>BLSH010249404.1:1110925-1127183 GCA_018402905.1 Glandirana rugosa
TGCTCCCCACCTGTGTCCCCACTTACCAGATTCTTCTTGCCCCTACAGGGGTGATGCGCCTTTGCTAAGTGGGGTCTTTAACTGGTCAGTTTCCACTCCAGATGTCCTACTGTTGTTTCTCCTTTCCCTGGCTCCTTCCCTGGGGGTCCTAGAATGCTGGAATTCTTCTTTAACAAAAGTCTTTAGACTCTACAGAGTCATTGGCCCTCAAAAGAAAAAAATTCTTTGGAGGTGATCTATCATCATAGATCACCTCCAAAGAATTTTTTTTCTTTTGAGGGCCAATGACTCTGTAGATTTAAGAATGATCTGAACTAAAGACTTTTGTTAAAGAAGAATTCCAGCGTTCTAGGACCCCCAGGGAAGGAGCCAGGAAAAGGAGAAACAACAGTAGGACATCTGGAGTGGAAACTGACCAGTTAAAGACCCCACTTAGCAAAGGCGCATCACCCCTGTAGGGGCAAGAAGAATCTGGTAAGTGGGGACACAGGTGGGGAGCACCAGTGAAGTCACCTCTTGTCCTAACATAGGAGGAATCAGATATGCACTAAAGTCACCTTCATTGTCACATTATTTTCAGAAGATATACTGATCCTTTCAAGTGAATTATCTATAACACCTTTAGTAGTTTGAACCATTGTTAGTAGGAATTACTCTTACGGACCAGTTTTATGGACATTTATAATATCTTGCAGATTATTGGTGTTGTATGTACTCTCATATTTTGGTTAAAGTTAATATAAAAATATTGATAGTAGGTCTGCTTTATCCATGGAATATTGTAAACGAAGTGAAAGCAAGGATAACATGTTTTACGGACTTTTACGGACAGTCGTGCAATAATTAACTGTTGGCTAATTTTATATAGATAAGTACTTTGTATGCACTGAAGCACTTTCTGCACTACTTATAGTCTGAATTTTGTTTGAATTTTTTAACAAGTTTTATTAATCACATATATATCACTTTTTAACATACTTCATAAGACAGCGCCACCTCCTGATTAAACCTTTGTACATTCACTACTCTCCTCTGCTGAGGAGGGGATTTGGAGGGCTGCAGTCTTAGAAATAATCTTCTCACACACAATTTCTTTCACTATCCAAACGCGGGACTCTCCTCATAAACTATGAGTATGGTGTACATGCCACTGAGCATTCATCTGCAGAGCTGTAACACTTTGTACATTTTTCACACATCAGGTGCCAATGGGTAATTGGTATGCATTAGAAATAAAAGCTGAACATTCCCTTGTGCGTTTGAGCCATAACACCTCCTGTATCTAAAGTGAAAAGATTCCTTTCACTGTTCCAGTTCTAACAGGGTTTCTTACTTTCTTTCTGACTAACGGTATCTCCTTTTCTACTGTGAGTGGATTCCTATTAGAGACACACACAGGCTTCTAATGTTCCAAATTAAGCCGTTTGATATAATTATATTCATATGGAACTCAGACAAGATGACACTGACCCATCTGTGTGCCTTGAAACAATTTTAACAAAATTGCTATACCGTGGCAGGCATTCCTCCAGTCATGTAGTGTAGTTAGGAACATCAATTAAGCTCACAAGAGGATGTCAAGAAAAAAAAAAAATGCATTTTTATTTTTCCAAAGAGATGTATGGTATACATCCGACAGGATGCCTTCATTTGAATGTCATGGTTCAGATACAGCTAATTTATCATATATGTATTATACATTGTCAAAATCAGGGCCTATTTTGTTACAAGATTGTTTTGGGTAATTGTACATCATTTTTCAGCACAATGATCTGCAGGTATGCTAAAGCTAGTCAAATGATAAGCCTGTATTTTTTCCCTATAACTTAGTAATTCCACAGCATTTTTATCCACTGTGACATTGTGGGGGTTTCCACTCAAGTGTATTGCTTTATCAATTCCAGACCAAAGTGGGAGTATACTCCCAAGCATGAATTTTAGCTACAGGTAACTTATAATAAAGCTTACCTATAGGTACTGCAAATAACCCCTAAATGTGCACTGTTTAGGAAATATTTACTGTAGATGCAGCGGGTAAAGTCACCGCCACATGCACTCTGAAGGAACAGCATACCTGTGCCATTCCTTCAGAATCCTGTGCCGTAAACGGCAGCTCCCACATGCATTCATGAGAGCGATTTTGTCACGGCTCCAGCCACTCACACAGCCAGAGTTTGCAAACCTGGAAGGAAGACTGGATGAAGATGGAAGCACCTTCAACGGTGACTGCGTGCCCTTGGAGGACTTCGTTCAAAGGTAAGTTTTGCATAATGTGCTAGTATACAATGTATACTAGTACATTATGACATTGCCTTGCAGGTTTAAAAAAGAAAAAAAAAAGCTAGCAGTTTACTACCTCTTTATAAGAAAAGTTAAATAACTACTGCCCCTTGCAGGGGTTTTCCATATCAAAACATACATCTCCAGCCTCCTTGCTATCCAGACTTCACCCCCCAAAAATCGTTGAAGCTTCTGGAATCCCAAAACGAATCTGGGAGTTACCAATCCAAAAACCAGTTTTCTCCATTCAAAATAGACATTCTGAAGTCTCTCAACTTCCCTCAGTGAGAACCCTGTGTGACATATACTCCTTTTTTGACAGTAGCAGGACATAGCATTGTCACACCACCCATTCCCCCATTGTACGGTAACACAGTATGACACTGCAATGCACACTATAGTGAACTAGAACATGCAGATGTGACCTAACAAAGAAAAAAAAAAGCAAGAATAACTCACAATACCATGTTGCCACAACCCACTGGTGTTAACAGGCTCAAGTGAAGTTAAGCAGCACAATGAGCAATAGTTGTCATCAATACTGTGCATCAGAGCTGGGACAAGGGGGAGCAGTGTTTTGATGTGGGAGGGAAGGTATGGATGAGCCACCTCACCAACAATGCCCCTACCCTCCCTTCCAAAATATCTCTTCTGCTAGTTACTGACTGTCACTATAAAATCTTAGCACTGTTAGCCTCATATATGCCCACAGTGCATATTGTGTGTCACTATGAAAACGCTGCTTCCATTCCAGTACAGCACGCTAATTATGCTGCTATTGGTCCCTACCCTTATCATGCCCTCACTTTGCCCCATCTCAGGCTCCCCAGCTTTGGAAAGTTCCCAGATATGCTCATCCCATGCATGCCCTGCCTTTCATTTTACCTCTGTTGATCCAGCACTATTCACAACAATTCACAGAGGCAAAGAATGCACAGCAGAAAAGACCTAGAACGTTACTTCAAACTTCTTGGTCCACATCAAACCCAATTTGCAGGCCCAGAGCTGTACAGCAATGCTGAGAAGTGTGGTGGCAGCTGGGAGTGGAATCTCAGTTGCAGAAGACTAACCAGTGTTCACATTGTCACATTGGAGGGGGATGTTAGAGTGCAGTTTGGCATCTTCACCTTGGGAACTGGATGACTTTGTGCACAATTTCATGTTATCAGAGAAATGTAATCAGTACCTTTATACACATATAATACACAAAACAGATCTTTTTTACAAATACCCATTGTGTTGAACATGTCTGAATACGTTGTAGAAACACCAGTTTTGTAATATCTATAACTGTCCCTGAAGGTTGAATTTTACCAACATGTTTAAAACATTGTTAATATTTTGTTCCAATGTACAGCCATATCATTTAGCATAATACATCTTGCAGTAATGCTTAGACTGCTTCATGCATCCTCAGGGTCTGCTCTCATGGCATGGATACAGTGTGCATTCTGATTTCTACATTTAGCTGAACAGAGAACTTCACTTGCAAAAGATATCTTTAATACAATAAAAAAAAACAGAGAATTGTGTCCACTGCTTTTAAGGTTCCTGTGACCCAAAATGTCATTTAGGGCTCGTTTACACTTGCTTTGGCTTCAACACACATTAAAGCCCCTACTGCTTTAACAAGCTTTTATGATGTGTTTTTGAGGCTTCGGTGGTGCTTCAGTGATGCTCTTTTGAAACTTTGTTGAAGCTTGGCCGATGTCCTGTGTGTTTGTTGATATCTCATACCTGCATTTCTCCAAAACAAAGTGAAGCTAAAGCTGAATTAAAGCCTTTGAGGTGCTTCAAGCGAACTTCGAACAAGCTTTGTCATAGACTTCTAGAGGCGCTGAAGATGCTTTGAAGCCTGGCTAAAGCTACATGGGATATAATTTTACGCAAAGCTGAAGCGAAGCAAAGCCAACACACGGTGTAAAAAGGACTGTAAGCTAACCATTTTATTTAGTGACAGGTGCTTTGACTGGCGTTAAGGGAGCTTTAACAAAGCCCTGTTTTGAAGCAAGTGTAAACAAGTTGGTGTATATATTCTAAAAAAATAGGAAACGGATGAGCAGGTCTCCATCACAAAAAAAGTGTTGCATTTAAGATCTAGCGTCATGTTTTTTTCCCTAGTGTTAGTTATAATGATACATGGATCTTATACCAGCATTCTGGAAAAATCTATTAAAATGACCTCAAGCACTGCAAACAGACACCATCTGCTGTTTGTAAAACTGGGTATAAACAGTCTTTTGCTGCACTCCAGGGAGCCCCTGGTGTATTCAGCTTCCTGAAAATATGAAATCTGGAAGAGGCATGGTTTCCATGTCACTTCTGGTGATGTCACATCTGTCAGAGGAATGCACACTGCTTCCGAAATTCGGAGTGGTGGCGGCCATCTTCTCCTCCATAGATACGCTACATACACTGTGACGTTATGCAAGGTCTGATAGTGGACGGGCATTATTTGTCGCCTCACATGCGTTCACTTGGAGTGGACTGGTGAAGGTCTGAGCCGGGTTTTGCCAGCCACGTGGCAGAGCGGTTTCCGGCCCGGGGTTTCTGGTCCACCCAAATCCCTCTCCAGCTGCATATAACGACCAGGGAGAGATCTCACAGGAGCTCTCCCTGGGACTCAGTAAGCTTACGCTGAGAGAGCTAAGACCTAGAGTTGGTGGTTGCTCAAAATACTGCAAAAGACAAAGGTTTGCGTTTGTTTGTTTGAGGGTGTCAGGGACAAGCCCGAAATTGTATGGTATCCTGTTGTATTACTTTAGCGACAGACGGCAAAGTTTTGTTTTGATGTTTTGTTTATTTTATGACTTGCAACCTTTTTGCTAAATAAAACTGGCAACCACACAAATTTTTAAGAAAGTTGGTCTTCCGGCTACCTTTTTCTCAGGAAAGGTGAACCACAAGAACTAATCTCCCACATTTGGTGGATGATGCGGGCATCTTTCCAAAATGGAGGAGACGCTGAAGGCCTTGCTACAGGCGAGTGCGGCACAGCAGGAAACCAACCTCCCTCCAGGTCGCACATGCTGCTGCAGCTCAGCGGGAGGAGAGTCACTGACAGCATGAGGCTCAGTGGAAGGAGAGTAGGCCAGGCCATCGCAGCACAGCAGGAAGTGAATCGTAAGGCCATTGCCGCACAACTGGAGACAAATTGCCAATTTGAAGAGGCCCTGCTGGAATTAAAGAAGGGTCAGCACCTCCCATGACAGTGGAACCAAAGTTGGTATGTGCCTCTTACCACCTGCAGATGATGACACCTGCGGATGACGTGGAGGTGTACCTCACAACTTTTTAATGAGAAGGATGGCCAAAAGAACAGTGGTCGGAACTGCTAGTGCCTTTTCTGACAGGTGAGCCCCAAAAGGCCTATTTTGATTTGGAACCCGATAAGGCCAGGACTTTAAGTCGCTAAAACTGAGATCCTTGCACACCTGGGTGTCACCATGGCAGTCCGGGCTCAATGGGTGCATCAGTGAACTTACCACATGGACCAGCCACCCCACTCCCAAATGTTTGACTTAATCCATCTCACCAATAAGTGGTTACAGCTGGAGACTTTGCCAGGCCCTCAGATTGTGGAGCGTGTGGACATGGACCAGTTTCTGCGTGAGCTCCCTGCGACTTTGAGGAAGTGGGTCAGCCAGGGAGACCCCAAAATGGCAACCCAACTGGCGGACCTCGTGGAGAGATACAGTGCAACTGAGGACTTTTGGTACCCATCCGTGCCCCACTCCAATGTATCTAGGGGTGAAAAATTGCACAGCGGATCCAGTAAGACTGTCCCAATGCTCAAGGGCATCGGGAAGAGCAATGAAACTGCTGTAATGACTGAGACTTTGGGCTCTAGACCTGGAGACTGACCAAAGAAGCCAGGAAGGTCTTGGGGGCCCTTGAGAGGACTGGGTATACAGCACATACAGTGCTACCGATGCCATACATTGGGCCATATTGCCGCCAATTGTCCCCTAAATGACGAAACCGCGCAATGCCATTATACTTATGTGAATAGACACCTTTCTCTTTTTGCACAGGTCGCATTTCCAGCATCATGTTCAGGTTGCATGGAGAAACAGATGTGTTTGATTTCTATTGATAGGAAACCAGTCACTGCACTGCTTGACTCTGGTAGTGTGGTAACGTTGGTTTAAAGCAGTTGTGTAAATCCTGAAAAGTTACACCGTAGCACTGTCGGGGTCATCTGCATCCATGGGGACACTCGTGACTACCAGACAGCGGTCGTTGAGATTGCCTTGCGGCAATGTGACTCATTCAGTGGGTGTGGTACCTTCACTAATTCATGAAGCCCTAGTGGGGAGGGATTTTCCCCATTTTTGGAGGTTATGGGAACGCACAGAGAGTCTGGAGGAAAGCTCTCCCAGCTAAGGATGCACATGAGCTCTCACCCAACCCTTTTTGCCAAATGGAAGGGGAGACTGGTGGCAGGGCCGAGGAAGGGACCATCTTCCTTTTCTGGTAATGGCTTAGGAGTCAGAGGAGCTGGAAGATAATGCCCTGCTGGTGGATGATTCAGAAAGTGTCTTTGACCCTGACCATGAGAGTGAACAGAATGTAGTACCTGACTTAGAGGTCCGGGAAGAGGAGAGAGGACTTCCATACAAAACAACTATGCAATGTCATCCTCATTAGAGCCAGAGAAAATGTTAAGGTGATAGATGGGGAACCCATGGAACCTATTGGTCAGCGTCTTTTCCCTATATGGCTCTAAAGAACCAGTTGTAGTATCAGGTCATAAAATACCGGGAGGAGGAGGAAGAGCAAGTAGTGGTTCCCAAACCCTACCGCAGGATGGTGTTAGACTTAGCCCATGGGCATGTAATGGGAAGACATCTGTCTGCAGAGAAAACCAGGGAGAGAATAACCCAGAGGTTCTTCTGGCATGGGCTGCATGCAGATGCCAGAGGGTATTGTGAATCCTGCCCTGAGTGTCAACTATCTGCATCCTCACACCATTTTCATAGTCCACTTGTTCCACTGCCCATAATTGAAGCGTCATTCAAAAGAATTGGCATGGATCTCGTGGGGCCCATTGTAAAGTCTGCCCGGGGATACCAGCACACCCTTGTAATACTAGATTATGCAAACCACTATACTGAAGCCATACCCTTGCAGAATACCTCCACTAAGACTACCGCCAAGGAATTGGTCCAGGTATTTAGTCGGATGGGGATTCCTTAAGAAGTCTTTATGGATCAGGGTACCCCGTGTATGTCCCGTGTAATCAAGGAATTGTGCAAGTTGTATAAAATCTCCCATCTCCATACTTCAGTTTACCACCCCCAAACGGATGGACTTGTGGAGAGGTTTAATAAAATGCTCAAAAGCATGTGGAAAAAGGTAGTGGAAAAAGATGGGAGAGATTGGGACATGTTGCTGCCGTTTCTTGTGTTGCCATACGAGAGGTTCCACAGGCGTCTATGGGGTACTCCCATTTGAACTCTTGTATGGTAGACATTCCCGAGGATTGTTAGATGTTGCCAAAGAAATGTGGGAGGGGGAGGTCCCCCCTCATAGGAGTGTCATCGAGCATATTTCCTTGATGCAGGATCAAATCAAAGAGGTCCTGCCTCTGGTATGAGAGCATATGGAACGAGCCCAGGAGGCTCAGAGAAGGATTTATAATTGGGGCACGAAGACCCAAAATTTCAACCCCGGGTATAGAGTACTGGTGCTGGTCCCCACTGTTGAAAGTAAATTCTTCACAAAGTGGCAGGGACCCTTTGAGATTAAGGAAAGAGTAGGGGAAGTAAACTACAAAGTTTCCCCCCGAGGAAAAGGAAGCCCGAACAAATCTATCATGTTAACCTCTTAAAACCATGGAAGGACAGAGGCTTTGTTGGCCATACCACCTTCTCAAAAAGATAGGGTACCAATGACACCTGATGCCCCCCTGATGGAATCCTTGTCAGTAGCCCAACAACAGGAGGTTAAAGACTTTGTGAATAAAAACAGAGACTTTTTCTCCCCTTTGCCCGGACTGACCACAGTGATTCAACATGACAATCACAGAACCAGGTGTTTGCGTAAATGTGAAACTTTATAGAATTCCTGAGGCTAGGTGTGAGGCAGTAGCAAAGGAGATACCGAACATATTAGAGTTGGATGTGGTAGAGGAGTCACACAGTGACTGGTCGAGCCCCATAGTGCTTGTTAGGTCTGCCAGGAACCCCAACCGTCACTCGGGTTTCCTGACCAGTAGTCTTGTTATCCTGGTATCAGGTGGAGGATGGTTGCAGTCTTGCAGTCAGAATTCTGGGACCTATAAGTGCAAACAGCCCCAATCAAAGAACAACAAATAAATGACTCACGGTTAGTAGAGGGTGTCATTGGGAGCCAAGGGTGACCCAATGTCAGTCCTGTAGCAAATCTGGGCAGAGATCCAAGGGGATTACCAGAGACGGTGTAAGGGAAAGGCAACATTTGGCAACAATTGGTCAACACAGTACAAGAGGGCAATCCAAAGGTGGTGGCCTTCTTAAGTGTAGGTCCACCAAACCAAGGATTTCAGGCGTGAGAAAGTTTGTTTCATGCCAGGATTTCTTCTGCTCATGGGCCCATTGCAAAACTTCTTTACGTAAGTCTGGAGGCACATACAAAGTATTAGCCGGAATCAAGAGATTGATAGGAGCCTGGGATTGAGCAGCCAACAAGCTCCTTTGTAAGGTAGTATTCAGCTGTCCAATAATTCATTCTGGGAGGAACAATATGCTCTGGGGGAGCTTGGTGACTTTATCAAGAGAATTGCCGAGACAGGGCATCAGCCTTGGTGTTCTTAGTGCCAGGAATGTATGTTACAACAAAACTAAACTGGGTGAAGAATAATGCCCAGTGGGCTTGTTTGGAATTCAGTCTCTGAGCCTTTTCCAAGTAGGTTAAATTGTTATGGTCAGTTTGAACCACGACTGAGAGTTCCGTACCTTCTAATAAATGTCGCCATTTGGAGAATGCTAGTTTTATAGCCCTATGTCATAATTTTGGTCTGTGACTGAGAATTTTTTGGAGAAGAAGGCAACCGGATGTAGTTTGTTGGAAGTAGGGTCTCGTTGGGATAACACTGCTCCGGCACCTATTTCGGAGGCATCCACTTCCAAAAAGTATTGAGCAGAAGGCTGAGGGTGACAAAGCACAGGAGCAGGGGGCGAAAAACAGACTTTAATCATCTAAAGTCTTCCAGAGCTTCAGGAGCCCACTGAAAGCAGTTGGTCCCTTTCTTGGTGAGGGCGGTGATGGGAGCCAGAAACTTGGAAAAATTATTGATGAATTTTCGATAGTAGTTCAAAAATCCAATGAACCACTGGACTTCTTTTAATGTGAAAGGTCTGGGCTACTGTAAGATGGCACTGAGTTTCTTGGGATCCATCAGGAATCCTTCAGAAGAAATTATATACCCTAGGAAAGGTATTTCCGATTGTTCAAAAGAGCATTTGGAAAGGTTAGCATACAACCGGTGATCTCCTAAATGTTGGAGAACAGTCCGTACATGGCAACGATGAAGCTTCAAATCTTTAGAGTGAATGAGTATATCATCTAAGTAGACGGCAACAAAAGAGTCGAGTAGAGTAGAGTAGATCCGTGAAAATGTCATTCACAAACTCTTGAAATATGGCAGGGGCATTGCAGAGACCAAATGGCATCACAAGACACTCATAATGCCCCTTCCCTGCTTTAATTCTAATAAGATTGTATGCTGAACAAAGGTCCAGTTTGGTAAATACCTTCGATCATTGGACCCGGTCAAACAATTCAGTAATCAGGGGAAGTGGATACCGATTCTTTACAGTACAGTCCTCCATCTTTTTTCTTGACATGTACTCCTCCATAGCCTTAGTCTCAGCCAGGTTAAGGGGATAGGTTCTCCCCTTAGGTAGATGAGTACCAGGAAGCAAGTTAATTACACAGTCATAAGGGCGGTGTGGAGGAAGATCCTCTCCTTCCTTTTCAGAAAACGCATCAGCAAAATCTGTGTAGGCCTCACACAATTCAGGGATGGTAGACACCTCATGGATGGACATTTGATTGTGCACCACTTATTGGAGACAGTGGACAAGACAGGAGGTGCTCCAAGCCGAAATTTGACCAGAGGACCAGTCAATGGATGGGTTATGTTTACATAACCGAGGGAACCCTATCCACATTTTTACATATGCTTATATTTGTGTATTGTTTTCACTTGTCTCCCAGAGATTTAGTTTTGTTTTCCCTTCTGTGCCTGAATAGCAATGAATTGTCAATTATTCAATCAAGCATCTAACCAATCAGAAGCGGAGAGAGGCAGCAAGGGTCATGTTAACTCTCTTTATATGTATGTTCATTTTACATTCACGTGTGTGCAGTGATCAAGGCTTGTTTGCCGAAACTAGTCTGCCATTTCTATTTTTGTACTCAGTGGTGTGGTCTATATGAACAAATCATCAGAGGATTACGTCAGTTTTTCCTTATCTTTGAATACTATTTTGCATGGTGTGTGGGAACACATCACAGCGCAGGCACCCTGGCTACCACTTTCAGTTTGGATTTTCTGTTCCACTGTGCAGAGCGTTGCAACCACATTGCTTGAAACTATTATCTCCCCTGCAACACGCTCTGTGGATTTGAGGATTTTTCCTATGAAGGATTGTTAAAATAGTGGGATGCTCCTCTCTCCTATTACATGACCTAACGTGGACACCAGTGAGTACATACCATTATTTGAACATTTTTTACTTACACAAATCTATACAATGGAACATTTTGCAGATTTGCAGCTTTAGTCATGGACCGCCAGTCCAAAATCTCACAGGTATACACCAGGGACCCTGTTCCCATCCCAGAAGAAACTACATGTCAAAACCTGTTTAAAACTCTCAAATTAGCCACTATGAAGGAGGTACGTCTGTGGTGGGATGCCACAGGCTTAAAACAATATATAGAGGAGCAAATGATTCCACGAGGACTCAGGATCAAAAAGATTCCATCTGCCCACATACACGGAAGGATTTATGACCAACTGGAACAACATCCTGTCCAAATGCTCCTTGGAACTCATGGGGTTAATTGTAACCCATGAAGAGAACCTGCTGAGTACAATTAATGAGGAAATTAAGACTCTGAAAGAATCATTACAAGCTCATGAATCCCTAACAATATATTGATAAGCTTGAGAAAGAAATCATGCAGAAAAAAAAGAGACAAGTATTTAAGAGATTTACAGGACTATGAAACCAATAAGGTGTATATTCGTAGTAGGAATGAGAGACCACATTCCATCTTAAAAGGTCGCAGAAGACGTCAGCGATGGGGTCCAAGACATGTGAGTTTTAGTTCACCTGAAGTGTCAGACTCCTAATCAGAATATTCAGACACTATGGGCAATGGACATTCTATCAGTTCCAGAGCCTCATTATCATCAGTATTTTCAAAAGGTACATCAAAAAACTCATCACACGATTCAGAAGACGAACGGAAAAGAACCCTCGCACAAAAAGGAAAAGAAAAACAAAGAGGGGAAGACGTACCCACAAAAAGGACACCCCATCCCAGACAAACGAGGAGCAAGAAGGACTAAGACAAGGAACGGATCCAGTTACTAATGTAGTTAATCTTTCTCAGGTATCGCTAACATCTGCAGAAATGACTTTATTAGCTAAGGGACTATCTTTTGCGCCACAGGTACATTTTGATATTTTTAACACACTGTTGGATGTTAACAGATTTGTGCAAAACATAACCCTTAGAAGACATTTTTCCTCCACTGCAGACTCAGCTGAGGCTTCTCAGGTATGTGAACCGGATAATATATGTGATGTCACTTTTAATTTTCTTTTTTTTTGAACAATAGTTTTTATTGGATTAAAGACATATAAAACAGTTACAAACATAAGAAAGAATATATCCAATCCACTTGTATAAACATACATTAGAATCATCAAATAAGGACAGATTTTAATATTGTAAACTATTTTTAGTGTAACTTCCCACTCTCACCGGGAAGTGCCTGCCACCCCGTTGGGTTCACACTGTGGACAGGCTGATGTGTGATTCGCTTTGGCATTGGTTGTATTGCCTTATGGTAGCATTCCAAAAGAAGTGGATGGATAATACAAGAGTATTTACATATATTGTACGTTTGTGCTTTCATTAAGGTTTCAATTTTACCAGGCTAAAATAGTAGTAAACTGATACTTGGGCTATTAGTGATATCTGTGCCTACCAGAGAGGGATGGAAGTACAGGTGAGGTTGTTCTCCTCGTCTAATGGGCAACATTTCCTTTAAGGGGGTTCAGTCCAGCTTTGCCAAATTTGAAGGAATTTTTCAGATTTGTTATTTGCTCTTGCAAAGGCAAGTTCATATGCATGTTGTAAGTGTGTTCTAGAAATAACTTCTGATATATTGGGGGCTAAATCTTTTTTCCAGTTTTGTGTAATTGTCAGTCTGGCTGCGTATAGGATATGTATTATCACCTGTCTAGTTGTAGAAGAAATTGTTCTATCGTTAAATTTAGGATGGCCAATTCAGGGGTGGGGGAGATGTTTTTGTTTGCAACTTTAGAGATCAATTTAAATATGGACTTCCAAAAGCCATTTATAGATGGGCAGTGCCATAGTATATGAAGTAAGTGGCCTTTCTGACCGCAGTTACGCCAACAGTCCGTGGGGGAGTCAGGATACATGCGTCCCAGGCGTACAGGTGTTAGGTACCATCTGTAGGTTAGTTTAAAGCAATTTTCCCAGTGGAGTACGCAATGTGTTGCTTTTATAGCGCTTTGAAGCGCTATTTCCCATTGGTATTCGGTGTATGATTTCCCTAGGTCTCTTTCCCAGTTTTGGATAGCTTGCGTTTGTTTAAGCGGGGTATCTTTTTGCAATGTGGCATATATCTGTGATATGCTTGCTTTCGTGTGGGATTTGTTATGGTAGAGGTCCCATACACCTTGATCTCCTTGTATAGTGGTGATTCGGGATGAGTCCAGCAGGTGTCTTATTTGGTTACATTTGTATATATCCTTTTTCTTCTGTTCATCTGAGTCCCAGGATGTATATCCCAGGCCCGTCCAAGATGAGACTGAGAAGTCAGGGATTAGGTATTCGAATATTTGAAGCGGGGCTTTGGTTATGTGAATTTGAGTGGATTGATTTTTTAATCCTAGCAAATTTCGCCATGCTTCTATAGAAGCCTGAATGGATGGGCAATCCTGGAGTTTGAGAGGTATTGGTAGGTTAGTAGCTATTGCTAGTAGTAGGCTTTTAAAGCATTTGTCGTGTAGCATGTGTTTTTCAATCATGACCCAAGGTTTGGGAGTGTGGGGATCAAGCCATGCCTTAATTTGGTCCAGTAATGTTGCTCTATAGTAATCTATCAATGAGGGAACTCCCATTCCTCCTTTCCGCTTTGGTTTAGTTGTGATAGAGAAGGTCATGCAGGCTTTTTTGCCTTTCCATATAAATTGTTTCATATAGGAGTTAATTGTGTTAAAGAAGGAGATAGGTATCGGGATCGGTACAGTTCTAAAGATATATAATATCTTGGGTAAGATTATCATTTTAAATGTGGCTATGCGGCCCAGCCAGGGAAGATATTGTTTATTCAATTTAGTTAATTCAGATTGGATTAAGTTGAGTAGGGGTTTATAGTTATCTACATATAATGCTTGTGATGAGAAAAAGGGAGGGAGTGGTTCTAAAGAGACAGAAAAATACTGCCACGTCCTAAGTAATGAAAAAGTTCAAGGAAAGGGAGAAAACTCCCAAACATATATTATCCCCCTGGACTTTTCAGGCAGTTTAGTGTAGTTAGGCAAAAAGACAAAAAACCAAAAAAAAAAAGGTATAGGAAGTAGTAAAAAATATTGAATTTTATTAGTACAAACGAATATATTATCACATTGAAGCGAGCGAGGACATATAGTTCCTCGCTTGCTCCAAATACATATGAGGATTACAATGATCCAAGTAATGGATTCAAACAATGCATATATCAAATACAGTTTAAAAAGGACAAAAACTAATAATAGATTTGTCTGAGCATGGTACTGCAGTTTAACAGCATATATACTTAAAGATGCTTGGATGCGTGTGAGATTAGACACATTCAAGGAGCCGCTTTATAAGCAGGGTCTTGGGGCTATTTCTCAGATGTCCCAACATGTTTCGGTCAATCCTTCATCAGGGGACCATAGGCATCGCGCAGAACAATGATTGTGCTGTCTGTAACAGAGTTCAATTGTATAAAACAATGTATCGTGCATATAACAATTTAGTACATAATGCAGGTAGTTTGGTAAGAATGCATTCCCATGAGGGAGAAAAATGGGGAAGAAGCTAAAATGAACCATCACTCACATCTAACCGGAAGTACCATCAACCAAGTTTCAAGCAGCCCGGGAGGATCTGGAAACCAAGTCCAATATTGGCCACAGGGAGTGGAACCCCAAAGGGTGGGCCGCAGAGGTTATGCAACCATAAGGGACCCAAAGTGGCTGAGTCAGCAAACTTCGCAAAGAGATATAATGTGGTGCTGGTAAAAAAAGAAGGAAAACAACAGCAGGTAGGTATAAGGTGTATCTATGTGGATATATATACACGTGCAAATCAACATTTATCGGGGGCATTGGAATGCCACACCCTAAAGGGTTGAAGCGTGCCCTATTGTTTGTACCATATGGAAATGCAACCAGAAGGAGCATAATGTCCAAGGGGTGATGCACGACCCTGCAATGTGGTGCACACCACATGGGTCATGCATGCAAACCCCATGGGCATCAAAGCCGCCCAATTGAGGCGACATGGTGGTATGGAGTGCTGTTTGCATTGCGTGTGGCACAAAGGGAAACGCTGAGCAAGTTAACGCATGTAGCTTAATGTAGTTACCTGTCTCTGTGAGGGCCATCCGTATATGGGCTGCATGTGGATTGCAAGAAACATGGCCACATATATAAGGTAATCGGCGTCCGGGGCAGCCAATCCAGCTCGGTACGCACAGGTGCCGACCGCTTGTATGATGTGGGCGAACAGCCCACTCATCAAGCGCAGGGGGACCCTCCGGAGTGCCTGGCGCACGGCGTCGCCCCGCCTGACGGTGAGCGGGATGACGTCACGCGTCAACGCCCCCGCCGGCAGGTGTGTTCCAACAGACGGAGGCCCGCTGGAACAAAAAGCTTGCTCCTACAAGGAAAAACCCGCTGGCGCGGGAATGTACTTCCTGTGGAGCCCATCTGCCAGATGGTGCATAACAGGCCCAGTTCCTGTGGGGAAAAGTGACCCCTAGTGGCAAATGATGGAACATGCAGATGGATGGAAACAAGGGATGGCCAGAAAGATGGTGAATGAATGGAATAAAAAAAAAAAAAAAAAAAAAAAATGTATGCTCATTTTACATTCACGTGTGTGCAGTGATCAAGGCTTGTTTGCAGAAACTAGTCTGCCATTTCTATTTTTGTACTCACTGGTGTGGTCTATATGAATAAATCATCAGAGGATTATGGAGTTGCCGGCTGTTTTTCCTTATCTTTGAATACTATTTTGCATATTGTGTGGGAACACATCACAGCGCAGGCACCCTGGCTACCACTTTTAGTTTGGGTTTTCTGTTCCACTGTGCAGAGCGTTGCAACCACATTGCTAGAGAGGGGCTTGTACTCATGGGTAATAAGGCCATCGCCCAGAGGGGCTCTACCAAGGGTAATCACACAGAGCAGACGGGTTTTAGAAACCATGGGGATCTGGAGTCTGTTAACCAGAGCTGCATCAAAAACACCACCAGTACCAGAATCAATAAAGGCTACTGAGGAGAAGCACTGGTCATTCCAGGACAAAGAGATAGGAACTGGAAGTCTCTCCTGAGGAGGGTTCAAAACAGCAGGGCCTACTAGGACTTCACGCTCATCCAATACCCCGGAAGTTTTCCGGCCGAACCGGACAAGAACGCAGCACATGACCCGGCTTCTCACAATATAAACAGGGGCCTAAGGTCCTGCGTTTG
>BLSH010249432.1:22583-33206 GCA_018402905.1 Glandirana rugosa
TCTTCTAGGACCGTAACGCCTTAGAAACATTATCGAGACCCTACTCTCCCTCACCTATCGCAAAAAAAATACCATTAGAACAAATTGAGGGATATCAGGTGTGTTCCGGATTCTCAGAATAGGAAGAAGAGACATGCTACCACCCCATCGATCCTACGATTGTCCTATTGAATTATTGCCCGGTTCGGAAATCCCCTTTGGCCGCATCTTTCCATTGTCAGAAAAGGAACTAGAGACTCTTCGGGCATATCTTGATGAAAACTTGGAAAAAGGTTTTATCCGTCCTTCTCCGTCTCCTGCAGGAGCTGGAATTTTCTTAGTTGAGAAGAAGGATAAGACTCTTAGGCCTTGTGTGGACTATAGGGAGTTAAACAAGATTACCATAAAAAAAACGCTATCCACTCCCTCTCATCCCAGAGCTATTACAAAGATTCCGCAATGCCAGGATCTTCTCTAAACTTGATCTCCAGGGAGCCTATAACTTAATTTGCGTCCGCGAGGGTGGCGAATGGAAAACGACATTCAGAACCCGCTTTGAGCACTTCGAGTATTTAGTGATGCCCTTTGGATTATGCAATGCCCCAGCCACGTTTCAGCATCTGCTGAATGACATCTTCCGGGAGTTCCTAGACCACTTCGTCATTGTCTATCTAGATGATATCCTCATCTTTTCAGCTACCCTGGAACTTCACAGATCACATGTCAGGAGAGTCTTGGCAACATTGAGAGAACACGGACTTTATGTAAAATCCGAGAAATGCGACTTCGAAAGAAGCTCAATACAGTTCCTGGGGTTCATCATCTCCACTGATGGTATTTCAATGGACCCCCAGAAGGTCAAGGCTATTACTGACTGGCCCGCTCCGACTGATTAAGAAAGGTGTACAGAGGTTTGTGGGGTTTGCGAATTTCTACAGGAGATTCATTAAGAACTTTTCATCCATCATCACTCTTGTCACCCACATAAAGCAACAACATGTGAAGTTCCAGTGGTCTACCGAGGCTCAAGCGCCCTTCGAAAAACTAAAGAACCTATTCATCTCAGCCCCGGTTCTGCAACATCCTGACCCTGCCCTGCCTTTCGTCCTTCAGGTGGACGCATCAGAAGTTGCTACAGGAGCAGTTTTGTCACAGCGTCAAGGGTCCAAAGCACTACTTCATCCAGTTGCTTTTTCCTCACGTAAGATGAGCCCGTCCAAGAGGAACTATGATGTGCGAGACCGAGAGTTATTGGCAATCAAAACGGCTCTGGAAGAATGGAGGTATCTCTTGGAAGGTGCAGCACATCCCATCATGATCTTTACTGATCACAAAAACCTAGAATATCTCCGAACAGCAAAACGTCTGAGACCCCGACAAGCCCGTTGGGCACTTTTTTTCCCAATTCAATTTCTACATAACCTTCCGGCCGGGTTCCAAGAACAGTAAAGCTGATGCCTTATCCCATATGTTCCCTGACATTCCAGAAGCCATGATACCAGACACCATTCTGTCCAATCAGAACTTCCTTTTGCTACAGCAAGACCTGGGAGCATCCATTAAACAAGCCTCGGCCCAATGCACCGCTCCAGAGATTGTCTCACTGAGAAAGGTTTTTTTTGCACCAAGGGAAGATTTTCATTCTACAATCAGTCAGGATACAGATAGTTCAGAGTTGTCACGACCATCCTTTGGCAGGACATTTTGGAGTCCGCAAGACTACAGAACTCATTCAGCGCTCCTTTTGGTGGCCTACTTTGAGAAAGGACTGTAAAGCCTATGTGGACTCATGTACCATTTGCCAACGTTATAAAGGGGCTAACACCAAGGCGTGGGGTTTACTAAGGCCATTGCCAGTTCCTGAACAACCTTGGAAGCAAATCTCAATGGATTTCATAGTGGAGCTTCCCCCATCAGAGGGTCACACAACAATTTGTGTGGTAGTTGACTGCTTGTCCAAGATGGCACACTTTTTGCCCATGATGGGTACTCCCTCAGCCAAGGACACTGCTGATCTCTTCATCAGAGAAGTACTCAGGCTACATGGACTACCTGACAGCATTGTTTCAGATAGAGGGGTCCAGTTCACCTCCAAATTTTGGAAGAGCCTTTGTTTGAGCCTGTCCATAGATGTCTGCTTGTCATCGGCCTATCATCCCCAAAGCAATGGGCAAACAGAAAGAACAAAATCAGACTCTTGAGCAATACCCGAGATGCTTTTGCTCGTCCTCTCAAGAGGACTGGTGCTCCTTGCTCCCTTGCGCAGAGTTTGCATACAATAACTCCACACATGCAACTACTCAATAATCCCCCTTTTGGGCGAACTACGGATTCCACCCCTCTTTTCTACCCAGTTCCGTCCCCGAAGCATTCGTGCCAGCAGCACAAGACCGCCTATCATCTATCCAAGCTAAATATCGAACCTTACAGGAAACCATGAGGAAGGTGCAGGAGGACTATAAGAAACAATTTGACAAGAGGACAGGAGCTGCCCGGGATTCAAGGTCAGCGACAAGGTATGGCTCTCTTCTGCGAATCTCAAACTGTCTTGTCCTTCCAGGAAATTAGGACCAAGGTTTATGGGACCATTTGAACTCAAGAGGGAGATCAACCCAGTAGCCTTTGAACTGGCATTACCCAGCTCTTTCAAGGTTCACCCGGTGTTCCATGTCTCCTTGCTCAAACCAGTCGTTGCAAGTCCTTTCCCTGGGAGAGAAGAAGTGCCGCCTCCTCCAGTCATCTTGGATGAAGATTCAGAATTTGAGGTGGAGACCATTCTGGACTGTCGGAGGAGAGGTAGGCAGAGGCAATTTCTCATTAAGTGGAAGGGTTATCCAGTAGAAGATAATTCCTGGGAACCAGCCAGTAACATTCATGCCCCTAGATTGATGCAGGAGTTTCGCACCCAGAAAAATGGGTTCGGCTGGGCATCCAGAGGCTACCCCTGGGGGGGGGGGGGCACTGTCAGGGAAATAGACCCAGAACGGCTACTGCTGCCCATTTCCAACATGGCCGCGTCCGGCCGCCCGTACGGGCATGCGTCGACGTGCACGAATGAACATTCCGGCACGAACGAACGTGCACTGATGCGCGGGGACACGCCGGGCACGCGCAGTAGCAAGCACATTGGCGCCCTTTGGGCTATTTAAACCTGTCACTAACAAGAGGACTTTGCTGGATTATCTCTCAGCTACCCTGTGATTCCTGTGTTCCTGTTTGCTCCTGATTGATCTCCTGTTTACCAGACTCGGCTTGTCCTGACCTTGCACCTGCTCTCCAGTCCTGATCCTCGGCTTGTTTCCTTGACTATTCTCCTGGCTTGTCCCGCTGCTGGCACTGCCAACCCTGCAATCCTGCACAGCCTTGTCCTGGTGCACCGCTCCAGCTGCTTCCTCTGATCTACCGTGTATGACCCCGGCTTGTCTTCTGACCTTGTCTCCAGCTGACTCCCCACGGAGCCTTAAGCACGCCAGCATCCACCAGCCGTTCCTGCGACTTCCTGCTTCCTAGTCTTCTGGAATTACCTGCTGGCAACCCGTGCTTCTTTGGGCGCTGCTCCCCTGTCTCATCCCCAGGGTAGCTGTGCACTTAGCTACAAGGGAAGCCCTCTAACATCTTGGCCTCACACCTGCTTCCTGACATACACACACACAAATCCTCCCATACCCGGCCATCCACCTAGCCAGGGGGAGCACCCACACAGGGACCCACCAAGGGAAAGAATCCCACACCCCTTGTTTGCTGGGGAGAACGGATAAATCCCCAAGCTTGGGCCGTGTTCTTCAAACCAGCACCCCCAATCAGGGAGGAGCAGCCTGGGAAAGCTAACAGCGAAGCATACACAGACTTGCCAGATGATTCTATTGAAGACACGCCATCAACAGCTCTACCACCCTCTCCCACACACCACATAAAAGGAAACCCCATCACAGGAAGCCCAGCCAAAGCAAGAATGAGAATAGATGTGTCCATAATCCCACCACGAAAGGAAGATCAAGCTTTTAATCTGCTAAGCACCAACAAATCCCTGAGTACCTCAATGGCAGCCTTCCCCACCAGAGGCCAACCGGTCCTGGACACAACACTCAAAGATATGCTTATCTCCCTCCAATCCTCCCTGATGACGGGCTTATCCTCCCTATTCACGCAAATTTCCACTGACATTAGCCATATTGATAAGAGAGTCTCTTGCATTGAAAATGGTATTGAAGCATGCGCCTCAACAGTCAACAACATAATTGACACTGTCGACGAAGTGAAAGAGGAACAAACATGAATGAGAGCAAACATAGGGGACTTAGAAGACAGATCACGTCGTAATAATGTCAAACAATGTGGGGTACCACAAACCGTACAACCACAAGACATGCAAAGATACGCTAAAGAGCTCATGCGCATGGTACTCCCTGAAGCATCCCCAAGGGACATCATAATTGACCGCATACACAGAATAGCGAAACCGCCACATCTAGCAGCCTAGGTCCCCAGAGACGTGTTGATCAGAGTTCATTTCTTCCAAACAAAAGAATAACTCATCGCCGGAGTGAGGAAAACACCCAATCTACCGCACCCATATGAAAACGTTCAGGTCTACCCAGACCATTCTAAATGCACACTTCAAATCTGAAGAGACTTGAACACAATAACAAAAGGTCAAAATGAACATAAAATACAATTCAAGTGGAAATACCTGGCCACCTTAAATCATCACAAAGGAGGACACCACCTACGAAGTCGATAACCTTAAGGAGGGACTACAACTCCTACACAAATGGGAGAACCCCCAGTTGGAATCACTCCAAAACCAATATCAATCTAGTGCTCCTAAAGCTCAATGCACTAGAGGAAGAAGAACCTCATGAAAGTCTTCTCATGACCTCAACAACGAGGGCAGATATCTCCTAATCTTACCCTTCCCCAAACTGCGGCTAATTTCTCCCCAGTTCAACCCGCTTAATAACGGTTCCCCCCAGCGGTGATACTGTACATATCAAAATCATACACCGCATCACACCCAATAGCAGCAAAGTCTTTGTAAATTTGTTTCTTCACTAACTGATTCTTTTTTACTAGCGCCAGTACTACTCATTCCACCCACAGTTCTAGACGTCAACAAACCTCCCAGAGAGAAAGCCTATACACCTGGACCGGCTCCAACCTAAGCTGACTCATCTACCTGTAAGTGTTAATTAACCCACTCACCTCAAATTCACCTATATCATGCCGTTGAACATACTATTAATCAACGCTCATGGTCTCAACCACCCAACAAAAAGACATTCTTTATGGCGCATGACACAGGAAAAACACTGCGACATTCTATGCATCCAAGAAAATAATTTCCTAGCCTTGATGCAACCTAAATGCTCCAACAAACATTTCCCTCACATATTTCCCTCACATATTTGCAGAATCATTTTCAGAAAAAAAAGAGGGGTACTCATAACAATAAAAAACACTGTAGCTGCTCTCTACAACAAGAGATTGTTGATCCAAATGGACGCTTTATCATACTACTGTGCACCATTTATAAGATGAAATATACCCTCATCAACCTATATGCTCCAAACTCCCAACAAAGCAAATTTCTCCACAAAGTAATGCGTATTGTAAAACCCATACAACAAGGGAACTTGATCTTATGTGGAGACTTCAACATCACAGCAGATGTGCATCTAGATACTACAAGTGCCACTAAAAGAAGGGAATCTCCACTACAGAGGTTCATGCAAAAATATGACCTTTTGGATGTGTGGCGTTGCCACCACGGATCGGAAAAAGACTTCACATATTTCTCCTCAATACATAAGACTTATTCTCGTATAGATGTATTCCTTACGGATAAATGGCTTTTACAAAATATATCTACTTCAGCGATCCACACCATGACATGGTCAGACCACGCCCCAATTTCAATCTCGATAAAAGACTCATCTCAACACTCTAGAAACCCTATCTGGAGAGCCAATAGCTTTATTCTACAAAACCCAGAATACGCCCCACAAATAGAAACCCATCTAAAAGAATTCTTTGACACTAACATCGGGTCAGTGGCTGGCTCGGGCATGGTTTGGAATGCCCATAAAGCTTCTGTAAGAGGAGCATTAATCCAATTAAGTTCTCGGTACAAAAAAAAAGAGGATGCAGGGTCTCACTGACCTCACTGAACAAATAGAAAAACTTGAGGTACAAAACAAAAAAAATACCACACTCCTACGTACTACACAACTATTAACTCTAAGACAAGAACTGAGATCCCTACTACTACACTCCTTTGAAAAAACACAAAGAGACTAAAAGCATCCTCCTACTCCATGTCCAATAAGGCAGGGGAAGCACTAGCTAACTGCCTGAAGGGACAGACTCAAAACAAAAATAGCCTATATACTTCATCCTTACACCAAGAATAGGTTAACCAACCCACAGGATATAGCTGATGCCTTCAGCACCTATTACAGCGACCTCTACAACCTCAATCGAGATTCCACAACAACACAACCATCCTTAGGCAATATAACCAAATTCCTTAACTTAGTTAAGCTTCTCAAACTCAATAGTGCACAATTGGACCTCCTAAACGAACCATTCACAGAGCAGGAAATTCACAACACTATAAAATCGCTCCCATCCAACAAGGCTCCAGGCCCAGATGACCTAACTGGAGAATATTACAAGCAAGTTTATCCACAACTACTAAAATACATAACTAAAATGTACAACGACCCTGCCTTCTCTTCAAAATTTCCAGCAGAAAATCTTCAGGCCCTAATAATTACGTTGCCAAAACCAGGAAAGGAGCCAAACATAACACAAAATTTCCACCCAATCTCCTTACTGAATCTGGATTTTAAAATATATACCAAAACCTTATCTACTAGATTAATATAATGCCCTCCCTAATACACACCAACCAAACAGGTTTTACTAAAGGTGGCCAAGCGGCAGATGCTACTAGAAGACTGATAAACGTGATTCACCATGCAGAGCTCAGCGGAACGCCTTCTCTGCTCCTCTCACTGGACATTCAACAGGGTTCACTGGGCATATCTACAGCAGGTCCTCCAAAAATTCAGATTCACAGGACACATATTGACGGCGATATCAGCACTATACACAAACCCCTCTGCCCAAGTTTTCTCTGCAGATATGATTTCACAACCATTCCATATAACGAACGGCACCAGACAGGGGTGCCCCCTGTCCCCACTGAACTTTAACCTGTCTTTGGAACCACTAGCAGAACTTATTAGAACCAACCCATTGATTTCAGGAATAAACATAGGCAAATCGACGCACAAAATAAGCTTATTCACAGACAACGTGATTCTAATGTTGTCAAATCCAGCTCCTTCCCTGGTAGAAATGTGAAAGGTACTATTTAGTAATGTATCTTACTATAAAGCTAATGTAACCAAATCGTATGTTTTAGAACTGGGCATAATTGTGACTATGAGCAGCCTCCTACAAACACAACATCCGTTCATCTGGGCTAGAGACAGCATTACATATCTGGGGATGCAGCTACCTAAAACAGTAAAGAAATTATTTATCACTAACTTTAAACCAGCCATAGCGAAACTCAAATCTGAAACCCAAAATATGATCAAACATGAACTATCATGGAGTGGCAGACTAGCAGTATTTAAGATGCTACATCTACCTCAAATACTATACCTCTTTAGGACCATCCCAATACCGTTACCTTACTCATTTTTCAAAACCCTCCAGACCATTCTAAATCAATGTTTCCTGACACAAGCACGACAGCATATATGCATGGGCTGGCTCAGCCCCCATGCCCAGTTTCAGGATCCGGTTACACTATAAAATCAAACACCTCCCACCAGGCAGCATTTTCCTTTTTTTCCTCACTGCTCAGCTGGTTATACTGATGCCGAAAGGCAGAAATTTTTCTTTTTCCCTCACCTTGCCGGATTCATCTGGCCAACCGTGCAGGTTCAAACTCTCCTGCTAGCGATGCTCCCCGCTGTACAGGGGGTAAATCTTCCTAGATGGGGGAGGCCTCCCCCCCCATGTCCCAGGGATTGGGGGTGGCAGGCGGCTGGTCTCTAAGGATTACTTCCTCATCATGTCTCCATGGATGGACTTTCAGCGGACTTCCTGTCGGCCATAAGGCATGGAGTTGGTAAGGCACCACATGGTGCACAAATCGATAGTATGCAGCTACAGTTATGTGATTAGAAGTCTGCAGGTATATGCGATTAACCTGCACCTCTAAGCAGAGATCACAAGGTGAAGACTGCTGTTTGGCCATGGTGTCAGTTCAGGCTGTGGTTGTGTCTGCAGAACTGCTAATGATTAGGCTGATAACAGGTGTTGCTGTGCTGTGCTGAGCTGAACCTTTTCCATGAACTGAGCAAGGCTTGTACCTGCAGGCTCGATGCAATGTGTTTATGATCTAATGCTTGGTTGTGATAATATCCTCTGCAGTACATTGTCTAAGGTAGGTAAGCTACTAGTGTCAATTGTATGGCATCTGTTAACCCTTACTGCCTTTCATATGACTTATAAATGATGCAGCAGAACCAATAACTGACATATGTACTGACAGCTATTGCTTACATGTTAGTTTTATGCACAGATCCTGTGATTGTTAGCATCAATTCATGTCACTTTTGCTTGAAATGCCTTTACACCTCACCTACAATTTCAGGGGGGTCTGTTTGCTGCTGGTAGTCGGAGACTCCTGGGGTGCTGCGACTAGCTGGCTGTGGGCTCTGGGAGCTCGGTGCTGGGGGCAGATGGTATCCTCCATAGGGGTGAATGGCGTTCTGACTCTGCAAAGGACTGCAGAGGAGTATGCGGTCTGGGGCTACTTAGGGGCCTACAGTCGCATCACCCTGAACGCAACCAGATCGCATTTGATCTGGGAGACTAAGTAGGGTCAGACCTGGTTAATGACTGGATATGAGACTGCCTGGAGATGCCAGGAGTTGTAGGATACACCCCAGGTGGATATGCAATGAAGTTACTTGTAGTAGTTTTCTGTTGGAATGAGCAATACTTTCAGAGATTATACCACTAGTATTTTAGCTCAGGCATGAACCAGAGACGATCAGCTTACATAGAGACCAGCCATGTTCACTAAGGTGAGGGCAGATAAGTACATCTGAAAAAAAAAAAAAAAGAGTGCACAATATGGGCATATGGGTTGCAAAGCTCCCCAGCCCTCAAACAACAGCACCACTGCCGAGAGGGGGAAAAGCAACCTGATCCTTCAGAGACAGGCCCTCTTTAGCCCTAAAGGAGTCGCTATGGAGTTAACTGCCAGGAGAGGCAGACAAAGTAGAAACTCACTGCAAATCATCGTAGCGACCTTTTTGATTGTGGTGGCTGTGCGTCCGCCAAGATGCGATGCCAAGTTGCAGGCCAGAGACGGCAGAAAATGGGGCAGAGACTGCAAAGATCTAAAGTCTCCAATGGTCCAGAGGTAGGTGTGCTTAAAGGGGACCTCTACCTCAAAACAGTTGGCTAAGGAGTCTTGATCAGACTAGCCAGTGAGGTAAGCCTCATAAAGCGTAGGTAACGCTGTTGGATCTCTGTTCACCAAACCTCAGGTACTAAGCCAATCAAACAACCAAAGTTGTTAAGGGGTACCTATACCTCAAAGAGGTCGGTCTAGGAGTTTCCACCAGAAGAACCAGGGGCGACGTCTGCCTACAGAATCAATATCCTTTGCAGGGGCTCGGGAACAGTGAACGAATGTGAATGAGGAAGACTTATACTACTATTGAGTAGCGCGTGGCGGTCACCTGTTAAAATCATTTCAGTAGCCTGGGTCCCAAGAGCAGAATAGTTTGGCCATTGAGGCAATTCAGCCATGGTGGAGGCAGAATGGTATACCGTTGAGCTGCTAGTACAGGCAGGTCAGTTAGATGGTGAATCGCCAATGACCAGAGGATAAACAAAGTAACAAAGACGGAGTGACAGGTTAATCAAGGGATAAACATAGAGGATAATGGAAGGAACCATAATCATTATTTGATGCTAAAGCCGAGTTCTCTCCTTTCAGGGAGCAACAGAGTCTATTCAACCATGGTAACCCAGTACGGGACGGTCAACAGAATTATATGTAAATTCTGGAATGACAGCACGGGGCGCACAGGAGTAGCACTTCTGTCTACCAGTACTGAGGTTCTGGGTGTGAATCTCAAACAGTCCACTTTGGGTAGAGAAGTGGGCTGCGTCCCTACATTATGGAACAGGATTCAGGGCCTTACCTAAATTAACATTGGGAGGTCCTGTGCAGGTATGAGGCCATTGGCATGTACGTTCCTCCCCGCCAACACATTTCATTCCCTCTTAGACTTCCTAGAGCAAACAATGCTGGAGTCAAGCAGCACCACATCTGGTTCATCGGTAGACCACCTATTTAAGAAGAACATGTCAAGGAGTCTGCTCTCCAATATTCTTAGCCAAAAGCAGGGTTTTTTACTTTAAGCATAAAGAAGGATGAAGATCCGAGTTCATCAGATAGAACCATGACAAGTAGTCAAGCCATCAGGTGAGATGGCGGGTCGGCATGAGACCCAGCAGAGGGGAAAATACACACTTCGGTAGATCCATGTTCCTGCAAAGTACCTTCGCTGGGCTGTGTGAGAATGTCACTGCGAGTTCATTCTG
>BLSH010249432.1:33457-44239 GCA_018402905.1 Glandirana rugosa
AGATCATATGGACTTCAAACCTCATACAGACACAGGACTTGTCCCAAATTGGGATTGTCACTCCAGAGATCTACTCAGAAAATGAAGAACTAGAAGTCGTAGATCTTTATGGAACACATTCAAACCTACTATGGCAACTGGTGCGACACACTCCAAAATCTGAAGTCCTTCCACTGATTCTCCTGGGACTGAGACGTGACATGGACTCCTATAGGACCGGACGTCCGGTGATAATAGGAAGAGCGATGACCTACTTACACCTGGGACTATTCCTCGGACCTCTGACTCTACCTATATGGGGAAACGACTAGCCGTCGGGGGCAATCCACAACCACCAAGATGATGAAGGGGGAGTCCCTTCGGACCAAAAGGCAATCCAAGTCGTTCTCTACAACAAAGAAGGCTATCAGGATATCAACCTGAAATTAACCGCGATGGCTTCCCTGAGGGGGAAGTAGTAGAACCACCAACACCTAACGGGGGCTGCCGATCAGCAAAGGGGTATATCCATCTCAGTCTCCAGGCTCCTTATCAGGGTCCACATTCATCCAGTAGCGAGAAGGATAATAGTGGCCTGCAGGCCAGGATATCCTCAGGTACAGTGCAGAGTCAGGGTCCTCTTAGTCACCTTCCTGAAGTCTAAAACCTCACACAGCGTGGTCAACGGTATCATCCAAACTTACACAAGGTATTTCTAGATGCTGAAGATCAAGAAGTAAAAGACTCATCTAGAGACCTCACTGTTAGGGTTAAACCCTGTTCAGGACACAGACATACTCCAAACTTCAGGTATACTAGAACATAGAAGACCTTGCTGAATTAAGGATGGAATCTTCTGTTCCCTGGTGGAACGATCAAATCAGATGCAAGTAATCGTAGACGGGGAATTAAGCAGTAGGTAGGCTCAAAGGTGTCCTCACTCTTTTGCATACAGTAACTTTTGCATATCTTGGTAACCAATCCGAGACCTGGGCAGACCCTTCCCTTGGGTCTTCCAAATAGTGAGGGACATGTTGTCTTGCTCTCCATTTCATCTGTAAAGGATTTCCTCAGGGTGGCCAGTAACTCAGAAGCAGTAGTCCGTATGGCTAGAGGAAAGGTTTCAGGTATCCAAGTTTCAAGCGTAATCAAACTTGTTGCTACCATTTTCAGGCAGAAGGGGCACTTGTCTCCTCACCAGCACTACATGGTGGTCAGCGTCTTTTCAGAGGGATTAGACTTCATCCGTCCAGCCTATCCAAACAAGTGTCCGAATTACCACAAGATTGGAAATGGGTTTGAGATCGAACTGATACATAGAAGTGGCCCTTCTATAAAGGATCAAACAAGGGGCTCTTCAGGCCTAACAGCAACATTGGGGGACAGTAGCTGTCCAGTAAAACATTTGTCCTGTACGGATCAAGTTGTTCAAGAGGGCTAGATGGCTAGGACAAATCCATCAATTTGAGTACAGAAACTGCTTACTAGGTAGATGGTTCATCCATGGACAGAACTCAAGGGAGTACCTCCAGAAGTAAAAGATAACCGCGACATAGTCTGCATCTAACACATGTAGGACCATTATTCTGACTCCTAACTGTTGTAATGGCGACTTATCCCTTGTTGAGACCTCTATGCCTGGCCTGTATAAGCAGATATGATCACCGCAGACAGTTCTTATCAGATAGTGACTCACCAATTACCGATTTCTTCCATGAGCGTTTATTCATTGGAATAGCAGGTACAGCATACAACAAATGTGACAGATGGTCGAAAGATGGTAACTGCCGGTCAAAACATAGTAATGTGTCCTAGGATGCGAGTAGATTGAGAGAGGCCTTCTAGCATGTGGCCATATTCTTTACCTCATGAGAGAGAGGACACAGGAAGAGGAAATAGAATCGCAGAGTGCACCAGGAACAGGAAGTCACAAAGTAGAGTGAACTAGGAAGAGGAAATAGCTCACAGAGGATGGGAGGTACACACTTAGAAAATACAATAGAAAGGTGTAATATCCAAAAGAACCACAAGATGGCATTGTAATAACCAACTATAAAAACATTACTATAGCTGCATATTTATGTTACATGGAAATCATGTAACAGAACAACCATTTTAAAGTGGTCCCGACAGCTTTACCTACAAGTCACGTCAGGCATTCAGTGGGATAAAGCTAATCCTCAATTTAAACACTTCAGCATTTCCCACCCTTGTCTTTTAGGTGATTGCTAAGTCCCATGCGTATATGCTGTCATGCTTGTGTCAGGAAAACGGAAAATTGTATACTTACCTGACGGTGATTTTCCTTTCCTGATGCAAAGCACGACAGCATATAAGTCCCTCCCTAAAGGCTTCGCAGTGATAATAAGTAACGAGAATGCTGCCTGGTGGGAGGTGTTTGATTTTATAGTGTAACCGGATCCTGGAACTAGGCGTGGGGCGGAGCCAGCCCATGCATATATGCTGTCGTGCTTTGCATCAGGAAAGGAAAATTACCGTCAGGTAAGTATACAATTTTGCGTTATTTGGATGGGCAAAAAACCAAGATGCGCTGACTCGAAATTGATTAAACATAAACATGCTGGAGGAGCGGGCTCATTGGATCATGAGGATTACTATATAGCGTCCACGTTAGCACCAACCCAAGATTGGTTCCTACCACAACCCACTAAAATATGGAGCAGGATGGAAGCATCCTACATCCCCCAATCAAACCTACAGGATTGGCTATTGAGCACACCACTGGGAGTGAAAACACCAACAGCCGACCCACCTACAATAAAAGCCACAGCACATACAAGGAAAAAAATGATAGGGAAGCTAAAATCCCACCCAGAAAAACCCCACCTCCCACTCCTAATAGGGATTCTTGAACAGGTAACCACAGACCTAAACCTTAAAACTTGGAGATCCAAGGGAATCACTCATATAAACGATCTTACAAGCAACAGACAAACGAAACCATTCGAGCGCCTGCAAAAAGAATATACACTACCACATACAGAACTATTTACTTACCTTAGAGTGAGCAAATGCCTCAAAGCAGTTGAACCTAACTTATACTCACTACCACAACAAATCTGGTCATATCTTACAACCCCACAAACCAAAGACAAAGGAATCTCCGTGATATACAACAGTATACACCAAAAAAAGAATTCTTTAAAAATAAGTCCCACCTTCAATGAGAGCAAGATTTAGGCCCTAGCTTTACGGATATGCAATGGCACAATGCACTAAAATAAATATACAAAGCAACCCAATGTTCGACACTTTGGGAAATTACTCAAAAAATATCCCTCAGATGGTACCTCACACCAGCAAAATTAGCATTGTTCGACCCCAAAAACAGCAATGTATGTTGGAGATGCAACTCAGCAATAGGTAACATTTTCCACATATTATGGGAATGCACCCACTGCATCACTACTGGAATGAAATATTCCAAATGATCCAGGAAATAACACACATTCCCCTAACGGCATCAGCGGAAATGGGTCTATTGAACCTAAAAATAGAAAACATCCACTACCACCTTAGACATGTGGTAACCCACATACTGCAAGCAGCAAGGTTAAGCATCACGAGACTGTGGACATCTGCACAAACCCCAAAGATCGTAGACACAATAGACCTAATAAACACACACTACAGTTATGAACTAATGCAGGCATCTAGTAAAGGCAATCTAGGTAAGGCACATAGCTTATGGCAACCGTGGCACACTTGGAAGAAAACATGGCTAACCAAACATATAGATAAGGCATGGAGTACGTAACAACCTTACAGGTGAAAGTATTGAATGGACACTGGGAGGCTAGAGCTCTGGGCCACAAATTAGCTCCCAAAAGGGGTGGCCTGGAGAGTTGGAAACTCAGAGCAATACTCTGGGGAGATGGAATGTTGTTGTTGTTGTCTGACTGCACAAAGAACACATTATCACACTCCATTAATAATACGCTAAGTACTGGCAAATAGTTGAAATTTGTAACTTTGTCTTGCTAAGAACTATAGACTCTAGGAAAACATGTTAAAGTTCGATGTTATGTATCTACTTATAGTAATATTCACAATAATATTGAATTTTACAGTTATTTTTTTGGATTCTATATTTATAATGCACATATAACTGTGATTTAAGTATATACTGTGTACCACTGAAAATTTTGAAATAAAAATATTGAAACATAGATACTCTCTCACTTTGCCCAGGATGATGAAGTTGGTGAGGTCTCTTTTTAGTATGAATAGTACAAAAAGTCTAATAGTGTAATAGTGTAAGCTCCCTTTTATCTTATGCAGAAGGTTAAAATTGTCTAAATTGCATTTTTTCTGTTTTAGGTGTAAAATGTTGAGGCATCAATGTTGAGAATCAAATCTCCAGCATTTATGAAGAAAGAAAGACTTGAACAGTTAGACTGGAAGACTAGAAGACCGCTATGCAGCACTCAGTGAGAGATTGTATTGTGGATGCGCTAGAGGACCTTGAATCTAAACAACTGCACAAATTCAAGAGAAAACTTGCTGATGTGAATATTGATGAGAAGTATAAAAAAATCCCAAGAAGTCATCTGGAAAATGCAGAAGCTGATAAGATTGTTGATATCATCCTGGACTTCTATGGTGACTCATACGGCTGTAAACTGACACTTGAAGTTCTAAATCATATTAATGAGAGACAAGTAGCAGACAATCTCAGTAAAAACTTAGAAGAAAGTAAGTAATATGAGAACACAAAAGATAAAGCACAATAATATAAATTCACCTGATTATCACATACAAAGCACGTGGGCCCAGAGCAGACATCTCCTGGGTTGGCCTCCTCTCCACTTCAGGGGATGAGTTCCCCAATTTCCAGACCTGGTGACCACACTAGAAGCAAAATAACCAGTTAGACAGATCTTCTGACTATGTCTGAATTAAAGTGATTGTTAAGCCACTATCTCATCTTTATATCATCCTCTCTGTCAGCTAAAAAGCTGCATCCTAGTGCCTGTGCTTTATAAGAAAAAAAAAAAGCCAATTTCTACCTGACTTAACAGTGTTTTCCAGCGATCACATGACTCCAGGCTCTCAGCTCTCCCTGTCTAATATCCCCAGTGCGAGGGGCTGAGATTCCCCTGCTGATGTCAGCCAGGGAGGGGGGGGGGCGGGGGGGCGGGGGGAGCGGAGAGCTCAGGCACTAGGACCCAGCTTTTTATCTGACAGAGGGGATGGTATACAGATTAGTTAATTTTAAAGCAGTGGGGAGAGAGATCAGGCAGAGAGGGGAGAGGGAGGGGAGGAGGACAGAGGGAGACCAGCAAAGCTGCAGATAGCTGCAGATGACGAAGGCACGTACGCTGACAACGGTGTCAGGGCTCAGCAGCCCTGATATATTGTGGTCAAAGTGTAGGGGGAAGGTAGAAACTGGCAGGATCAGCCAGGTATTTCAGGTGATACAGGGGGCCAAATGACACAGCACAAGCACTGTGCTGTATATAATGCTGTAACCACTTGCCGACCAGCTACCGTCATTATACGGTGACAGGTCGGCACATTCCCACTAATCACCATAGCTGTATGGTTTGCATGCTCACTGGCTAGCATGGGAGCCAATCAGCGGGTGGGGCTAGATTTCTGCCGGCCACCCGCGATCATTTCAGAGATAAGGCAGAATGGGGATCTACGAGTGTAAACAAACAGATCCCCATTCTGTCAGGGGAGTTGAGAGAGACCGTCTGTTCCCAGTGATCGGGAACAACGATCTCTCTCCTCCTCGATTCAGCTCAGTCCCCATACAGTTAGAAACAGCTAGCAGGGAACACAGTTAACTCCTTGATCACCAGTAGTGTTGACCCCTTCCCTGCCAGTGTCATTTATACAGTAATCAGTGGCTATTTTTAGCCCCGATAGCTGTATAAATGTCAATGGTCCCAAAAGAGTGTCAAAAGTGACCAATCTGTCTACCGCAATGTCGCTGTCCTGCTAAAAATCGCTGATCACCTTTATTGCTAGTGAAAAAAAAAAAATAATAATAATAAAAATGCCATAAATCTATTCCCATAGTTTGTAGACACGAGAAATTTTGCGCAAACCAATCAATATACGCTTATTGTGATTTATTTATTTTTTACAAAAAATATGTAGAACAATATATATCGGCTTAAACTGAGGAAGAAATTTGTTTTTACATTTCTTTGGGATATTTATTATAGCAAAAGTAAATATTGTTTTTTTTTTCAAAATTGATGCTCTTTTTTTGTTTACAGCACAAAAAAAAGTAGGGTATTGCAGTAGTCAAGTAGAGAGAACACAAATGTATGTATCAGCTTTTCAGCTACAGTGTATGATAGCATGGGACGCAGCCGAGCAATGTTTCTCAAGTGGAAAAAAGATATTCTGACAATATTTTGTTCATGTGGATCAAAGGTTAGACTAGCATCAAATATCACCCCTAGATTTTTCAATTTGGACTGAAGCTCAAGTACAGTGCCATCTAAAGATAAGCTATTTGGACTGGCCTTACGTAATTGATGGGGGGTGCCAATAAGCATGTCTTCTGTTTTGTCACTGTTTAATTAAAGCAAATTATGGGTCATCCAAGTTTTTATATCACAAATACAGTTAGATAGAGAATCAGCCAAGGTAGAATATGGTTTAGTGTGGATGTATATCTGAGTGTCATCAGTATAGAAGCACATTCACTAATAATCCTAAGATGGGTTTCTTCCATTTGTTCCACGGAGTATCTGATTTTGTGATTTTAGCCATTGTGCTTTTGGACTATAAGGCCTCATACACACGGGCGTTCTTTAACGCCATGTTTTTGGGCGTTTTTTGCAGCTCTCCATGTTATTCAATAGCCCTCTAAAAACACTGACGTTTTTGAGCAGTAGAGGGCATCGGCGTTAGTGAGCTGTAGCTAGAACGCGGGACCAGTGCCTTCCGAAGCTGCAGCGTCATGGTGTTTTTGACGCCGAGTAGGCAAAAAGCTCAATAACGTTGCTTAACATTGTATACACAGCGTTAAGCCTCGTCAGGCGTTCTATTCAAAATCAATGGTTCCCTATGGGAGCCCATTGATTTGAATAGAAGCTGCACCAGAAGTCGGATCACGATGATCCGACTTGCAGCGCGACTTGTCTGCTAGGTGTCTTAAAGGGGACCCCCACAAAGAAATTGCGTGGGGTTCCCCCCCCAAGAGCATACCAGGCTCTTTGATCTGGCATGGATTTTAAGAGGAACCCCCACGCTGAAAAAACGGCGTAGGGTCCCCCTCAAAATCCATACCAGACCCTTATCCGAGCACGCAGCCTGGCAGGCCAGGAAAGGGGGTGGGGAAGAGCAAGCGGGCCCCCCCTCCTGGACCAAACCAGGCCGCATGCCCTCAACATGGGGAGTATGGGTGCTTTGGGGCAGGGGGGCTCTGCGCCCCCCACCCCAAAGCACCTTGTCCCCATGTTGATGGGGACAAGAGCCTCTTCCCGACAACCCTGGCCATTGGTTGTCGGGGTCTGCGGGCGGGGCTTATCGGAATCTGGAAGACTTTAATAAGGGGGCCCCCAGATGCCGGAAGCCCACCCTATGTAAATGAGTATGGGGTACATCGGAAAAAAGTGTACAAAAAAACACATGCCTTATATTGGCATGGGGCGGGGCCACACAATGACGTCATCACAAGCCCCACCCTCATGATGTCACATCCTGGGGCGGGCCATCACATGACAGCCCCACCCCAGGATATGACATCATGAGGGTGGGGCTCATGATGACGTCATCGTGTGGCCCCGCCCCATGCCAATATAAGGCAACCGCGCAGCATGGACCCGGCATTCGAGTGGAAGAGAGCGACGAGTCAACATCTCAAGAAGAGAAGAAAAGAGAAGGAGAAGCGGGAGAAGCTAGCCGAGGAGACAGCGGCAAAAGAGCAGAAGACAGAAGACCCCGCGAAAGAGCCGAAGGAAGAAGACGAGGGAGAAGAGAGGGGAGAAGACGCCGGAGCTGATTTAATAAAATATTTTAAAAAGCTGTGTAGTGTGTTTTTTTTGTACACTTTTTTCCCCAGGTAAACAGGTAGGGGTACGATGTACCCCATACTCATTTACATAGGGTGGGGGTGCCGGCATCTGGGGGCCCCTTATTAAAGGGGGCTTCCAGATTCCGATAAGCCTCCGCCCGCAGACCCCGACAACCAAAGGCCAGGGTTGTCGGGAAGAGGCTCTTGTCCCCATCAACATGGGGACAAGGTGCTTTGGGGTGGGGGGCGCAGAGCCCCCCCTGCCCCAAAGCACCCATACTCCCCATGTTGAGGGCATGCGGCCTGGTACAGTCCAGGAGGGGGGGGGGCGCTCGCTCGTCCCCACCCCCTTTCCTGACCTGCCAGGCTGAGTACTCGGATAAGGGTCTGGTATGGATTTTGAGGGGGACCCTACACCGTTTTTTTCGGCGTGGGGGCTCCTCTTAAAATCCATGCTAGATTTAAGAGCCTGGTATGCTCTTGGGGGGAACCCCACGCAAATTTTTTTTGCGGGGGTTCCCCTTTAAGACCCCTAGCACACAAGTCGCGCCGCAAGTCGGATCATCGTGATCCGACTTCTGGTGCGGCTTCTATTCAAATCAATGGGCTCCCATAGGGAAACATAGATTTTGAATAGAGGCAGAAAACGCCACTGAAAGCTAGCGTGAAAAAACGTGTATTGACATCAATGCAAAACACTGAGTAAAACTGACATCAGGCCCGGCGTTTTGCTTATTGTTTTGCAGACGCCCGTGTGTATGAGGCCTAAAGAGACTCTCTTTTTTTATATTTCTTTACACGTTTATGATTGGTTTATTAAATCTCTGAGCACAACTTATTTTTTCTTTGTCAAATACTTTATGGAGGACAGTACAAAAAGGGCAATCATGTAGTTTTGTTAATATCCACATTTATTGTCTTATATCACATATTAAAGGATCTGTCTATTCAAATGTATTCATGAGTTATCGATGGAAACTTCAGTTCTTATTCCCTCCCACCCACAATGTCAGGAGAAAGTACTTTCAGTTACCGGCCATATGAGAAGAGTCTGGTTTATTAATGACCAGGGTTGGAGAAATTGGAGTGGGCTCTGGAACCTTAGACAATGTAACTCTTGAACAAATACCCTATATTCCTGCTCTGGGTATAACCCAAAAATGTAGATTTTTTTCAGCTTGAGAGTTGCTGTGATGTTCTTTATGCATGTTCAGGAACTGCAGTCTTATCACAGCATGCCTATTTTCTGTACCCTGCAGTACCCCAACCACAAGTTAGTCCAGAAGAAGGAACAAGTGACATATTTCATGCAGCTCCCAACGAAGAATGTGAACTAGCTGCTTCCCATGCATCTTCCAAAGGTAAGTCGTGTTCCACACTCCACCACTACACATCACACCCAGGAGCTGTGCATGATTCATCTTCACTTTCTATAGTGCTCATAACAATATACACTGATCAGGCATAACATTTTGCCCACCTACCTAATATTGAGCTGGTCCCCCTCCTGCCACAAAAACAGCCCTGACCCATCCAGTCAAGGACTCCACTGGGCGAAACTCTTCCACGCTGATGGATATAATGATAGATATAATAAATTGGGAGAAAATTATATTGCAAAACTGTAAACTAAGTAACATATTCTTCTACCAATACCAGCAGCTTTAAATAAATATAAACCCTTAAATGATATAACAAAATAATAATTACAGTGCTGATTCAATCATATAAAATATTCTTCAGGGGGGCGTGTCTGGCCGGCAACCGAGATGGCCGCTCTTCTCTGAGGCTCCTGAGACCCCAGCCATAAACCGACCTCCAGAGCGACAAAACTGAGAGCATCCAACCCACAGAGTGTCCCTGAAAGCACCCTCCACTTGACACAATGTCTCGCCGAAGGAAAAGCTCCGATCGACTGCAAAAACTTACAGATTTCTTCCCGGCAGTAGGCCCGGATCCACATCAAGATGGCGCCGGCCAGGGACGGAGGAGCCTGCAGGCCGCACAAACTGCAGGTGAGAACAGCACGGACCGTAGACTGACCTTCCCTCTGTACGAGGGAGACCCTGGCGACTCTTCCCCGCCCTCATCACCTACAACTAGAAGTCCGCTTAAGTCCTGGCCCCGGATGGAGAACCCAGAACGTAACCCGAACGAAGACTCGATCGAAGATTCGCTTGCAGAACCGTTCGAAGACCAATCAGAGGATCCGTTCGCGGAAACGAACGATCTTCCAACCCTCGTTCCTTCTCACATAGAGAAAATACCAGCTACAGACCAACCTATTACAGAAGTATTCCTGAAGACTATGATGATCTCTCTCCGACAATCTCTTCAGTCAGACATGTATACAACCCTTGCACCAATTAAAAAATCTATTCAAAAACATGAGACCAGAATCTCACACGTAGAGGATAAGGTTGGTGAAATGTGCAAGGCCTACAACAACATGGTGGACGCCCACACAGACCAAGACACAGAAATTCAACAACTACGCCTCAAAATAGCCGACCTGGAGGACCGCTCCAGGCGGAACAATCTCAAACTCCGAGGAATACCAGAGGCAATAACTCCTGACGCACTTGTACCTTATGTGCAACAACTGATGAAAACCTTAAACCCGTCGCTCTCTGACCTAGAACTAGCTATTGACAGAGCCCACAGGATTCCGAAGCCGGACTTCTTACCAGCCTCTATACCAAGGGACGTCCTAGCAAGAGTTCACTTTTATCATGCGAAAGAAAAAGTAATGCTGGCTGCCAAAAGCATTTCTTCAATACCAGAACCTTACACTGGAATCAAAA
>BLSH010249461.1:24239-40055 GCA_018402905.1 Glandirana rugosa
AATACTTACATCTGCATAGCTTTTGTTGTTATTAACAATGAATATTTGTGGAGGTTAGTACCAAACATGAGGTTTCTGAAAGTCCTATTATTCTGCAATATCAAATGTATACCAATCTAATTTCCATGTTACCATATTGGTTGAATACATGTAATCTTTTCAGTGTTATGTTAAATGACAATTATTCTTTATATCGCAGTCAGCCCCTCTGAGTCTCCTGATGAAGCCCCCAAGGGCGAAACATGTCGAGCGGGGTTCAAGCTGACCTTAAGTAGGATCCACCTGGATTCACTTTATGATCTCATACCATATATGTACTATGTATTGGAATTGATGCATATGTGTTTCCGCTACAGGAAACATATCTCATTTTATTGATGTATGTAATTAAATAAAGTGGTTTTAGATTTTTTACTTTATCATATGTGTTTATTGGAGTATTATTATGGCGCACCTTTAAAGTCCTTGGGACCCTCGTTTGGAGGTTTCTTTCCCCTTCTTTTTCGTTTCCTTGACTAGAACTATTCTGTCGTGCATTGAACTTGTATTTGGACATCCACTCAGATTGATGCACATACCAAACTTGGTATCCCCATTGTACAGATCTGGCTTCTGTCTCACAGCCCCCCCGCTACAGCTCCACGAGTTTACACCCACAGTCTTTCGGCAAGACTCCTTGGGCTCCCACTGCCACTGGGCCCCTTGTACTTCACACAGACAAACACTGTAATTCCAGAGTGTCCCCCACGCCAACTTGCTGGGTTCCCTCCTCGGTTCTTCAGCCCAACTGCTGAACTTTCTCTCTCTCTCTCTCTCTCTCTCTCTCTCTCAAGGGTCACCCTCTTCTCTCACTGGGCTCCTGGCTTGACTTTTGCTGAGATTTTCACACTTTTCCACTTGCCTTGACGTGAAAAAGGCTCCTCTGGTGCTCTCTCTCAGACTCTGAATAACAGGAGTGTTGTCCCTTGAGGGCGACTGTTCCCCTTTTACCTCTGGTGCTGGTTCAAGCTTTGCCTCCGGTAGCAGGAATATTTGTCCTCCACTAGCAACTCTGTCCCTTCACCTCCAACAAAGAGGGGTTCCCGGCTGGTAGGACCCGTGCAACATGGTTAGGCTTCCGACATGAAGCCCTATCCCTCCACTCCGGGGTGGCCCGTCCATTAAGGGCGCATGGGAGTCGCCCCCTCTATCCTCATCAGTCACCACCCTCCTCTAGGAATAGTGGATAGATTCATGCATAGCATGAATCTATCCATAGCTGCCGCAACCACCCTGTATTCATGCGGCCCCTTTAGGACGCCGGCCACATGAATTACTGGGGTAATTTTTTTTGAAGCACCTGAAGTGTTTTTTTGAAGCACCTGATTTGAACCATAGGTTCTAATAGGCTTCAAAATAGAGTGGCTCATGGCGCAGAACATGACGCCATGAGCCCACTCACGTGTGTTAGAAAAGCAAAATAATATTTGCTTTTCTAACACTGAATCGCCTCTCCGCCAATCAGGAAGCGCGGGTACGTTACCGGTTTCTCGATTGGCGGAAAAGACAGGCGATCCTATTGGACACCTTTCTCAGAGGAGGGATACACAGCACGCTCCCGCTCACTGGACATCGCTGCCTGCTCTACTTCCTAGATGGGGTAAGTGCGGGACTTTGATGCTGCAGGAGGGTGCTATATACTGTATCTGGTGTGGTGATGATGTATACCCCTATTAGGTGATGCTATATACTGTATCTGGTGATGATGTATATCCCTATCTGGTGATGCTATATACTGTATCTGGTGATGATGTATATCCCTATCTGGTGATGGTATATACTGTATCTGGTGATGATGCATACCCCTATGTGGTGATGATGTATACCCCTATCTGGTAATGCTATGTATATACCCTATCTGGTGATGCTGTATACTCCTAACACAATTGGTGGAATCTATAAGGGGCGGGCCTTATAAGAAGTGGGATGGGTCAAAAAGGAATGGCGGGGTCTAGCGCCCCTTCATCCTAAAATTTTACCAGCCGCCACTGCCTCCGCTGTTTTTGCTGGTACTGGGTAGGCCTCAGACTGCCTAGCTACCAGGAGCTCCTGGATGGGCCCCAAGCTTCTGACCCAGACAGCCATCCTGGTAGCACAGAACAGTGATCACCTGACTCCTCCCAAATATATAGGCTCTTCCAGCAGGCCATGGGGCCCAAGAAAACCCCCGCCCATTGGCCAGAGCAACCTACCATTCATCTCCCAAATTCAAGTACACCTTGTCATTCCAATGCCATCAGTCCCAGTGCCACCCAATGGCAGAGGAGAGGGATTAGGGAAAGGAATCAGGAGATCCCCTAACAATTTGGCCAGGCCATTTACCGCCCAGCAACCTTATTTTAACAGCACCCCCACTGAAAACCAGGGTGCTACATGCGATACACATACACATTGTACGCTGGAGTAAGAGCAATGATTCTAGCACAAGACCACCTCCGTAAAACTAAACCGATGACATATAGTGGGCTTTTGAAGTGTCACCTATAGAAAATCTGGGGTACTGAAGTTTGCAGCCATGTCTCGGGCACACACAAATTTAAGGTTTAACATGTTGGGTATCTGTTTACTCAGTGCAACCTCAACTTTTATATTTTACCAAAAAAAAGGTTAGTTTATTGCGTTCGCCCTAACATTCACTTTAGTGTGTTTTTTTTTACTGAAATTTTGCATTTCCTAGACATTTGTGGTAAAATCAAGTGACATAAAAAATGCTTACTAAGTGATTAGATCAGCTGCTGAAACTGCTTAAAAAAACTGATAATTTAATATCACTTTAAGGCTAGGTTCACACTAGAAAAACAGACAGACATTAGGATCACAAGTTGCATTACATCACAAAATCAATGATTCCCTATGAGAGCCGTCTTAACTGGTCCGACATAAGTCAGACTGACTTTGAAAAAGTTTCCCGTACTACTTTTGTCTGACTTTGATGCTACTTCAGCCCATTGAATATAATTGAAGTCGGATCAAACTTGGATCATTGTCTTAACTGATCTGACTTTGGCATGCGACTTGTGCTCTGAGGATCTCGAAGAGGAACCCCCGCCAAATTAAAAAAAAAAACAGCATGGGGTCCACCTCCAAGAGCATACTAGGCCCTTTGGTTTGGTATGGATTTTAAGGGGAACTCCCACGCCAAAAGAACAGTGTGGAGAAACAGTGTGGGACGAGCATGCCCTCAACATGGTGAATATGGGTGCTTTGTGGCAGGGGGGCTCTGTGCCCCCCCCCCAAAGCACCTTGTCCCCATGTTGATGAGGACAAGGGCCTCTTCCCGACAACCCTTGCCGGTGGTTGTCGAGGTCTGCGGGCGGGGGAGGCTTATTGGAATCTGGAAGCCCCCTTTAATGAGTATGGCATGCATTTTACCCATTAACCGAAAAAAGTGTCAAAAATAAACACACTACACTGGTTTTTAAAGTATTTTATTAAATCAGCTCTGTCATTTTTGGCTCTTTTGCGGGGTCTTCTCTCTCTCCGCGGCATCTTCGACTCTTTTGCAGGGTCTTCTCCCTTTCCGCTGTGTCTTCACCTCTTTTGCCGGGTCTTCTGCTCTTTTGCCGGGTCTTCTCCGCTGTCTTCTCCCTCTACTTTTCCTTCTTCCGATGTTGACTCAACACGATCTCCCGCACTAATGTTGTCTCCGCGCTGTGCGTTCACTTATATTGACATTGGGTGGGGGCCACACGCTGACGTCATCCGGAGGCCCCGCCCCCATGATGTCACCACCCTGGACATGATGGGGCGGTGACGTAATAAGGGGCCTCTGGATAATGTCAGTGGGTGGCCCCGCCCCATGTCAGTATAAATCAATGCACAGCGTGGAGGCAGCAATAGTGCGGGAGATCGCGTCAACATCGGGAGAAGACATCGGAGAAGACCCGGCAAAAGAGCAGAAGATGCCGCAAAAGAGCAGAAGATGCCGCGAAGAGGGAAAAGACCCCGCAAAAGAGCCGAGAACGCCAGAGCTGATTTAATAAAATACTTTAAAAACCGGTGTAGTGTTTAGGTGAATGGGTAGGGGTACAATGTACCTCATACTCATTCACATAGGGAGGGGAGCCAGAATTTGGAATCTTCCAGATTCCCATGACCCCCCGCCTGCAGAACCTTTTTTTTTTTTTTTATTACTGTATTTTTCATTTCCATTTCCACAATAAATTATACATTATTCGCATACAATATTGTCGTACCTGCTATACCCCCCACCCCCATCTTCTTCTCCCTCTCTCCTGCTCTTGTTTCTATCAGAAGATTCCCTCCAATGTTCCCCAAGAGAGAACAGAAAAAAATCAATGATGATTCGCAGGACCTGACAACCACCGTCAAGGGTTGTCAGGAAGAGGCCCTTGTCCTCATCAACATGGGAACAAGAGATTTGGGGTGGGGGGTGCGGAACCCCCCTCGCCCCAAAGCACCCATACTCTCCATGTTGAGGGCATGCGGCCTAGTATGGTCCGGGGGTGGGGCGCTTGCTCGTCCTCACCCCCTTTCCTGGACTGCCAGCCTGCGTGCTCAGAGAAGGGTTTGGTATAGATTTTGGGGTGACCCCATGCCTTTTTTTGGCGTGAGGGCTCCCCTTAAAATCCATATCAGACCTAAGGGCCTGGTATGCTTTTGGGAGGGGGAACCCATGCCGGTTTTTTTTTTTTAATTTAGCGGGGGTTCCCCTTCAAGATTCCCAGAGCACAAGCTGCCTGGTATTGTCAGGATCAAAGTCAGATCCTGTTCACAGAAGTCAGACCGATGTAGGACCGTTGTAAGGCACAAGTCGCAGAGCAAAGTAGGATCAAAGTCGGACCGTTTTCATGTCGGACTAGTGTGAACCTAGCTTAAAGGATAAGTTTACTTTTTTAAAAAAGTAATAAATTCACATTTTTGCGGGTAAAAAAAAAGTGCATTTCTTTCTTGTAGGAGCCTGGAAAGCATTGCCACGCAGGACTAAAGACTGTTAGTGTAAGTTGTCTGCCCGTATCTCTGATATGGGCAGGCAGTTTCATACTGACAGGAAGAATCGATGAACTACCAGAGCACTGAACAGTGCCTTGGTAGTTCATTGAGAACTACAAGTAAACAGCCGCAAAGGCTGTCAGTACTTGTAGTTTTCACAATTACAGAACTCTGTGAATGAATGACGTTGTTATTGCGTTTGCGTCAGGTCTTACCTGAACGATTAATTGAGTATTGAGTAATTTTTTGGACCAAAGCAGAAATCTTTAAAAACACAAATCAATCGCTATGAATACAGACTAAATATGGAATTAATTTAAAATGTATTCACTAGACATGTATTCACAATAAATAGTTAGATTGGCGGACTGACATACAGTAGGCAATAATCTACATTAAAATAACTAAGTTGTATGCAATACTTGCTAATATGTATAATGCTACATATTTGAATAAAATTAAAGGATTAACTTCTCCCTGTGGACAAAATAACCATCTATAGAAAACTATCAGACAACAGTCTGCATTTTACGAAGCCCAACAGTTACTCCACTGCAGAAGGAGTAAGTGTTAAACCACGTACAAAAAAAATAGAACACTACTATAGTGTGAAAACAACAGAAAAAATATTAAAGTTGGAAAAACAAAAATAAAATTAAAGAAAAATTTAAGTGGTTATAATACCAACGGCAGAACAATCTCGTATCTTCACAGCATATGTTTTTTTTTATGGTTTTTATGGTCAGTAAAAACCAATACCGGGTGAGCTGCTCCTTCCAGGAGGTACCGCAAATTCCTCCAAAGCCGACTTGATGGCCAGCAATTCCCTATCACCGACATCATAGTTCCAGCAAGATGGTGCACCACCACATTATGGGTGTCAGGTCCGAGCATTCCTAGATAAACAGTTTCCTGGAAAGTGGATTGGTCGTCATGGGCCAGTTGAATGGCCCCCAAGGTCTCCCGATCTGACCCCCTTAGACTTTTATATTTGGAGTCATCTGAAGGCAATTGTCTATGCTGTGAAGATACGAGATGTGCAGCACCTGAAACTACGGATACTGGAAGCCTGTGCTAGCATTTCTCCTGTGGTGTTGGTATCAGTGTGTGAAGAGTGGGAGAAGAGGGTTGCATTGACAATCCAACACAATGGGCAGCACATTGAACACATTTTATAAGTGGTCAGAAACTTGTAAATAACTCATGAAAGAATAAAGTTAAAACCAAGCACACCATTGTTTTTCTTGTGAAATTCCCAATAAGTTTGATGTGTCACATGACCCTCTTCCTATTGAAAAACAAAAGTTGGATTCAAAATGGCCACCATGGTCACCACCCATCTTGAAAAGTTTCCACCCTCACATATACTAATGTGCCACAAACAGGAAGTTAATATCACCAACCATTCCAATTTTATTAAGGTGTATCCATATAAATGGCCCACCCTGTAGAATGCAAAGAAGAAAACTGATCACACTGGGATGAATATGCTTCCATGCCCTGGCATAGTCAGGTTACAAAGAGAACAGGATAGTTTTTAATATAAGTACATGGTAACACACATGCATATCTGGAATATGAAATAATGGGGTAACATGCACTTTAAAAACAAAGAGAATTTCTCTCTGCCCACACTGCTCCTTTATCAACTGAATACACATGTAGAAAGTTGTCCAGATTATGTTTTCTAAGGAAAGTTGTTTCTTATGCTAAACAACATTTTCAAAAATTACTAATTCTTTTCTAAAATATCAGCAATTAGATTGTCAGTCTCTCAGACAAGGCAGATAAACCTAAAATATAAAAGAAGAAATTGCTTCTTTTAATAAGTGATGAAGAAACTTGTGAGAGCATCATGGATTTTAAAGGGGCGCTCCAAACAAAATTGATATATTAGGTTGGTCTGAGTAAGTAGGGAGGCCTACTCCTGAGTACCCTAACAGTGAGCTATAATTCTCAACTGCTGATTTTTTTTTCTATTAAATAAAATAAAATAAAATGATCAACTTGGAGAGTGCAAAGACTTCAGTTGCAAATATGCTATTTATAGTCCCTGAGAGATCTAAGGTGGTTTAACTCTGCAGCATCTACTAAAAACTAAGTATCCGTTTTATGTAGGCTGACCCTTTAACCAAACAGAAGTTTTTTTTTTTTTTTGGAAAAAAAATGTTTTTTGTTTTTTTTTTAATTTGTTCTAGACACTACTGGAAGGCTTCATTGATCTCAAACTGAGTACAGGCAGGAAGGCCCAATTTCTGATAATGAGGCAACACAAAGGAGAAGTCTAATATTACTTGTAATTTGTTAAGAAATACAAAGATACCCAAGGGACATTGCTTCAACTGCTCAGGGACATAAACAATCCAGCAAAGCCACCAAAAAATTAGACATTCTTGCTGCACAGCAGAGTATGAACTGTGACACATGCAGTGTGCAAGGATGGTTCCTAAAATCACATTTTCCAATAGTTTTATAGCAACACATTATTACCATTGGTGGACTTTGATACAAGGGGATTGGTATAAGTTTTTCAAATATCAAAATTACTTGATGGGTGGATATCAGTCTGGAGAAGATGTGCCTTCTTAGGCAGCCTGTCTTTGCACACTGACTTCCCTAGGTTATGCTGCCAAGTGATGCTGAGCCTCCATAATTAAGATAATTTAAATACAATGAATTAAAGAGGTGGGCCAAGGACAGACAGGTTGGGGAGGAAAAAGTTAGATGATTCTGGACATTCTCCATCCAGGAAATTAGAAGGGATCTATCTCACTTATTGCAGCTAATGCACACTATGGGAATATTACAGTGTGCAGTGAAATCACACTAAGCATTTTTTGTACAGGAGAGGCACCTGTTCAAGAGTGAAGGCAAATCCACAAGTTACCAAAGGGACAATTATCCCAATGTACTCAGCTAAAATAACCTCATATATTGTCGGAGGTTATGAATAAAATAATAATCTCAGCCACTGGCTAACAATCAGGGCTCATGCAAGGCTGCCTTCTCAAGTGGGAACCCAGGTTCTGTAACAAAAGAGAGGAAGGGCAGAGAGGCGTCAAGCAGCCTCTGGTGTTCCACAATTTTATTATTAAATATTAAGCACACAAATATATACACTCACAATGGGTAACAGGCAGTGAGATGCAAGGGGAAGTCTCTTGGGAGTAATGCAGGGAAAGTCGAAGCGGACAATGCAGAGAAACGCTGGAGCAGCGAAGCCGGGGCATGGATGTTCTTGTCAGTTGGTGCCACGGAGAGAGAGCTGTCAAGCTAAACAAACAACCTGTCAACCCAAAGAGCAGTGTAGCCAATTGGGACTTGTTTCAGAGGCAATGCAATCCTCCTACATCACCTTAATCTAGAGTGCCCAACTCTGCCGGACCTTCCTTTCCAACTGCTCCATTCATAGACACTGTAACATCTGCTATAAATGGGGGGTTGGCAGGCAAAAGGCTGGCATAGTTGGTCACTCTTGATGAGAGCCTATAGTAGCTTCTCAGTTCTAATAAACCCGCCACACTGGAAAAATTACAGCAGTAGTGGGTAGTAGAGGAGTGAGGTATTGGCAAACAGAAGATTTCTTCTGAACTAGAAGGCAGAAGCACAAGGGACATCACATTATTATTATTATTATTATATCGGATTTATACAACGCCAGCATTGTGTGCAGCACTTTACAAAACGAAAGTAAGTAATGTCAATTTTTGTAGGCAAACTTAGGCTTTAATATACTGTATAACTTGTCATAACATATTTTATGCATATTGCCTAGTTAACAACTATCCCAACCTTGCACAATTTTAAAATGGGAGTGCACAAAAAAAAAAACTTTAGTGCTTGTATATTGCAATCTCTAATGCTCATTAATGCAAAGTGGTTTTGGTTAAAGACCGGGTAAACTGGTTATAGAAAAAGTTATACAGTGTAAAAACAGATATGAATGAATTGCAGAAAACTTGCTACCAGCAAAACCCCTTCAGAACGTGCAGTCAGCTAATATTGTGTTCATTTGAACTGATTACCAGATCAACGAGCCACCCTGCACTCAATCAGGGAGTTGGCAGGTCAGATGAGAAAATCTCTCCTTTGCTGAGTTACATAAAATAAAAGAAATTACAAACCAAGAGTCTCTACACCTCATGCCATGCCATCTAATAAGGATGTATTATACTTTGTTACTGGTGCCAGGCCAGGCCAGGCCAGGCCAGACCATTGATTGCTGAACAAAAGATGCTTGTACAAATGTATTAAATACTGTAAGTAGTTCAATTGCAGGCTGATTGGGGATCCAAAACATTCTTATTTGGATGAAATTATTAGCTCAGTAGTGTTAAAATTATACTAACCACACACTGTTTAACCACTTGATCTCTGGAAGGTTTTACCCCCTCCATGACCAGGGTAGTTTTTGCTATTCAGCACTGTGCTATTTTCACTGGCAATTGCTCAGGCATGCAACACTGTACACAAATATTTTTTTTCATTATTTTGTTCATACAAATAGAGCTTTCTCTTGGTGGCATTTATTATTATTATTATGTATTTATTTTTTGCTATATAAATGCAACCCCCCCCCCCCAAAAAAAAACATTTTAAATAAAACCTTTTTATTTGTTTCTGTTATAAAATTTTGCAAACAATCTTTCTTCATAAATTTAGGTCAAAATGCTACATTTCTTTGGTAAAAATAACCCAAATCTGTGTATATTATTTAATCTGTATCTGTAAAGTTGTAGACTCTACAATCTGTGGTATATACAGTAAAACCTCAGATTGCGAGTAACGCGGTTAACGAGCGTTTTGCAATACGAGCAGTGTCTCGCATAACGAGTAAAATTTAGACTTTTTGCGTGCCATACCGCATGTGGCCAGGTTTGCAGGGGCGCTGGTGAGCCTCGGAGGCGGCCGGAAATTCTCAAAATTCCTCGGAAATACCGAAAGTATAAACCCTTTCCGAGCATTGCAGAGTGATTCCGACGTCTTAAAGGCTCACCAGCGCCCCCCGAAAACGTGGCCACATTCTGTATTACATGCAACAGGTGCCCCTGGAACTGTGGCCATATACAGTACTGCATAGACAAGCAGTGACTGTGGAACAAATTAACGGAATTTCCATTGTTTCCTTTGGGTAAACATGCTTTGATATATGAGTGCTTTGGATTACAAGCATTCTCCTTTAACAGATTATGCTCATAATCCAAGGTTGAAAATTGATCAATCTTGATGTACTGATGGCCTGTTTCATTTCTCGAGGCCCTAAAATGCCAGGACAGTAGAAACACCCCCAAATGACTCATTTTTTATTTTATTTTTCACTGTCACCAGTGCAGTATATGTTATCATATGACTGGTGTGGATACTGACTGGTGACAGTATGTAAAGTTGTAGTTGTACATCAGTTGTAGTCAAGTTAATGGAATCACTCCTGAAAAGAAGGATCATTTATCACTTAAAAATACACAACTTGCTGGACCCAAAGTAGCATGGCTTTACTGGAGGCAGATCATGTCAGACTTATCTGATTACATTTTTGGACTATGTTACCAATGTTTTGTACCAGGGTTGTGCTGTGGACATAGCATATCTTAATTTCAGCAAGGCATTTGATACAGTTCCACATAATGATCTAATACAAAAGTTGTATGTAGCGCCCCCATAGTGATAGGTGCTCTATTTTTGTAGATTTTTGATAGCAGAGGTAAAATCTAGTCAGGCCTGACAGAGAGTGCAGGCCTGGTTGTTTTGATCTGGGCAGGGGAGTGTCTCAGGGAGGGCTGGAGATTACAGGAAGGAACACCTCTTGGATACTCCTCCCTTTTTGAGCTAGGAAAGCTTTGGAAAAGGGGATGGATGAGGAGGTGTCACTTTCTGTATGACAAGGAGCCCTGACCAATCCTCAGTTTGGATTGGCAGGGGGCACGCCTCCCTAAATACAGTAATCTGCCAGCAGGTGGGAGGAGAGTTTGGGTGCAAGAGAGGAGAATGTAGCAGAGGTTGTGGAGCAGGCCTCATCTGGGAGGGAGCCCCCAGTCTGAGAGGGGTGACTTTGGGGCCTGGAGGCTTGGGTGCAGCCAGGGGGGAGTCGATTCTTGGAGCAGCACAAGGAAGCAGGAGAGCAGCATAGTTCTACATTTGACAGACCCTTACAGCTGGATGAGAAGGCTGGAGCAGGCTGAGGGAGGATAGTGGATGGTCTGAGGAGGTCGTAGGAACCAGTCAGGGGAAGGAGTGTCACTGGATAGAAAAGCAGGCCAGAGCGGCCTGGAAGAGGATGGGCCGGGAATTGTAGTCCATCAATACCCCACTAGCACCAACGTACTTAGCTACACAATGGAGGGCCCGTTGCTTCACAACCGCGAGCCCGTGGCCCTTGCCTGTAACGGGTGGTTCAGAGGTCCTGCTGGCAAAAGTGCAGGCTTCACCATGTGCTGGTTGGGGTGGAGGAATAAGTGTCATGGTGGCCTGATAAATTGCCTTTCAGGCCAGGAAACTAAGAAGTGTACTGGAGTGAAAAAAGGAGAGGAACGGTCAGCAAGTGATTGAGCTGGAGGATGTTGGAGTGTATATATTGTAGATGTATATAGAAGGTCCTGTAATCTAATTCTTTGGGCATCCCACAGTCAACCCCTCTCCCCATCCAAGTTTTATCCCCTCAAATAAAATAACAAAACAAAGTACCGGCCTGTTCCATGACTCCGGATATGTGAATCTAGTGTAATTGAGGGTAGTGGGCAGGTGAACCACAACTACTAGCCACTGCCAAGTGAGAACATGGCTACATGTACAAGCTAGGACTTAACGCTTGGGTGGTTCAGTGGATATGCAATTGGCTAAAAGATAGATACTAGAGTGTGGTTGTAAATGGGGTTCACTCAGAACAGAGACCAGCCACTAGTGGCATACCACAAGTAACTGTACTGGGTCCTGTTCTATTTAATCTATATGTAGCCCAGACCCCGGCCTCTGAAGAGCCAATGATGATCTTCAGGGCCAGGAAGAGCTGACATCAATCCTCACAGAGTGGGTCACTAGGCATGGTGGTGGCTCCGAACTCTGGCCTCTGATAACAGGAGCGTTGTCTCTTGTAGGCGACAGCTTCCCCTTTACCTCTGACCCTGGTTCACACTTTGCCTCTGACGACGGGAATGGTTGTCTTCCGTTAGCAACTTTGTCCCTTCACCTCCGACAAAGAGGGGTTCTCCAGCTGGCAGAACCTGTGTGACTTGGTGAGGCTTCCAACATGAAGCCCTAACCCTCCACTGTTTACTCTGGTCCTGGGTAGGCCGCAGACTGCCTAGCATCCAGGAAATCCTAGATAGACCTCAGGCTTCTGGCCTAGCAGCTGGGAGCTTTCAACACACTTCCACCCGGACAGCCAGATGGCACAGAACAGCGATCACCTGACTCCTCCCAAATATATAGGCTCTCCCAGCAGGTCATGGAGCCCAAGAAAACCCCCGCCCATTGGCTGGAGCAGCCCTTCCATTCATATTCCAAGTTCATATATACCTCATAATTCCAATGCCATTAGCAACAGTGCCACCCAATGGCAGAGGAGAGAGGCGCATCAAACTCAGAGTTAGGAAAAGAATTAGGAGATCCCCTAACAATTGGCCAGGTTAATTACCACCCAGCAAACTAAATTTGACAGCACCCCTGTTCAAAACCAGGGTGCTACATATATGCAAGTAATATAACTAAAGGTTTATTGGGCAAGGAATGTCTTTTTAGCTGATGATACAAAGGTGTGTAATAGGGTTGATATCCTTGGAGGTGTCTGTAACATGGAACATCATTTGGCATTGCTAGACAATTGGTCAAAGTAGTGAAGACTGCAGTTCAATGTTTCTAAATGTAAAATAATGCACCTAGGGAAAAATAGTCCCTTGAGAGAGTACTACATTGGGGGTGCAATGTTAGCCAGCACTACAGAAGAAAAATATTTGGGGGTACTTATTGCAAATTGCAAAATGCGCAAACAGTGTGACCAGGCAGTGGGAAAAAGAAATAGAATTCTTGGATGCTTCTCTAGAGTGGTCATCAGCAGGAGAATGGAGGTCCTGCTTCCTCTATATACTGTAGATCTTTAGTGAGACCTCATTTGGAATACTGTGTCCAGTTCTGAAGACCTCGTTTACAGAAAGATTTTTATAGAAAGAGCCCAGAGACAGGTAACAAAAATGGTGAAAGGTTTGGAGGGTGAAAGGTTTGGGGGATAAAACCTATTGAGAGCGACTTCAGGAACTTAATATGTACAGTCTGGAGGAAAGAAGGGAAAGGGGAGATATGATTGAAACCTTTAAATACAGCAAGGGTTGAATATGCTTCAGGAGGGCAGTTTTTTCAATATGAAACCAAAATCAAGAACACATTGACATGACCTCAAACAAACAGGAGGTACGTTCTAAACTAATCTTACTGAAAGGGTTTTTGTTGCTTGGAATAAACCACTAGCAGAGGTAGTGAGACAGTCAACAGTAAATAGTTTCAAACATGCTTGGAACAAACATAGATCTAGACAATAAAGGTAACGGAAATAAGAAAAAAAAAATGGGCAGGCTTGATGGACTACTGTCTTTTTCTGCCATCACTTTTCTATGTAAAAAAAAAATATTTTTTTAAATAGTTTTTTTTAAACACTTTTTTCTTTTTTGCATACATATTTTTTTAATAATATTGCTTACAACAGTGATGATCACTGATGACATTCATGAAAGCTTGCATACTATTGCCATTTGTGATTGGCTACAGCTAATCACATGGTACAGGGTGCTGTGATTGGCCCAGGTGCCATGTGATTAAGCTGTGGGTCAGGCACAGCATCTCAAAAGTAAGCAGAACAGTCATGAATGGAAGCCATTCATGACTGCTATGTTCTCATTGTAACCATGTGATCACTGTGATCAATCATAGCGATTACATGATATTGATTTAGTTGTTTAGAAGGTATGGAGGAGGAGGAAGGGAGTGGGCTGTCATTTATCTTGTGTATACACCCACATGTGTAACTCTATAGTCACATGGGAAGCACAGTTAAGACAAAGAAGAAAATGGACAGCTTAAAAGGGAACTTAAACTGGGGCATGCTCAGTAGATGTGATAACAGCTGGTCTACTCAATCTCAGGCTGCAGCCGGGAAACAGACAAGGAAGGAGGGACAGTAAACAGGGAGACCAACAAGGTTTTGGTGGTATTGTAGAATACTGAAAATGAATCCCATAGTGTCTGAGTGAGTATGAACAGCATGTAATACAGCATTTATTGATAGTTTTTAATTATGTGGTGTTAATTACATTTTTAAAGCTGAAGTTTAATCGGCTTATATTTTGCCTTTCCTGGTTCCTCCTTTCCCTTTCTCCCCATCAACATGCTAATTCAATTTTTATATAAAACCTTTCCATCTGTATTACATACCTTATTTAGGCTCAGTGATGTCATCATGGAGTCTCTGTGCTTCTCTATGCAATGCAGGCAGTTATGGGTGGTGGGTAGGTCTAGTAGGAAGCCAGGGTGCTGCTTTCTGAGAACATTACAATATCCTGGCTCAGCATTACTCTCGAGCCCTCGGGCCTGATGCACGCAGTGGGCTGCATCTTGGGAGAAAAGGCACAATATCTAATTCAGAAGCGTCACAGTGGTGTTCACATGGACAAGTTATTGAATTTGACGTTCCAAGAGACTATTTGGAGTGGTTGTTCATTATTTTGATCATTGCAGATATGATTTATTGCACATATTAATTATGATAAAGTAATGGTGTGCGTGTGTGTATATACATATATATACATACATACATACATACAGTATCTCACAAAAGTGAGTACACCCCTCACATTTTTGTAAATATTTTATTATATCTTTTCATGTGACAACACTGAAGAACACTTTGCTACAATGTAAAGTAGTGAGTGTACAGCTGGTATAACAGTATAAATTTGCTGTCCCATCAAAATAACTCAACACACAGAAATTAATGTCTAAACCGCTGGCAACAAAAGTGAGTACACCCCTAAGTGAAAATGTCCAAATTGGGACCAAAGTGTCAATATTTTGTGTGGCCACCATTATTTTCCAGCACTGCCTTAACCCTCTTGGGCATGGAGTTCACCAGAGCTTCACAGGCTGCCACTGGAGTTCTCTTCCACTCCTCCATGACGACGTCACGGAGGTGGTAGATGGGGATTATGCTTTGCTTCAATATGTCACAGTACATGTTGGCATTCATGGTTTCCTCAATGAACTGTTGCTCCCCAGTGCAGCACTCATGCAGCCCCAGACCATGACACTCCCACCACCATGCGTGACTGTAGGCAAGACACACTTGTCTTTATACTCCTCACCTGGTTGCCGCCACACACGCTTGACACCATCTGAACCAAATAAGTTTATCTTGGTCTCATCAGACCACAGGACATGGTTCCAGTAATCCATGTCCTTAGTCTGCTTGTCTTCAGCAAACTGTTTGCGGCCTTTCTTGTGCATCATCTTTAGAAGAGGCTTCCTTCTGGGATGACAGCCATGCAGACCAATTTGATGCAGTGTGCGGTGTATGGTCTGAGCACTGACAGGCTGACCCCCCCACCCCTTCAACCTCTGCAGCAATGCTGGCAGCACTCAAACGTCTATTTCCCAGAAACAACTTCTGGATATTAGGCTGAGCACGTACACTCAACATCTTGGTCGACCATGGTAAGGCCTGTTCTGAGTGGAACCTGTCCAGTTAAACCGCTGTATGGTCTTGGCCACCGTGCTGCAGTTCAGTTTCAGGGTCTTGGCAATCTTCTTATAGCCTAGACCGTCTTTATGTAGAGCAACAATTCT
>BLSH010249461.1:40065-50209 GCA_018402905.1 Glandirana rugosa
GTTATGATTCCTATGACGATGTTTTGTTCTGGATAGACGAATAATGACCGACGAATTTCATTATAATTTCCTATACAAACGGTACGGGGGCGGACGAGGGAGGAGTGTCACCAAATTGACTGTCGTCGTCCTCGGATACCTTTAATATTACTTTAAGCAGCCAGTAATAAGCAGATAGGTCTTGTTTTGTAGCAGTATCCTTAGTATTGTTTTGTATTAGTATCTTTAGATTAGTGCTGCTCCTTTTATACTAAATACAAATGGAAACATTTCTCTTATTCTAAATATTCAATTGTCAGCTTATGGAAACATTTCTCTTATTCTAAATATTCAATTGTCAGCTTTTCAGACAAGGCCTTTGGCACCAAAGTTCAGCTAAGTGCAGAATTCTATTATTCAGGCATAAAAAAATGTATACTGGACAGTGCCATTAATCAACCTGCCAGGAGTGCAGAGGATGCTAAGATTATTCAATTTGGGTCATTTTCACTTTGCTAGTTGAAGAAAACACATTTATGTCAGATTTAAGGGATTTGCATTAATAATGCAATGCAGGACTGGCAGAAAAGCAGAGAGTTTGCAAATCTGGTTTTCGGAAGGGCTATCCAAGAGGAAAGAGAGCAAAACTTGTTCAAATCATTCTTGGCCTAATGATTAATGTATTTCCTCTCCTCCAGTAATTTAAGAGAGATATTTCATAGTCAGGGAAATTGTTTCATTTCTGATCTCTCTACATAAATGAAAAAGAAGTACATTAAGTATTGACAGGGTCTGAGGTGAAGGTAGTAGCTAGGGCCCTTGCACATGGTACTGATGTATGAAAGGTGGGTCTTTCTGCGGGGTGTTTGTGGTGCATCCTTATTCATATGAATGGGTCATGTTTAGTAGCGGCACTGCCTGCCGAGCGAGACAGGGGTGATAGTTTTTGCCAAGGGCACGTAGCAAAGCATTGTAACCACAGCATCTGAACACTTGTTTACTGCCTTTGCAGCTTAAGGGGGTGGTTGCAGAGGCTCAACTACGTTTCTAATGCCCTCACCACCTGCAAGTCGAAATGAACCCTTAGGCTCCATGCACACTAGACACTCAAATACCGCAAAAAACATGCTGTATAAAAACGCTAATATTATGTGGTGGATAGAGAGACAGTGAGTTTAGGTAGCGGCGTGCAGGCAATTTAGTGCAACTAGCTGATTATTGTGCATTGTGAAAAACATGATAGATAGATAGATAGATAGATAGATAGATAGATAGATAGATAGATAGATAGATAGATAGATAGATAGATAGAGCGATCTGCATACAGTCAGTTAGTGTAGAGTAAAATATATACTAGATAGATAGACAGGGTAATCTATATACAGTCAGTTAGAGCAGGCAGTTTAGTGTAGAGTGAAATATATACTAGATATATAGATAAATAGGGCCATCTGTATACAGTCAGTTAGTGCAGGCAGTGCAAGAATATATATATACAGTATCTCACAAAAGTGAGTACACCCCTTACATTTTTGTAAATATTTTATTATATCTTTTCATGTGACAACACTGAAGAAATGACACTTTGCTACAATGTAAAGTAGTGAGTGTACAGCTTGTATAACAGTGTAAATTTGCTGTCCCCTCAAAATAACTCAACACACAGCCATTAATGTCTAAACCGCTGGAAACAAAAGTGAGTACACCCCTAAGTGAAAGTGTCCAAATTGGGCCCAAACTGTGATTATTTGGTGTGGCCACCATTATTTCCCAGCACTGCCTTAACCCTCTTGGGCATGAAGTTCACCAGAGCTTCACAGGTTGCCACAGGGGTCCTCTTCCACTCCTCCATGTCGACATCATGGAGCTGGTGGATGTTAGGGACCTTGCGCTACTTCACCTTCCATTTGAGGATGCCCCACAGATGCTCAATAGGGTTTAGATCTGGAGAAATGCTTGGCCAGTCCATCACCTTTACCCTCAGCTTCTTTAGTGGTCACCTTGGAGGTGTGTTTGGGGTCGATATCATGTTGGAATACTGCCCTGCGGCCCAGTCTCCAAAGGGAGGGGATCATGCTCTGCTTCAATATGTCACAGTACATGTTGGCATTCATGGTTCCCTCAATGAACTGTAGCTCCCCAGTGCCGGCAGCACTCATGCAGCCCCGGACCATGACACTCCCACCACCATGCTTAACTGTAGGCAAGACACACTTGTCTTTGGCTTTTTTGTGCATTATCTTTATAAGAGGCTTCAGTCTGGGATGACAGCCATGCAGACCAATTTGATGCAGTGTGCGGTGTATGGTCTGAGCACTGACAGGCTGACCCCCCCACCCCTTCAACCTCTGCAGCAATGCTGGCAGCACTCAAACGTCTATTTCCCAGAAACAACTTCTGGATATTAGGCTGAGCACGTACACTCAACATCTTGGTCGACCATGGTAAGGCCTGTTCTGAGTGGAACCTGTCCAGTTAAACCGCTGTATGGTCTTGGCCACCGTGCTGCAGTTCAGTTTCAGGGTCTTGGCAATCTTCTTATAGCCTAGACCGTCTTTATGTAGAGCAACAATTCTTTTTTTCAGATGCTCAGAGAGTTCTTTGCCATGAGGTGCCATGTTGAACTTCCAGTGACCAGTATGATAGAGTAAGAGCGATAACACCAAATTTAACACACCTGCTCCCCATTCACACCTGAGTTATTGTGAGGGGACAGCATATTTACACTGTTATACAAGCTATACACTCACTACTTTACATTGTAGCAAAGTGTTGTTTCTTCAGTGTTGTCACATGAAAAGATATAATAAGATATTTACAAAAATGTGCGTGGTGTACTCACTATTGTGAGATACTGTGTATATATATATATATGTGTGTGTGTGTATATATATATATATATATATATATATATGTACATATATAAAATATACATATTGTGACATTATGAAAGGTGAGGTGATCGATGGACGTTATGTTTCACCTTGCATACGTTCATTTGCAGGAAACTAAGGTTGAATCCAGTCCGGGTTTTACAAGCCACTTTGGCAGGTTTGGTTCCGGACCAGATTTTGTGGTCCACTTGTGTCCATCAACAGGTGGTATAAAGGAAGCAGGTCTGGAGCAGATGATTGCTCTGGCCTGGAACTCAGGATCCATCAAACCTGAGAGAGCTGATGCACTGAAGTTTGCTTTATGATTGAAACAAAAGGTTTGCATTTTCTTTGTTTTGTGGGTGACTGGGAGAAACCCTTCGCCGCTCAGTTAGGGAAACAGAAAATGTTTAGTAAGAGTCTGGATGGCAAGGATTTATTTTCTGTTTTGTTTGTTTTATTTTCATGCAACCTTTTAAAATAAAGCTGGCTACAATTCCGCTTTTAAGAAAACCTGCCGTTTGGACTGCACTTTTCCCAGGGAAGGTGACCCCCTTTGAGCTAACCCCCACAGATGGTGGTTTTTCGGTGGGCATCTCCCTAAACAAGTGGAAAGATGGAGGATGAGTTGAAGGCCCTGCTGCAGGCCCCTGCAACCCAGCAGGAAACCAATTGCCAGCAGCAGGAAACCAATTGGCAAGTCGCAGAGGTCGCTGCAGCGCAGAAGGCAAATTGCCAGCAGCAGGAGGCGCATCGCCAGGCCATTGCAGCCCAGCAGGAGATGAATTGGCAGTTTGCAGGGGCCATGGTGGAGTTAAAGAAGGGGTCCATGAGTCCTTTGCCGGTAGAACAGAAAATGTTGCGTGCCAGCTATTTCCTGCAGAAGATGACACCTGCAGATGATGTGTACCTAGCAACTTTTGAAAGAGTTTCTGTTCGAGAAGGATGGCAAAAAGAGTAATGGGCAGGACTTCTAGCGCCCTTTCCGACAGGAGAACCCCAAAAGGCCTATTATGACCTGGAACCAGATGCTGCCCAGGATTATGAGACACTGAAAGCCGAGATACTTGTACGCATGGGCGTCGCCATTGCAGTCCAGGCTCAACGGGTGCATCGGTGGTCATACAGTATTGACAAGCCACCCCGCTCCCAAATATTTGATTTAATACACCTCACCAAGAAGTGGCTGCAGCCAGAGACTTTGCCAGTTCCTAAGATTGTGGAGCGTGTGGTCATGGACCGTTATTTACGTGTGCTCCCTGCCACTTTGATGAAATGGGTCAGCCATGGGGACCCTAAGACTGCAAACCAGCTGATGGACCGGGTGGAGAGAAATAAGGCTGCTGAGGGCTTGTTGAACCCATCCATGCCCTACTCCAATGTCTATAGGGGTGAAAAACTGCCCGGAGGATCTGGTAAGACTGTTCCAGGGTTCAAGGGCGTGGGGAAAAATTACAAGACTGTTGCCACAGATAATGAGACTATGGGCTCAGGACCTAGAGACTGGCCAAATAGGTCAGGAAGGTCTCTGAGGCCGTTTAGAGGACTGGGTACAGAACACTTAAAATGCTATTGCTGCCATGCGTTCATTCATATTGCTGCCAACTGTTCCCTAAATGATGAACCAATGCAATGTGATAAAGCTTATTTGAAAAAACGCATGTCTCTTATTGCACAGGTGGCATGTACTACAACATGTCAGGAACACATGGAAAAACAAATATGTGTAATTTCAGTTGATGGAAGGCCAGTCACGGCTCTGATAGATTCTGGTAGTGTGATGACATTAGTCAGAGGTGATTGTGTAAATCAAAGAAAAGTTACAACCTAGCACTATTGGGATTATTTACATACATAATGACACACTGTGGTTGAGTTTAATTCCCCCATGGGGCATAGTGACACATTCAGTGGGAGTGGTACCCTCACTGCTTCATGAAGCCCTAGTGGGGAGAGATTTTCCCCACTTTTGGAGTTTATGGGAAAACAAAAGGAGTCGGGAGAACAGAGCTCCCCCTGCTGAGGAAACACTGAAACTCACACCAAACCCTTTTGATTACAAAATTTAAAGGAAAACTGTTTGCCTGTCTGAGGAAGGAGGAGATCTTTTTGCTTTTTCTGTAATGGCTGGGGAGCATTAGGAGCTGGAATCCAGTCCCCAGCTTCAGGTTAATGAACAAGGAATGATCTCTGACTCTAATAGTGATAGCGGACAGAATGTGGTGCCTGACTTAGAGGTCAGAAAAGATGATTTATGTACGGAACAACTAAAAAACGCCACACTCCATAGAGCCAGAGAAAACATTAAAATTATAGATGGGGAACCTGTTGAACCTAATATAGGGGTGGCATTTCCCTACATAGCTCTTAAAAATAACTTGCTGTATCGGGTGGTAAAGCAAGGGAAGGAGGAGATAGAGCAGCTAGTGGTTCCCAAACCCTATCGCCAGATGGTATTAGATTTAGCCCATGGTCATATGATGGGTGGACATATAGGTATAGAGAAAACTAAGGAGAGTATAACCCAGAGATTCTTTTATATGCAGATGCCAAAGAATATTGTGAGTCATGCCTAGAGTGTCAGTATTCTGCACCATTGCTCCATTTTCACAGTCTGCTGGTACCATTGCCAATCATTGAAGTGCCTTTTGAAAGAATTGGCATGGATCTGGTGGGACTAGTAGTAAAGTCTGCGCAGGGCCATCAGCACATACTGGTAATACTGGACTATGCCCCACAATATTCTGAAGCCATTCCCTTGCGTAATACCTCAGCTAAAACTATTGCCAAAGAGCTTGTCTGGGTATTTAGTCATGTGGGTATTCCAAATGTGACAGCCGGCAGGTAAAGACCCTTGGTTGCATGCAGGATGGCAGGCACATCTGCCCAAGATTCAAAGTGTATACAGACTTATACTACTAGTAGGAGTGCTGAGTCTTGCAGGGGTAGAGGTAATGAGTCCAGCTGGGTTGAGCTGGCTCATTAAGACCTCTGCATAAACTCCCAGCAAGCATAGGTGAGTGCTCCATCCTGGAACCAGCTTTGTGACCATAGACTGGGGAGTGTAGCATCCTGAACACGGTAAGGCCTGTGTGGATGTATATCCTGCAGGGAGAGATAGGATCTTTGTGCAGCGGTAGGCTGTAGCCAGCTGACAGACAGGGAAACCTATTGTGTAGTCAGTGGCCAAGTGGCCTAGGATTTATTTTGTTATTTGTTTTTTTGCTGTTTTTTACATTGTATCTAGTGAGAATAAACTACATTTTTGTTTTTACCAGAAACTGCTGTCTCACTGTGCCTAAAATTGTGTAGTGAACCCTTCCAGGGGGTCAAACACAACCGCTGCCGAGCTAATACCCTTACAGTGGTGGAGGAAGCCAGGGGCAGTTTTTTTTTGTGAAAGGCCAGCGTGGAAGAGTTAATAAGACAGCTTGCTGTAGCAAATGCTAATGGGCAACAAACGAATGCTAGTCTGCAACAAACTAATGCTAGTCTTCAACAAGCAAACGCTAATCAGCAGCTAGCTCTCCAGCAAAGTATGGAAGCACAGCAACGAGCCCAGCAGAAATCTGAGGATCGCTTAATTGAGCTGTTGCAGAAGCAAGAGCAGAGACTTCAACAGCAAATGAATGCCATAGCTTCCCCTTTACCTCTGACCCTGGTTCACACTTTGCCTCTGACGACGGGAATGGTTGTCTTCCGTTAGCAACTTTGTCCCTTCACCTCCGACAAAGAGGGGTTCTCCAGCTGGCAGAACCTGTGTGACTTGGTGAGGCTTCTAACATGAAGCCCTAACCCTCCACTGTTTACTCTGGTCCTGGGTAGGCCGCAGACTGCCTAGCATCCAGGAAATCCTAGATAGACCTCAGGCTTCTGGCCTAGCAGCTGGGAGCTTTCAACACACTTCCACCCGGACAGCCAGATGGCACAGAACAGCGATCACCTGACTCCTCCCAAATATATAGGCTCTCCCAGCAGGTGATGGAGCCCAAGAAAACCCCCGCCCATTGGCTGGAGCAGCCCTTCCATTCATATTCCAAGTTCATATATACCTCATAATTCCAATGCCATTAGCAACAGTGCCACCCAATGGCAGAGGAGAGAGGCGCATCAAACTCAGAGTTAGGAAAAGAATCAGGAGATCCCCTAACAATTGGCCAGGTTAATTACCACCCAGCAAACTAAAATTGACAGCACCCCTGTTAAAAACTAGGGTGATACATATATGCAAGCAATATAACTAAAGGTTTATTGGGCAAGGAATGTCTTTTTAGCTGATGATACAAAGGTGTGTAATAGGGTTGATATCCTTGGAGGTGTCTGTAACATGGAACATCATTTGGCATTGCTAGACAATTGGTCAAAGTAGTGAAGACTGCAGTTCAATGTTTCTAAATGTAAAATAATGCACCTAGGGAAAAATAATCCCGAGAGAGAGTACTACATTGGGGGTACAATGTTAGCCAGCACTACAGAAGAAAAATATTTGGGGGTACTTATTGCATATTTCAAAATGCGCAAATAGTGTGACCAGGCAGTGGGAAAAAGAAATAGAATTCTAGGATGCTTCTATAGAGTGGTCACCAGCAGGAGAATGGAGGTCCTGCTTCCTCTATATACTGTAGATCTTTAGTGAGACCTCATTTGGAATACTGTGTCCAGTTCTGGAGACCTCACTTACAGAAAGATTTTTATAAAATGGAAAGAGCCCAGAGACAGGTAACAAAAATGGTGATAGATTTGGAGGGTGAAAGGTTTGGGGGATAAAACCTATTGAGAGCGACTTCAGGAACTTAATATGTACAGTCTGGAGGAAAGAAGGGGAAGGAGAGATATGATTGAAACCTTTAAATACAGCAAGGGGTGAATATGCTTCAGGAGGGCAGTTTTTTCAATATGAAACCAAAATCAAGAACACATTGACATGACCTCAAACAAACAGGAGGTAAGTTCTAAACTAATCTTACTGAAAGGGTTTTTGTTGCTTGGAATAAACTACTAGCAGAGGTAGTGAGACCGTCAACAGTAAATGGTTTCAAACATGCTTGGAACAAACAAAGATCTAGACAATAAAGTTAACAGAAAAAAAAAATGGGCAGGCTTGATGGACTACTGTCTTTTTCTGCCATCACTTTTCTATGTAAAAAAATATATTTTTTTAAATCGTTTTTTTTTAAACACTTTTTTTCTTTTTTTTCTTTTTTGCATACATATTTTTTTTTATAATATTGCTTACAACAGTGATGATCACTGATGACATTCATGAAAGCTTGCATACTATTGCCATCTGTGATTGGCTACAGCTAATCACATGGTACAGGGTGCTGTGATTGGCCAAGGTGCCATGTGATTAAGCTGTGGGCCAGGCACAGCATCTCAAAAGTAAGCAGAACAGTCATGAATGGAGGCCATTCATGACTGTTATGTTCTCATTGTAATCATGTGATCACTGTGATCAATCATAGCGATTACATGATATTGACTTAGTTGTTTAGAAGGTATGGAGGAGGAGGAAGGGAGTGGGCTGTCATTTATCTTGAGTGTATACACTCACATGTGTAACTCTATAGTCATTGGGAAGCACAGTTAAGACAAAGAAGAAAATGGACAGCTTAAAAGGGAACTTAAATTGGGGCATGCTCAGTAGATGTGGTAACAGCTGGTCTACTCAATCTCAGGCTGCAGCGGGGAAACAGACAAGGAAGGAGGGACAGTAAACAGGGAGACCAACCAGGTTTTGGTGGTATTGTAGAATACTGAAAATGAATCCCATAGTGACTGAGTGAGTATGAACAGCATGTAATACAGCATTTATTGATAGTTTTTAATTATGGGGTGTTAATTACATTTTTAAAGCTGAAGTTTAATCGGCTTATATTTTGCCTTTCCTGGTTCCTCCTTTCCCTTTCTCCCCATCAACATGCTAAGTACATTTTTATATAAAACCTTTCCATCTGTATTACATACCTTATATAGGCTCAGTGAAGTCATCGCCGAGTCTCTGTGCTTCTCTATGCAATGCAGGCAGTTATGGGTGGTGGGTAGGTCTGGCAGGAAGCCAGGGTGCTGCTTTCTGAGAACATTACAATACCCTGTCTCAGCATTACTCTCGAGCCCTCGGGCCTGATGCACGCAGTGGGCTGCATTTTGGGAGAAAAGGCACAATATCTAATTCAGAAGAGTCACAGTGGTGTACACATGGAAAAGTTATTGAATTTGACCTTACAAGAGACTATTTGGAGTGGTTGCTCATTATTTTGATCATTGCAGATATGATTTATTGCACATATTAATTATGATAAAGTAATGGTGTGCGTGTGTGTGTGTATATACATATATATACATACATACATACATACATACATATATACAGTATCTCACAAAAGTGAGTACACTCCTCACATTTTTGTAAATATTTTATTATATCTTTTCATGTGACAACACTGAAGAACACTTTGCTACAATGTAAAGTAGTGGGTGTACAGCTTGTATAACAGTGTAAATTTGCTGTCCCCTCAAAATAACTCAACACACAGCCATTAATGTCTAAACCCCTGGAAAAAAAATTGAGTACACCCCTATGTGAAAATGTCCAAATTGGGCCCAAAGTGTCAATATTTTGTGTGCCCACCATTATTTTCCAGCACTGCCTTAGCCCTCTTGGGCATGGAGTTCACCAGAGCTTCACAGGTTGCCACTGGAGTCTTCTTCCACTCCTCCATGACTACATCACAGAGCTGGTGGATGTTAGAGACCTTGCGCTCTTCCACCTTCCATTTGAGGAGGCCCCACAGATGCGCAATAGGGTTTAGGTCTGGAGACATGCTTGGCCCGTCCATCACCTTTACCCTCATCTTCTTTAGCAAGGCAGTGGTCGTCTTGGAGGTGTGTTTGGGGTCGTTATGTTGGAATATTGCCCTGTGGCCCAGTCTCCGAAGGGAGGGGATCATGCTCTGCTTCAGTATGTCACAGTACAGTTCGCACACACCACCGTTGGTCCACTCCTCATGTTTCTGTTCACACAGAACGGATGTCAGTTCGTACCACCTCCCTCACAGTACCAGACCCCGACGTACTCACGACGGCCGTGACCTCTCGATGTCAAGTAACTCCCTTGGTACTTACGATTGTACATGACACTGTATGACTTCGTCTCGTACTAGGGGAGGGAAGCCTCTGACCCGGTGTCCCGTTATAAGGTTGTATTGCTGGGGTTTGTGTGGAGGTTCTGCTGGTGACGGAACGATTTCTTCTACTCCCATTTCCACTACCTGCCCGGTTCGTACAGAGGT
>BLSH010249461.1:50219-66786 GCA_018402905.1 Glandirana rugosa
AGGGTGCTGCTTTCTGAGAACATTACAATACCCTGTCTCAGCATTACTCTCGAGCCCTCGGGCCTGATGCACGCAGTGGGCTGCATTTTGGGAGAAAAGGCACAATATCTAATTCAGAAGAGTCACAGTGGTGTACACATGGAAAAGTTATTGAATTTGACCTTACAAGAGACTATTTGGAGTGGTTGCTCATTATTTTGATCATTGCAGATATGATTTATTGCACATATTAATTATGATAAAGTAATGGTGTGCGTGTGTGTGTGTATATACATATATATACATACATACATACATACATACATATATACAGTATCTCACAAAAGTGAGTACACTCCTCACATTTTTGTAAATATTTTATTATATCTTTTCATGTGACAACACTGAAGAACACTTTGCTACAATGTAAAGTAGTGAGTGTACAGCTGGTATAACAGTGTAAATTTGCTGTCCCATCAAAATAACTCAACACACAGAAATTAATGTCTAAACCGCTGGCAACAAAAGTGAGTACACCCCTAAGTGAAAATGTCCAAATTGGGACCAAAGTGTCAATATTTTGTGTGGCCACCATTATTTTCCAGCACTGCCTTAACCCTCTTGGGCATGGAGTTCACCCGAGCTTCACAGGCTGCCACTGGAGTTCTCTTCCACTCCTCCATGACGACGTCACGGAGGTGGTAGATGGGGATGATGCTTTGCTTCAATATGTCACAGTACATGTTGGCATTCATGGTTTCCTCAATGAACTGTTGCTCGCCAGTGCAGCACTCATGCAGCCCCAGACCATGACACTCCCACCACCATGCTTGACTGTAGGCAAGACACACTTGTCTTTATACTCCTCACCTGGTTGGCGCCACACACGCTTGACACCATCTGAACCAAATAAGTTTATCTTGGTATCATCAGACCACAGGACATGGTTCCAGTAATCCATGTCCTTAGTCTGCTTGTCTTCAGCAAACTGTTTGCGGGCTTTCTTGTGCATCATCTTTAGAAGATGCTTACTTCTGGGACGACAGCCATGCAGACCAATTTGATGCAGTGTGCGGTGTATGGTCTGAGCACTGACAGGCTGACCCCCCACCCCTTCAAACTCTGCAGCAATGCTGGCAGCACTCATACGTCTATTTCCCAAAAACAACTTCTGGATATGAGGCTGAGCACGTACACTCAACATCTTTGGTCGACCATGGTAAGGCCTGTTCTGAGTGGAACCTGTCCAGTTAAACCGCTGTATGGTCTTGGCCACCGTGCTGCAGTTCAGTTTCAGGGTCTTGGCAATCTCCTTATAGCCTAGACCGTCTTTATGTAGAGCAACAATTCTTTTTTTTTTAGATGCTCAAAGAGTTCTTTGCCATGAGGTGCCATGTTGAACTTCCAGTGACCAGTATGAGAGAGTGAGAGCGATAACACCAAATTTAACACACCTGCTCCCCATTCACACCTGAGTTATTGTGAGGGGATATATTTACATATTTACATATTTACACTGTTATACAAGCTATACACTCACTACTTTACATTATAGCAAAGTGTCATTTCTTCAGTGTTGTCACATGAAAAGATATAATAAGATATTTACAAAAATGTGAGTGGTGTACTCACTATTGTGAGATACTGTGTATATATATATATGTGTGTGTGTGTGTGTGTGTGTATATATATATATATATATATATATATATATATATATATATATATAATATACATATTGTGACATTCTGAAAGGCGAGGTGATCGATGGACGTTATGTTTCACCTTGCATGCGTTCATTTGCAGGAAACTAAGGATGAATCTGGTCCGGGTTTTACAAGCCACTTTGGCAGGTTTGGTTCCGGGCAAGATTTTGTGGTCCACTTGTGTCCATCAACAGGTGGTATAAAGGAAGCAGGTCTGGAGCAGATGATTGCTCTGGCCTGGAACTCAGGATCCATCAAACCTGAGAGAGCTGATGCACTGAAGTTTGCTTTTTGACTGAAACAAAAGGTTTGCATTTTCTTTGTTTTGTGGGTGACTGGGAGAAGCCTTTCGCCGCTCAGTTAGGGAAACTGAAAATGTTTAGTAAGAGTCTGGATGGCAAGGATTTATTTTCTGTTTTGTTTGTTTTATTTTCATGCAACCTTTTAAAATAAAACTGGCTACAAGTCCGCTTTTAAGAAAACCTGCCGTTTGGACTGCCCTTTTCCCAGGGAAGGTGACCCCCCCCCTTGAGCTAACCCCCATAGATGGTGGCTTTTTCAGGCCTCTGCAACCCAGCAGGAAACCAATTGCCAGCAGCAGGAAACCAATTGGCAAGTCACAGAGGTCGCTGCAGCGCAGAAGGCAAATCGCCAGCAGCAGGAGGCGCATCGCCAAGCCATTGCAGCCCAGCAGGAGATGAATCACCAGGCCATTGCAGCCCAATAGGAGGCGAATAGCCAGGCCATTGCAGCCCAGCAGGAGATGAATCGCCAGTTTGCAGAGGCCCTGGTGGAGTTAAAGAAGGGGTCCGCGAGTCCTTTGCCGGTCTAACAGAAAATGTTGCGTGCCAGCTATTTCCTGCAGAAGATGACACCTGCAGATGATGTGGAAGAGTACCTAGCAACTTTTGAAAGAGTTTATTTTCTAGGATGGCAAAAAGAGTAAGGCGCAGGACTGCTAGCGCCCTTTCAGACAGGAGAACCCCAAAAGGCCTATTATGACCTGGAACCAGATGCTGCCCATAATTATGAGACACTGAAAGCCGAGATACTTGTACGCATGGGCGTCACCATTGCAGTCCAGGCTCAACGGGTGCATCGGTGGTCATACAGTACTGACAAGCCACCCCGCTCCCAAATGTTTGATTTAATACACCTCACCAAGAAGTGGCTGCAGCCAGAGACTTTGCCAGTTCCTAAGATTGTGGAGCGTGTGGTCATGGACCGTTATTTACGTGCGCTCCCTGCCACTTTGATGAAATGGGTCATCTATGGGGACCCTAAGACTGCAAACCAGCTGATGGACCTGGTGGAGAGAAATACGGCTGCTGAGGACTTGTTGAACCCATCCATGCCCCACTCCAATGTCTATAGGGGTGAAAAACTGCCCGGAGGATCTGGTAAGACTGTTCCAGGGTTCAAGGGCGTGGGGAAAAATGACAAGACTGTTGCCACAGATAATGAGACTATGGGCTCAGGACCTAGAGACTGGCCAAATAGGTCAGGAAGGTCTCTGAGGCCGTTTAGAGGACTGGGTACAGAACACTTCAAATGCTATCGCTGCCATGTGTTCATTCATATTGCTGCCAACTGTTCCCTAAATGATGAACCAATGCAATGTGATAAAGCTTATTTGAAAAAAACGCATGTCTCTTATTGCACAGGTGGCATGTACTACAACATGTCAGGAACACATGGAAAAACAAATGTGTGTAATTTCAGTTGATGGAAGGCCAGTCACGGCTCTGATAGATTCTGGTAGTGTGATGACATTAGTCAGAGGTGATTGTGTAAATCAAAGAAAAGTTACAACCTAGCACTATTGGGATTATTTACATACATAATGACACTGTGGTTGAGTTTAATTCCCCCATGGGGCATAGTGACACATTCAGTGGGAGTGGTACCCTCACTGCTTCATGAAGCCCTAGTGGGGAGAGATTTTCCCCACTTTTGGAGTTTATGGGAAAACAAAAGGAGTCGGGAGAACAGAGCTCCCCTTGCTGAGGAAACACTGAAACTCACACCAAACCCTTTTGATTACAAAATTTAAAGGAAAACTGTTTGCCTGTCTGAGGAAAGAGGAGATGTTTTTGCTTTTTCTGTAATGGCTGGGGAGCATTAAGAGCTGGAATCTAGTCCCCAGCTTCAGGTTAATGAACAAGAAATGATCTCTGACTCTAATAGTGATAGTGGACAGAATGTGGTGCCTGACTTAGAGGTCAGAAAAGATGATTTATGTACGGAACAACTAAAAAACGCCACACTCAATAGAGTGTGAGAAAACATTAAAATGATAGATGGGGAACCTGTTGAAATTAATATAGGGGTGTCTTTTCCCTACATGGCTCTTAAAAATAACTTGCTGTATCAGGTGGTAAAGCAAGGAAAGGAGGAGGTAGAGCAGCTAGTGGTTCCCAAACCCTATCGCCAGATGGTATTAGATTTAGCCCATGGTCATATAATGGGTGGACATCTAGGTATAGAGAAAACTAAGGAGAGCATAACGCAGAGATTATTTTATATGCAGATGCCAAAGAATATTGTGAGTCATGCCTAGAGTGTCAGTATTCTGCACCATTGCTCCATTTTCGCAGTCCGCTAGTACCATTGCCAATCATTGAAGTGCCTTTTGAAAGAATTGGCATGGATCTGGTGGGACTAGTAGTAAAGTCTGCGCAGGGCCATCAGCACATACTGGTAATACTGGACTATGCCACGCAATATTCTGAAGCCATTCCCTTGCGTAATACCTCAGCTAAAACTATTGCCAAAGAGCTTGTCCGGGTATTTAGTCATGTGGGTATTCCAAATGTGACAGCCGGCAGGTAAAGACGCTTGGTTGCGTGCAGGATGGCAGGTACATCTGCCCAAGATTCAAAGTGTATACAGACTTATACTACTAGGGGGAGTGCTGAGTCTTGCAGGGGTAGAGGTAATGAGTCCAGCTGGGTTGAGTTGGCTCATTAAGACCTCTGCATAAACTCCCAGCAAGCATAGGTGAGTGCTCCATCCTGGAACCAGCTCTGTGACCATAGACTGGGGAGTGTAACATCCGGTACACGGTAAGGCCTGTGTGGCTGTATATCCTGCAGGGAGAGATAAGAGCTTCGTACAGCGGTAGGCTGTACCGAGCTGACAGACAGGGAAACCTATTATGTAGTCAGTGGCCAAGTAGCCTAGGATTTACTTTGTTGTTTGTTTTTTTGCTGTTTTTTACATTGTATCTAGTGAGAATAAACTACATTTTTGTTTTCACCTGAAACTGCTGTCTTGCTGTGCCTAAAATTGTGTAGTGAATCCTTCCAGGGGGTCAAACACAACCGCTGCCGAGCTAACCCCCTTACACAAAAGAAATATTGATAGATCAAGGCATCCCATTTATGTCCCGAGTCACTAAAGAATTGTGTAACTTGTTCAAAATCTCCCATCTCTGTACCTTTGTCTATCACCTGCAGACTGATGGTCTTGTGGAGAGATTTAAAAAAACGCTCAAAAGCATCTTTAAAAAGATAGTGGACAAAGATGGGAGAAATTGGGAATTTTTGCTGCCATATCTCATGTTTTCCATACGGGAGGTACCTCAAGCATCTACTGGTTATTCCCCTATTGAACTACTGTATGGGAGACATCCCAGGGGATTGCAAGATGCTGTAAAAGAAATGTGGGACTCCTTATAGAAGCGCCATGAAGCATATCTCACTGATGCAAGATAGAATTGCTGCTGTCATGCCGCTTGTATGGGAACATATGGAGCAAGCCCAGGAGGCCCAGAGAAGTTTTTGTAATCGGGGTACCAAGACCCAGATCTTCAGCCCTGATGATAGTGCTGGTACTAGTCCCCACAGTTAAGAGTAAATTCCTAGCAAAGTGGCAAGGTCCCTTTGAAATTAGGTAAAGAGTAGGGGAGGTAAACTGCAAAGTTTACCAGCAAGGGAAAAGGAAACCCGAGCAAAAATATCATGTTAACCACTCCACCCCCGAAAGAATTTCCCAGTTTAGGACCAGAGCACTTTTTGTGATTCTGCACTGCGTCGCTTCAACTGACAATTGCGCGGTCATGCGATGTTGTACCCAAACGAAATTTGCGTCCTTTTTTTCCCACAAATAGAGCTTTCTTTTGGTGGTATTTGATCACCTCTGCGTCATTTCTGATCACGGCTATAAACAAAAAAAGAGCGACCATTTTGCAAAAAACCCAAATTTCTTACTTTTTGCTAAAATACAAATCCAAAAACAAATTTATAAAAAAAATTTTTTTTTCACCGGTTTTGGCTGATTTATATTCTTCCTCATATTTGTGATAAAAAAATCGCAATTGGCGTTTATTGATTGGTTTGCGCAAAAGTGGCCGCATTTACAGATGGTGAGAATTCATTTCTGGGGTTTTTATTTTTTTTACTAGTAATGTCGGCGATCTGCGATTTTTAGCGGTACTGCGATATTGGGGCAGACATGTCGGACATTTTTGACACATTTTTTGGGACCATTGACATTTATACAGCGATCAGAAATTTAAATGTCCACTGATTACTGTGTAAATGTCATTGGCAGTGAAGGGGTTAACCTGCAGGGTGTAGTGAAGGGGTTAACTATGTTCCCTGGGTGTGTTCTAACTGTGGGGGGGGGGGGTTGGGCTACCATGGGCATGAGAGATCTAACTGATCCCAGTGACAGGGATCAGTAGACCACCCATGCCTGCACTGTCAGAATGGGGAACCGCCGTGTTTACATCGGTGGTTCCCCGTTCTTTGCCTGTGGCCGCTCATCGCGGCTTGCCGGGGGACATCGGGTCTGCCCGAGCCGCGGGCACACTCCCCGCAGGCACACTCCCCTACCGGCCATTCGCAGATCACCGACTTTTTACGGCGATTCGCGCACAGCATCCACACTGCCGCCGTGAATACACGGCAGGCGGTGGGGAACTGGTTAATCTCTTCAAAACTTGAAGGGACAGAGAGACTTTGCTGGCAATGCCAACCCCCCAAAAGGACATGGCCTTTGTGACACCTGAAATACCCATAACTGAAACCTTGTCAGTGGTCCAACAGAAGGACGTTAAAGAATTTGTAAGAATAGAGGCTTTTTCTCTCACCTGCCCGAACTGACCAGTTATACAGAACCAGGTGTCCACGTAAATGTAAAACCCTATATAATACCAGAGGCTAGATGGGAAGCAGTTGCTAATGAAATAAAGAACATGTTAGAGCTGGATGTGATAGAGGAGTCCCACAGTGACTGGTCAAGTCTCATAGTGTTGGTCCCAAAACCAGATAGAACTATAAGGTTTTGTAATGATTTCAGGAAGTTGAACAGCGTGTCCAAATTCGATGCGTACCCAATGCCTTGAGCTTGTTGACAGATTGGGCGGTGCCCGGTACATAACTACTTTAGATCTGACTAAAGGTTATTGGCAGATACCCCTAATGGATAGCTCTAATGGAGTCTGCGAAAGAGAAAACTGCGTTTTCTACCCCGAGGGGTCACTCCAGTATAAACAGATGCCTTTTGTCTTGCATGGTGCGCCTGCCTCATTCCAAAAAGTGATGGATAAGACCTTAAGACCACATCGCCAATACGCAGCCGCCTATTTGGATGATGTATAGTCATCCACAGCCCAGATTGGGAATGCCATTTGCTCCGGGTACAAGCAGTAGTAGATTCTCTTAGGAAAGCAGGACTCGCTGCCAAACCCAGAAAGTGTGCCATAGGCTTGGAGGAGGCCAAATACCTTGGCTGCATTATTGGTCGGTCATGATTAAGTGGAATCCTGAGGCAGAGAAGGCATTTCAAATGTTGAAGTGAGCCCTTTGTGAAATCTGGGGTTACGAGCACAGGTTATGCACAAAGGAGTTTGTGGTGCAGACAGATGCCTCTGATGCTCTGATGTGGGACTGGGTGCTGTACTGTCCCAAGTCATAGACGGGGAGGAGCACCCAGTGGTTTACCTTAGCAGATAGCTCAACAGACATGAGAAAAATTATGCCATTGTTGAGAAGGAGTGTTTAGCTATGAATGAGCCTTAGATGCCCTGAAATATTACCTATTGGGGAGACCATTCAAAATAGTCACTGATCATGCCCCTCTTAAATGGACAAAAACAGTCGGGTGACAAGATGGTTCCTTGTTCTTCAAGTATTAAGGTTCACAGTGGAACACAGAGCTGGGAAACTTCAATATAATGCAGACACCCTTTCCCTGTCAATTGTTTGGTTGGGGCAGTTGCTCAGCTGAGTGGGGGGGGGGGGATATGTGACATTCTGAAAGGCAAGGTGATCGATGGACGCTATGTTTCACTTTGCATGCCTTCATTTGCAGGAAACTAAGGTGGAATCCGGTCCGGGTTTCACCAGCCACCTTGACAGGGCCCGGACCAGATTTTGTGGTCCACTTGTGTCCATCAACAGGTGGTATAAAGGAAGCAGGTCTGGAGCAGATGATTGCTCTGTCCTGGGACTCAGGATCCATCAAACCTGAGAGAGCTGATGCACTGAAGAATGCTTTATGACTGAAACAAAAGGTTTGCATTGTCTTTGTTTTGTGGGTAACTGGGAGAAGCCCTTCACCGCTCAGTTAGGGAAACTGAAAATGTTTAGCAAGAGTCTGGATGGCAAGGATTTATTTTCGGTTTTGTTTGTTTTATTTTCATGCAACCTTTTAAAATAAAACTGGCTACAAGTCCGCTTTTAAGAAAACCTGCCGTTTTGACTGCCTTTTTCCCAGGGAAGGTGATCCCCCCTTGAGCTAACCCCCCACATTATATACAGTATCTCACAAAAGTGAATACATCCCTCACTTTGTAAATATTTTAATCTATCTTTTCATGTGACAGCACTGAAGAAATGACACTTTCCTACAATGTAAAGTAGTGAGTGTACAGCTTGTATAACAGTGCAAACGTGCTGTCCTCTCAAAATAACTCAACACACAGCCATTAAAAACTAAAAACAGAAATAGATGTGGCGCTGGTTCGTTGGATGTGTGAAGTTCAGTGTCAGCTTGTGACTAAGCAGCCAAGATACTCTCTTGGGAAAGAGTAAGGAACTTAGGGTGAATTTGAATCAATGTAATGCCACTTATGGTACAAGGATATGACACATGCCCCAGCTTGGTGAATGATAGCAGTAAGGATGGAGCAATCTTACCATAAGTCAGTTAAAAACAGTTAGTTTATTCAAATTACTTACAAACATATTCATCTGGCTCCTCTGTGGTGGTGAGCCTGCCCCACTTAATTTCAGACTGGCGATGAACGATGCCCCAGGTGGAGGATTATGTGTGCGGCTGCTCTGGGCTGACAAGGATGGAAAAGGCTCCTAGGGCTGGGGGGAACGGTGGTTCGTGAGTGAGCCGAAAACCCCTTTAACTTCCCTGCATCCAATGGCCCTGGCACGGACCGTGTCTGACAGGAGAGCCGGCGACTGAACGAAGGAATGGGCGGCGCTACGGCTATGTCCATGGTGACGTCAATCCTCGGATATGCCGTGCCGAGCTAGGCTGAAAAGTGCGAGGAGCCAGTGAATGGAAGAGGTCCCGTCACGCTGACAACATGTTTCGCAAATAGTTTCCTTTGTCAAGTCCTGTGACGGTACGGGACCAGAGAAGAAATTTAAAGGGAAAAGCCAGAAATAAGGGCACGAGCAGTGAATGTAAAAGATTATTCTCCATCTGGGGACATCCCTCCCCGAACGGCCACTATATGTGTACAATGGTATTTAACCTATAGTATATAAACTATATAATATATATATGGTACATTGTTGGTAAACTTTTGTATGAAGGGAAAAACACATGCAATTAATTGGAGTAAAAAAACAAATGCAACTGATTGGAATTAAAGGGTAAAAAACCCAGGGAAAATAATGGACAATGGTGTGGAAACAATGAAAAAAATAAAAAATATATAAATAAAGAATAACAAAAATAAAAAATAAATCAAATAAAAATGGAAAAATAAAGATGAAAAATAAAAAATACAAATACATGGGAAAAAAAAAAAATATATATATATATATATATATATATATATATATATATAAAAAAATAAAAATAGAAATAAAATGGTATATATATATATATATATATATATATATACACATATATATCACCATAGAATTAGTGGGGGAATAATTTTGAACCCAGGATGATATATAGTAACCTTATAATGCATATATGTACATTTCCATATAGTCACATATACGTATAATTTTAGAAAACTTATGAGAATGTCTTTCAATGAAAATCGTTGCTTACAGGGGAAAAAGGGAAAAAAAAGGGGGAAGGGGGAAAAAAGGGGGCGTAAAAAAAAAAGGGGAGCAGGAAGGAGAGAGGAAAAGGGGGGGAAGGGGGAGGAGCGAGGGGATACAGTGATTCGGTAATATTCAATGTTCAATCCAGATTAAACGGTTTGTTTCCATCTCTTCGTTCTAACCGCTAGGAGCCAGGCAGATCCAGTAGACTTCCTTTTTTGCAAAGTGCTGCAAATTGTTCATTGTCTGAAAGGGATTTGTCAGCGATATATTCAATGGCCAATACCTCAAGGCATTTGTAGTTCCTGTTGTGGTGTTGTAAAAAGTGTCACGGGACACTGTGTTGATCATTCCCGGCATTGATTAATCTTCTATGTTTACCTATTCTTGCACCTAGTGCCCAGATGGTGCGGCCTACGTATAATAGTTTTCACAGGCAACGAAGTATGTAGATCACTGCTATCATTCACCAAGCTGGGGCATGTGTCATATCCTTGTACTATAAGCGCCATTACATTGATTCAAGTTCACCCTAAGTACACAGCCATTAATGTCTAAACCGCTAGCAAAAAAAGTGAGTACACCCCTAAGTGAAAATGTCAGAATTGGGCCCAATTAGCCATTTTCCTTCCCCGGTGTCATGTGAATCGTTAGTGTTACAAGGTCTCAGGTGTGAATGGGGAGCAGGTGTGTTAAATTTGGTGTTGTCCCTCTCACTCTCTCATACTGGTCACTGGAAGTTCAACATGGCACCTCATGAGAAAGAACTCTTTGAGGATCTTAAAAAAATAATTATTGCTCTACATAAAGATGGCCTAGGCAATAAGAAGATTGCCAAGACCCTGAAACTGAGCTGCAGCACGATGGCCAAGACCATACAGCAGTTTAACAGGACAGGTTCCACTCAGAACAGTCCTCGCCATGGTCGACCAAAGAAGTTGAGTCCACGTGCTCAGCGTCATATTCAGATGTTGTCATTGGGAAAAAGACGTGAGTGCTGCCAGCATTGGAGCAGAGGTTGAAGGGGTGGGGGGTCAGCCTGTCACTGCATCAAATTGGTCTGCATGGCTGTCTTCCCAGAAGGAAGCCTCTTCTAAAGATGGTGCACAAGAGAGCCCGCAAACAGTTTGCTGAAGACAAGCAGACTAAGGACATGGCTTACTGGAACCATGTCCTGTGGTTTGATGAAACCAAGATAAACTTATTTGGTTCAGATGGTGTCAAGCGTGTGTGAGGCGGCAACCAGGTGAGGAGTACAAAGACAAGTGTGTCTTACCTACAGTTAAGCATGGTGGTGGGAGTGTCATGGTCTGGGGCTGCATGAGTGCTGTTGGCACAGGGGAGCTACAGTTCATTGAGGGAACCATGAATGCCAACATGTACTGTGACAAGCAGAGCATGATCCCCTCCCTTTGGAGACTGGCCCGCAGGGCAGTATTCCAACATAACGATCTAAAACACACCTTCAAGAAGACCACTACCTTGCTTGTATATATAAAGCCAGGAGTTCAGAAACATTCCTCTGGCATACAAACAATTGTGTTCATTGCCTAACACTGGGAACTCGTTTGTGGAATAAGCCTGTAATTACAATGAGGATGAAGCATTGTGGGAATTGTAGTGTGGAAAGGAGAAACCACAAACTCTGGTATGAAGGACTCCATTTCCCATCAGGCTGTGCTGCACTGATGACTTTTGGGAAGTGCAAAGCACTGTGGGAGAAACTTATTTAAGTGGGAGGGAGGAGCTGAGAGCGGCCTCTTTGGAACATGGTGATCGATCAGTGAGGAAACCTGCGTACTGCTACAACCAGAGCTAGACCCACGTCTATGTACAGCGTTCCAGCCGACTGAATTCTCTGCAGGTGACTCAGCTAGCAGCCGATCTCCAGCAACATAGTGAGTGACCAGCGGAGCCTTACGATTCTCATCTCTGTCTGGATTGAAGCAGCAGCAGCTACCACAGCAGTTGTGCCTATCGATCCAGGAGAGCTGCAAGGAGTGCAGCGAATGCTATCCACCTTCCAGGAGCAAGCAGTGTGAACTAACGGTTCCAGCATTACCATCCTCTTTATCTGAGTGCCGGATCGTTTGTCTACATACAACCATTTGTATTTGGTGAGCGGGCTCAGGCCCACATATAAGAGTACTTATACTGTCTATGCAGCATCTCTTTGTTACACTGGATTGCCCTTTGTGACCAGCTTGTTCAAGAGGTCAGTGATCACTACAAGGCTATTTAGTGCAGTGGAATTTAACCCTTTTTGTGCCTCATCTCAATGATTGGAAGGACACAGTGTTTTTAGGTATCTAACTCACTCTTCTAGCCGGCAGAAGATTACTTGGGCACTGCAAGACAGGATTATTACCACTTCATCTACTCATCCTCTCCCCAGTAATATACTCAGGGCTATTTGCTTGGAAATACTATATCTCCTAAGAACTCTCTGAGCTAGAACAGGAGAGTTTTTATATAGAAATTCATAGTTACCTAGTGTACTCATATAACTTCTAAGTGAATATATTTTATTTGTGCATTATTGAACCTTTTTATCTGAATTATAATCCATTGAGTGGTACCAATTTACCCTTTGGGTCATCTATTTGGTATAGGGTATTACTGTGTTATTTCTCTTTTTAAGTTTAGTAGATAGTACCAAATCACCTATTTTCCAGTGAACCCTTGGGTATTGTTTAAACTCAATTGGAGGAACTGTATTCCTTTCAACGGTTGTTGTTTTTGGATAATACAGGGAGTGACGAGAGTTAACCAATTATCTACTGCCTTTGTTCACTAGAACCATACATTTCACTTGTTGATTTGAAGTATTGTGATATTTCTGTTACTTTCAGATTATTTCTTGCAGAAATAATAGTTAAGTAAACATTTCTAACTCTATCTGTATTGTGGTCTCCATTACTGAAATGTAATTGCTAATGGGACCTTGCAATATGAGTGAACCCAGAGTGTCAGGGGTGGTGGAGGACTCTCAGAATGGGGAAATCCAAGGGGGAATTGATTCTTTAAGCAACCCTCAAGAGGGCAGCGCTACATTTGGGGGCTCATCCTGGATTCCCCCTATGGTGAACCTTGAAAGGTCTGAAGAACCCCCCAGGAACTAGATGGACTCAGTTGCCGCTACTAAGTGGGCTCAAGATGAAGGGAGTCGATTAGAGTTGACCGAAGTACTAAAGTTGCTTGGAGTGGGATGGTCCGAAAAAGACGTGCAACTGATGTTGAGAGGGGCCTTTCCAAACCAAGGGTCATATGTCATGGATCTGAGGACAGATTAAGAGGAGGATGGCAACTATGTTCTAGTACAGTGGTTCTCAACTCCGGTCCTCGGGACCCACTAACAGGCCAGATTTTAAGTATTACCTTGGGGAGATGCAGACTAGAATACTGCAATCACTGAGCAGCAAATTATATCACCTGTGATGCATTTCAGTTATCCTGCAAACCTGGCCTGTTAGTGGGTCCCGAGGACCGGAGTTGAGAACCACTGTTCTAGTAGAATGGAGAGAAAGTGTCCCAGAAAATCTCCAGGAGGGGATGGTGACTCTGACAGATGGATTGGAAGCCTATAGTATACCCCTGAAGGTAGAAGAACCCATACAAGAAAAATCTTCATGTGCTGCCGAAAAGTCCGACAAGTCCTTTTTACTTGAATATGGGTCGATTGGTGGAAAGTTTGATAAAGAGCAATGACTTTACAGCCCATCAAGGTTATCGAAAGCTACAATATTTTTCTGGCCGTACACCTACTCCTGCAGGAGAAGAAGATTTTGATAGCTGGATGGATCAGGCTGTACAAGCAGTGGAAGTTTGGAATGTGCCGGAAGCGGTGAAAAGGCAGCGAATAAGTGAAAGTCTAAGGAGCCCTGCTGTGGATGTGATCCGAAGTTTAACGAGAGGGAAACCGGGCTGTGTGGCTATGGATTACATTGAAGCCCTGTGTGCAGTCTATGGTAGGGTGGAGAAGATTCCAGATCTAATGTATAAGTTTGAACATACCCACCAGCAAAGAGGGGAGAAGTTATCAGCTTATGTTGTCAGAGTGAATTGGATCTTACATCAAATTATTTTGACCCAAAAGAAGCTGACCAGTCAAGATGGGAGAGAATTTTGCAAGGGGCAAGGCCAAATCACCCTATTGTACTGCGGTTGCTATTAAAAGGAATACAGATTGCACCCACGTATCCTGAATTAATGAAGATGGTCCGAGAAGAGGAGGCCTTGCTGGATGAGAAAAATCAGAGGTCTCTAGCAGAGGTGAATGTTACCCCAAAAGTTGGAAAGGCGTCTGCTCAACAGGTACAAATTGAGTCAGAATTATTAAAGGCTGATAACGAAGAGGGTTCTGAATGGGAAGAAAGCACTAGACATGTTACCTCTTCACCCATTCTCGAAGATTCTCCAGTTAAACTTCTAGCTCAGGTGGCATAAGCTCAGGGACAATTACAACAAACCCCGATGAGGGTCATGAAAGTCCAGGGATCTGTTCAGTCAGATGGGAATGATCCCAGGAAGTGAGTAGGGTCATTGCAAGCAACAGTGCCCAAAGAAAGAAGAAGAATTTAATTTTATGTCTGAGTTACTGAAGGCATTACAACAGATATTGGCTACTCAGCCAGTGGGAAACTTCAGAGGGTCCCAGTGAAGGAGCCAACTGGGAACCCAATGAATCTGACTCCAAGAAATTGAGCATACAGAGGACAAGTCCCAAGAAGACAAACCCAAAGAAGAGAAGTCCAAGAAAGGAGAAAACCTTTAGCCTGTCACCGTGGTCTGAGGGTCAGATGCAGGGAGTCAATACTGGGTCAGTTACTAGGGCCGGAATTAGATCCTCAGAGTGATCAGATGAGGAATCCTAGTGAGACAAAGAAAGCTACTCTACCAAAGAAGTTAGTGGTGCCATCCCCTATAGCAGTGGTTCTCAACTCCGGTCCTCGGGCCCCCCCAACAGGCCAGATTTTAAGTATTACCTTGGGGAGATGCAGACTAGAATACTGCAATCACTGAGCAGTAAAATTCTATCACATGTGATGTATTTCAGTTATCCTGCAAACCTGGCCTGTTGGGGGGGCCCGAGGACCGGAGTTGAGAACCACTGCCCTATAGTATCAGTGCACATGGAAGGCATCTACACCAGAGCTCTGCTAGATACTGGGGCTAAAGTCACCCTTCTTTATAGAGACTTTTATGATCAGTACCTGGAACATATCCCCTTGAACAAGCTGGAAGAGTTGGAGATTTGAAGCCTAGGAACTAACCGCTTCACTTGTGATTGTTATATTCCAATCAGAATCTCCTTTGGTCCAGCTGCCACTGGAAGAGTTGAGACCTTTGATACCCTGGCTTTAGTGTGTCAAAGGCCAGTGGGGGCAGACTGCAACGATAATGATAATTAGGACTAATACTGACCTAGTACGAAGATTGCTGGAAAAAGTGATAGGATAAGATGGGACTATACCTGAGAAAATCATCCCACTTTGCATCAAGCCTGTCAGCAAGTGATTCAGGAAAAAAGGGCTCCGGCCCATGGAGTGGGGCGCATGTGGTAATTAGACACCAGAGAGAAGGTGCTCCAGCCTGGGGAAGTTACTTGCATGAAGGCTACTGTGAAGTTTAGGTGGGGTCATCCTGGGCCCTTTGTAGTGTTGGAGACAGATGCACAGACTGAAGCTGAAGGATTAGTCATGGTCCCTGAGATTGGAAACATTTTGAAGGCTAATCGACACTCTCTTCTTATTCCTCAATAAAGCTTTGGTGGTTATAATCACTCTATTCTGAAGAACAGAAAGGAAAGAGCCTGCAAGGTCTAAAGAAGGAGATGGAGGAGTGTGATGCTGGTTTACCTCCTGCATGGAAAGAAAGAATGAAGTCCCAATTGTGGCGGTGGGAGAAAATCTTCGCAAATGATGACTTTGATGTGGGATGTGCTAAGAGTGCTCATCATTGAATACATTTACAAGAAAATAAACCATTCAGAGAAAAGGCCGGAGGATTCCTCTCAGTGATCTGGAAGATTTGAGAGAGCAGCTGGCTGAATTGAAAAGGTCTGGAGTAATTCAGGAGTCCAGTAGTCCTTATTAGTGTTGAGCGAACCTGGACTGTAACGTTCGGGTCCGTACCGAACTTTCGGGTGTCCGAGGCACGGACTCGGACCCGGACATTTCAAAAATCGTTCGGGTTCGGTCCGGGGTTCTGCTATTTTACTCCACGTGTTGAGAAGCTGCAGGGTAGCCAATCAACAAGCGTTTCACTGGTTTGCCCCAGGCTCAGGCACGGAGCCTGTGGGCTTTCAAGCCATGCCTGGGCTTGCAATGTCAGGTCCAAGCGAGTTGTGATTATTCCTGATGACCTGAGGACTTAATGAGGTCTGGAAAAGTTAAGTCGGTCGACGAGAGAGTTTAGAAGGTCTAGTGACTCTCCTTAGGAGGCCGGAAAAGAGACTTACCAAATAAAAGAACATTTACATAAGTTACTACTCGTGAGAATCGTGTAGGGTGTAGTTTCAGTAGTAAACGCTTCTAAAAGAGGGTGGCGGTGTTAACCCTGAAGTAAGAAAGAAAGGTACGTCCTCCATTTGGTCGTAGTGTGAGGAGGTAGAGGAAGAAATCTGGAACGTCC
>BLSH010249461.1:67931-90781 GCA_018402905.1 Glandirana rugosa
GTAAGAAGAAAGCGTGGTGATGATAACCTCTTCGTATTCCTGATCTAAACTCGCTTGGAGACCTTCAAGCCCAAGACGACCAGGCCGGCTTGAAGCCCTGTTTCAGGCCCAGGCCCAGGCCTGCCTTGGGTTTGCTAGCGTGCCTGTGGCTTGGGGTAACTTTAGTTACCCCTAGGCTTGAAAATCCGTGTTTTTACCGACATTGTTTCAGGACCTTTCGGGATCTCCCGACGTTTTCCTTCCTTTACCCCCATTCCCACCCTGTTCACTGGATGTTTCTTTACCCCTGTCCCTTTATTGAAATTTATAAAAAATTTTTTATTTTTGATTTGATTTTAATTTATTTTCCCTATCCCCATTTTTTTGTAGGGCACTTGCCCTAGTTTGAAGATGATTTTAGAACAGTTATATGGCTTCTACCGTTAATTAATACTTTTCAGACACAACTTTGAAGATGATCCACATTCACCTCCATTCTTGCATTTTTTATGTTTTTATTTTTTAAAAAATATTTAAAGTTATTTCCCTGTCCCCATTTCTTTGTAGGTCACTTGTCCCACCCTTACCCCCATTTCCTTCCTTTTGCAGCCCTCTAGGGCTTTCCAGGACTTTGTTACAGCCATTTTTGTGCCTAAAAGTTCGGATCCCCATTGATTTCAATGGGGTTCGGTGTCCGTGCGATCGTTTGGGTTCCGTCCGGACCCGGACCCGGACTTTGTCCCGAAGTTCGGCCGGACCAGCAGAACCCGAACTTCCAGAGGTTCGCTCAAATCTAGTCCTTATGCTTCTCCAATAGTAGTGGTGCGAAAGAAGAATGTGTATTGACTACAGAACTCTAAACCGAAGAACCATTCCTGACCAATATACCACTCCAAGGATTGAAGATTCTTTGCAGTGTCTGGAGGGAGTCAAATGGTTCAGTGTGCTGGACATGAAGAGTGGGTACCATCAGATACTCATGTGTGCAGAAGACAAAGATAAGACAGCCTTAATATGTCCATTGGAGTTCTATGAGTTTAATAGAATGCCACAAGGATTGACAGGAGCTCCAGCTACTTTTCAAAGACTGATGGAAAGCACCTCGGGATATATGAATCTGGTGGAAGTCCTAGTGTACCTGGATGACATCATTGTATTTGGAAGAACTTGTCCTTGTAGAAGCACCAGTTCTACCATACTTCAGTTACTTACTTGGGCCATGGAGTGGCCACTAATCCGAAGAAACTGGAAGCAGTACCTGCTTGGCCACGACCGGAGACTGTAATGGAGCTGCGATCCTTTCTGGGGTTTTGTTCATACTATCGGAGATTCATGGCTAATTTTGCTAAAATAGCCAAACCACTTAATGAACTGTTACAAGTGGCCTCCGGGGAACATGATAAGAAATTGGAAGAGAAGAAGATAGGTCGAAGAGGAAAGAAGGAATCCATACGTGAGCAGTGTACTCCTGTTAGAAGAAGATTGTGCTGAGGACTTGTTTGCATTTTGTTGTTGTTTCCTCACGCTCCCGGAGGAGGCGGCGCCGGGCAGCTCTATTTGAACTTCCTGCTCCTGTCAGCAAGTGCTGTCCATTCTACAGCGTTACCGTGTTCCTGAGCGACCCGTTCTGAGCTACCTGTTACCTGTGACCCGGCCTGAACCCGCATCTGCTTGAACTCTGCCTGCACCGACCCCCGGCTTGCCTACGACCACTCTTCTGTCTGATCCCTGTGTACTTCAATCTGCCTGCCTGTTAACGACCCTGCCTGCACCTGACCACCCGACTGCCTGCTCCTCCTGTACTGCTCAGCCTGCATGTTATCGACCCGGCCTGTCTCACTACTCTTCCATCTTGCACGACCTTCTGGATGACATCTTACCATCACCAGTGTCCTATCCAGCCCTCATGCTCCCCTGTGCTCCAGCGCTCCCTATCTGTTCTATCAGGGGTTCTGGAACCAGGGCCGTAAGAGAGGTTGCCTACTGCATAAGCCAGACTCCACCATCAGGTACGTGGCAGCAACGGACAGCCAATCCGAGTCTGCGCAGTGGCCCTCTCCTATGGAGGATCTGAGTACGCACCTAGCCGGGCTCACCCAGGCTGTGGGGGACTTACAAGGGGAATACAGCCGGCTGGAGAACCAAGTCCGAGAACTCACATTGCCTGTCAGCACCAGGCAGCTGGATGCTCACACCCTGCTAACCTTGCCTAGTGTACCCGAGGTACCCCTGCCCGAGCGGTTCACGGGGGACCACCTGAAGTTCCGGACTTTTCGCACTGAATGCGAACTGTACTTCTACCTGCAGCCCCACACCTTCTTGTCAGAAGCTACTGGTCATCTCACTGCTAAGCGATGAACCACAAGCATGGGCTCGCCGGCTTCTGGAACAGGGGGCACCTGAGACCACCAACCTCGTCCTTTTCTTTCAGTCCATGGCTCGGTTGTACGAGGACCCCCTCCTGGCTGCTACAGCTGAGGCTGCTCTCCACACACTCCAGCAAGGCCGCCAAATGGCGAAAGATTATGTAGCAGAGTTCCGGCGCTGGAGCGCAGATACCTCCTGGAACGACACTGTGCTTTCTCATCAGTTCCGATTGGGCCTCACCGAACCGCTCAAAGACGAGCTGGCCCGTGTTGGAGCCCCCCCGACATTGGAAGCTCTGATCAACCTGACCATCCAGGTCGACCGACGTCTGCGGGAGCATAGAGCCGAAGAAGCTGCAGGGGATGTTTGCCCTGTCCGGACAGAGCCCGGACCTTCCCGGCCAGCTCTCTCCCCTGAGGAGAGACAGACGTCTGACTTCCAACCTCTGCCTCTATTGTGGTGGCCCCGGGACACCGTGTCAGTTCCTGTCCAGCTAAGCAGGGAAACAGGCTCCGCTATACCCCTGGAGAACTCTTATCTTAGGCCGATCCCTTCAACCATCTCATTCTGCCACTGCATATCCAGCTCCCTGGTGGGAACCTCCAGGTCCCGGATATCCTGGATTCCGGGGCCTGTAGCTGCTTCATGGATCTGGCCTTTGCAGCTCAGCACCAGATCCCACTCAAGTCTAAGACCCGCCGGATGGCCATCCGCTTGGTGGATGGGTCCACCATAAAATCCGGAGCAGTCACCCATGAGACAGTTCCTCTTCTTGCCTGGACAGCTGGCGGACACACGGAACATCTGTCATTGGACGCTTTAACGTCCCCTCTGTGGCCAGTCATTTTGGGTCTGCCATGGCTCCGGGCACACTGTCCTACCATTGACTGGCCCTCGGGAGAGGTCCAGTTTCTCTCCTCATACTGTCAGCAACACTGTTTGCCACCAGCTCCGGAATTCCCCTCTTCAGTGCTCTGTCTGGACTCTGATTCTGATAACGAAACCCGTCTCGCTGTACCATCTGCCTACCATGAGTTTCTGGATGTGTTCAGCAAGAAAGGAGCAGATGTTCTCCCACCTCACAGGTCGTACAATTGCCCGATAGAGCTGCTACCGGGGGCAGAAGTACCCTTTGGCCAAATTTACCCGCTCTCTGAGTTGGAACTGAAAGCCCTCAAGGCTTATCTGGATGATAACCTTCAGAAAGGGTTCATCCGGCCCTCCACTTCCCCTGCAGGAGCTGGGATATTCTTTGTGGAGAAGAAAGACCACACTCTCAGACTCCGCCGGCCACCCGCGATGCCCCCCCCCGGAGTGAAAGAACGGAGGTCCGTGTATGTAAACACGGACCTCCGTTCTGTGAAGGGGGAAGGGCTGTGATCACAGCCTTCCTGTACATGGAGGCTGTGACCACTTCCCTTCCCCAGCTAGGGCAGTCCCCCCTCAGTTAGAACACGCCCAGAGAACACAGTTAACCCTTAGAGCGCCCCCTGCAGGTTAACCCCTTCACTGCCAATGGCATTTACACAGTAATCAGTGCATTTTTATAGCATTGATCGCTGTATAAATGCCAATGGTCCCAAAAAAGTGTCAAAATGGTTCGACATGTCCGCTGAAATATCGCAGTACCGCTAAAAATCGCAGATCGCCGCCATTAATAGTAAAAAAAAATAAATAAATAAAAACCCCAAAAATGAATTCTCATCATCCGTAAACGCGACCACTTTTGCGCAAACCAATCAATAAACGCCGATTGCGATTTTTTTTATCACAAATATGAGGAAGAATATAAATCGGCCAAAACCGATGAAAAAAAATGTTTTTTTATATTTTTTTTTTGGATTTGTATTTTAGCAAAAAGTAAGAAATTTGGGGTTTTTTTGCAAAATTGTCGCTCTTCTTTTGTTTATAGCGGCGATCAGAAATGACGCAGCGGTGATCAAATACCACCAAAAGTAAGCTCTATTTGTGGGAAAAAAAGGACGCAAATTTCGTTTGGGTACAACTTCACACCACCGCGCAATTTTCAGTTAAAGCGACGCAGTGCCGAATCGCAAAAAGGTCTCCGGTCTTGAAGCTGGAAATCCTTCCGGGGCTGAAGTGGTTAAGAACCGGTACCCCTTGCCACTGGTCCCTGAGTTATTTCAAAGACTAGGAACTGCTGCTGTGTTTACCAAACTTGATCTTCGGGGAGCCTATAACCTGATCCACATCCGGGAGGGCGATGAGTGGAAGACTGCCTTCCGGACGCGTTTCGGCCACTTTGAGTACTTAGTGATGCCCTTCAGGCTCTGCAATGTGCCAGACACTTTCCAGCACCTAGTAAATGATGTGTTTCGTGACTACTTGGATCAGTTCGTCATCATTTACCTGGATGACATCCTCATCTCATCTACAACATCTATGGCAGCATGGACTCTAAGGCTGAAAAGTGTGGCTTTGAGTGTTCCCGAATCTCATTCTTGGGCTTCGACATCTCAGTCACTGGGGTAACCATGGATCCCCAGAAAGTCACTGCAATTGTGGATTGGCCAGCTCCCGTGGACAGGAAAGGGGTCCAACGGTTCATCGGGTTTGCCAACTTCTATAGGAAGTTTATTAGCGGATTCTCTGCGGAGATCGCACCCATCACTCAACTCACTAAACAGGGCTCCCATTTCCACTGGTCCCCTGAGGCCCAAATGGCCTTCCAGAAGCTCAAGGAACTGTTTACCACGGCCCCGTTCTCAAACACCCAGATTTGGCTCTGCCTTATACTCTGGAGGTGGACGCTTCTGAGACAGCAGTGGGGGCAGTCCTATCCCAAGGCCTCGCTTCATCCCATTGCTTTCTTGTCCCGCAAGCTCACAGCGCCAGAAAAGAATTATGATGTGGGAGACCGGGAACTTATGGCAATCAAATCCGCCCTGGAGGAATGTCGGTATTTGCTGGAAGGAGCCTTACATGCTGTCATGGTATTCACTGACCATAAGAACCTAGAGTACCTGCGCACTGCTAAAAGGCTGAGACCACGCCAGGCACGATGGGCTCTATTTTTCTCTCGTTTTAACCTACATATCACTTACAGGCCCGGGTCGAACAACGTGAAGCCGGACGCTCTGTCCAGGATGTTCAGTGAGCCTGGTGACTCCACGCCACCTGATACCATCCTCCCGTCCCGGAGCTTCTTGCTACTGCAGGAGGATTTGCTGGCTCGAGTTAAGTGGTCCCTGGCGGGATCAACCATGTCTCTTGATTCCAGGCTGACACTGAAAGATGGACTGTGGTGGATAAACTCTTCATTCCAGAACAGCAGCGTTTAACAGTGCTGGAACTCTGTCATGACCACCAATTGGCCGGACACTTCGGCGGTCATAAGACTGCGGAACTGTTGTCACGCTCCTTTTGGTGGCCTTCTGCTGACAAAGACTGCCGGAAAAATGTCAGCGCTTGTCCGGTCTGTGCCCAACCCAAGACCAGCCGGGCAAAAGCATGGGGTCTGTTAAACCGGCTGCCCATTCCTGAACGGCCATGGTCACACATATCGATGGATTTTATTGTGGGACTACCCCCATCTGAAGGATTCAATTCCATTTTTGTCATTGTGGATCGCCTCACCAAAATGGCCCACTTCATTCCAATGAAGGGCACTCCCACGGCAACTGAAACGGCAGGGACATTTATCAAGGAAGTGGTCCGACTGCATGGACTGCCTATTAACATTGTCTCTGACCGTGTGGTGCAGTTCGCTTCCCAGGTCTGGAAAGCCCTGTGTTCCGCATTAAACACTGAACTAGCATTCTCCTCTGCATATCACCCCCAGTCAAATGGCCAGACAGAGTGGACTAACCAGACCCTAGAGCAGTACATCCGCTGCTACTCGTCTTTTGTTCAGGATGACTGGGTCTCGCTGTTACCTATGGCAGAGTTTGTGTACAACACTGAGCACTCAGCCACAAAGCAGTCCCCATTCTGGGCGAACCTGGGGTACCACCCTACCTTTTATACCAAACTTGGTTCAAGAAAGTGAGGTACCTGCTGTACAAAAGACGGTGGAATTCCTGACAAGGAACAACAAGTTGCTATAAGTAACCCTAGCCCAAACACAGGAATGCAACAAGAGGGCATTCGACAAGGGCAGGCGTGGGGAATTGGTCTTGCAACCAGGTGACCGTGTATGGTTAGCAACCAAGAACCAAGGTTGGCATGCCCTTCCAGGAAATTGGGCCCAAGGTTCATCAAGCCATTCCCCGTGAAAAGGAAAATCTACAGGGTGGCATATGAGCTGGACCTTCCGCCTTCCCTGCGAGTGCACCCTGTATTCCAGGTCACCTTGTTGAAGCTCGTAACCCAGGACTCTTTTCCGGGTCAGAAGTCAGCCCCACCTGAGCCCATCCTTGTGGATGGTGAGGAGGAATTTGAAGTGGAAGCTACCCTCGACTGCAGGAAGAGGGGTGGATCTACCCAGTTCTTGATTAAGTGGAAGGGGTACGGGCCCGAAGAAAGCTCATGGGAACCTGAAAACCACATCCATGCTAAAGAGCTTGTCAGGTCCTTTTCGAGAAGACATCCAGAGTTAAAAGCCCGGATGGGCATCCGGAGGCTGCCCCTGGGGGGGGGGGGCAATGTTAGAAGAAGATTGTGCTGAGGACTTGTTTGCATTTTGTTGTTTCCTCACGCTCCCGGAGGAGGCGGCGCCGGGCAGCTCTATTTGAAGTAATCAATGAAACAGTAGTAGACAGCACTCCAGCAGATAGGGAAATGGTAATCCAGTTTATTCAAAGGATAAGTGTACAATGGAAGTCCAAATGCATACAAAAATTGTTAAAAGACATGTCCAACGGCAGAGCAATAAGATGGATGGACAGGTCAATCCATCTTATTGCTCTGCCGTTGGACATGTCTTCTACTAATCTTTCATTGATTACTGCATGGTGTGACTCACGGACTGGACGTGCACAGAGTGGGATCTTTTATCACTCACCTGGAGCGGTGTCTCTCCTTCCCTGTTTTGTAAGCTCTATTTGAACGTCCTGCTCCTGTCAGCAAGTGCTGTCCATTCTACAGCGTTACCGTCTTCCTGAGCGACCCGATCTGAGCTACCTGTTACCTGTGACCTGGCCTGAACCCGCATCTGCTTGAACTCTGCCTGCACCGACCCTCGGCTTGCCTACGACCACTCTTCTGTCTGATCCCTGTGTACTTCAATCTGCCTGCCTGTTAACGACCCTGCCTGCACCTGACCACCCGACTGCCTGCTCCTCCTGTACTGCTCAGCCCGCATGTTATCGACCCGGCCTGTCTCACTACTCTTCCATCTTGCACGACCTTCTGACGACATTTTACCATCACCAGTGTCCTATCCAGCCCTTGTGCTCCCCTGTGCTCCAGCGCTCCCTGTCTGCTCTATCAGGGGTTCTGGAACCAGGGCCGTAAGAGAGGTTGCCTACTGCATAAGCCAGACTCCACCATCAGGTATGTGACAACTACCTTGTGTGAAGAAGCATTTTAACAATTGAAGATCAGTTTAACTGAGGCTCCAATTCTAACTTATGCTGACCCTTCTAAACCCTATGAGCTTCATGTAGATGCCATTTGAGATGGATTGGGAAGTATACTTTATCAAGAGCATGGTGGACATCTGTGGCCTGTGGGTGCTGTGAGTCAAAGTCTCATACCCTCTGAAAGAAGTTATCCATCTCATGAGTTAGAGTTCCTGGCTTTGAAGTGGGCAGTTGTAGATATATTAAAATGCTATCTGTATGGAGCTCAGTTTTTTGTGAAAACTGACAACAATCCATTAACTTATTGACAACTGCAAAGCTGGATGCCACAGGGCATAGATGGCTGGATGCTCTGGCTGGATTCCAATTTAACCTCAAGTATCGTCCTGGTGCCGGAAACAGAGATGCAGATACCCTGTCCCGTCTATCTTATTGGCAGAATCAAGAAATTCAAGAGTGGACTTTTGTGCCAGCAGATTGGAGTACAGGCCTTGTGTTGAGAGGAGGGGCTGCTGCTGAATGTATAGGGGTATCACCAGCAGGAGTGCCATTATCTTATTGTGGAGTGACACAGGTGAGAGATGAAGGGCTTCCTAAGCTGACGAAGAAAGAGATCAAGACTGATCAGGAACAATATTCCCTTGGATGAGTGACTTTACAGGCTATGGCCCAACAAAACCCTCAATTGCTTTTGAAGAGTACTCTTAATCAGGCCAGAGTGTTGCATTGTGAATGGAACCGATTACAGCTAAAAGATGGAATACTTTACAAGCAAGGCCTTAGTGAAGGGGCAGAGGAAACCTGGCAGTTGTATCTACCTAAGAAACATTGCGGTTCAGTTGTAGTGTCATTACATGATGAGCATGGACATATGGGTACAGAAAGAACCTTTCAATTGATATAAAACCAGGTTCTATTGGCCCAATATGAGAAGGGAAGTAGAAGACTATTGCAGATCTTGTATGTCTTGTATTCAGAGGAAAGCTCTTCCAACTCGTGCTGCTACTATGGAGCACTTGCATAGTCAGGGCCCATTAGACCTAGTATGTATTGACTTCTTGTGCCTGGAACCAGATACAGGTGGAAGAAGCAACATATTAGTAGTAACTGACCATTTCACCAGATACGCACAAGCTTACCCCACCAAGGATCAGCAATCCACCACTGTAGCCAAAGTATTAGTGGAGAAATTCGTTGTTTACTATGGACTGCTGGTCCCAATCCATTCAGATCAAGGAAGAGACTTTTGAAAGTAAACTCATCCACCAATTGTGGAAGTTATTGGGCATTAAGAAATCCCGCACTATGCCTTATCATCCTCAAGGAGATCCTCAGCCTAAACGATTCAATAGAACCTTATTAAGAGTACACTGCCATCTGACAAGAAACCAAACTGGGGAAATCATCTGGCCACTCTACTGCATGCATACAACAGCACTGTGAGTGATGTCACAGGATATTCACCCTATCATTTCATGCTTGGGCGGGAGGCCAGGTTACCAATTGACTTGGTCTTTGGAACAACTATTGATGACACTTCTTTGACATCCCATAGAGGTTATGTAGATCGACTTAGGAAGAATCTGAAGCAGGCTTATCTTCAGGTGATAGTTCAGGAGCTTCAGCCAGCAGACAGGGTGTTGAAGAATTTGGGAGTGCCTGGAAAACACAAAATAGCTGATCGGTGGAGGCCTCACCCCTATGTTGTCTGTAAGCAACTTTCGGGATTGTCTGTTTATCAGATTAGGTCAGAAGGTCAAGCTGGTCCTCTATGTGGCATAGAGATCATTTGCTTCCCCTCTCTGATGCTGTGAGGATGCCTATTGTTTTGGATGCTCCTTTGGAAGAACCAAAACCTCTTAAGACTAGATCTCAAAGAAACCCATCTGCAAAGATTGTTAACCCAGTTCCTGAGGAAAGTGAGGATGAGGGCTGGATACCGTTTTGGGAGTGGGATCCTTTCAACTTTCCAGATAAAGAAGTTCAGTCAGGGTGTCTTCCATCCAAATCGTGTATTGAGGCTAATAAACCTGCTCATTCTTTTAAGCCACAACAAAAAGCTCCTTTGTTGCCCATAGGGAAGAAGAATTCTTCACGTCAACCAGTAAAATCAATGTATAAAGCTTTGCCTTCAGTTGTGAAACCTCAAGTTCCATTATCTGAAAGAAGACAAGAAATCCCAGTTAGTCCGTTGCCTAGTCGAGAAATTAAAGTTGAACCTCCCTCAGAAGAACTTACATTCTCCTATTTCAGGGCAAAGGGATCTCATCAATTTCTAGGATGATTGTATTCCTCAATTTGCAGATACTGAAGAGCCAGGTGGGACTTTGACTTCCAATGTGTTGAATGATCTTGAGGAGGATCTACCTTTCGCTGTTGTTTCCATGGATGGTTCCCCTTTAAAAACTCAACTGGAAAGAGAAAATGCCCAATCACTTGTTCCTTTGTGTGGATCAGAAAAAGACTGTAATCTTGCCTCTGAGGCTGACATTGTTTCTAATCCTGAACCAGAAATTGAAAAACCCCCTACCCCCTTGGATAACATTCCAGATAATGTTGTCTCTCCTTGGGACTATAGTTCTCCTCCTCATCTTCGAAGAAACATTCACTTGCCTCGAAGATTGACTTATGACACCCTGGAAGAAAGTTCTGATAGGCTGATTCCTACCATTCAAAGAGCTGGCTCTACTACAGCCTTTGCCAGGCCAAATCAAGCTAAGGGCACTCTCCATGTAAATCCTGACACTATTGGGTGGGACTCGGCTATTGCCCTGGCCTGTCAGAAAACCAATTATGAACTCACTGAAAATGTATATAAATGGTTTCAGCAGAACCCAGACATTTGTCAGTACTTGTTGAATTTAGCTGAGAGTTAGGATGTACTAACCATATGCTTTGTTTTAGGTTGTTAAGCCCCGAGTATTTGGGGACCAAATGTTTAAGTGGGGGGGAGAGTGTAGCCAGGAGTTCAGAAATATTCCTCAGGCATACAGACAATTGTGTTCATTGTCTAACATGGGGAACTCCCTCTAGTGTTCGTTTGTGGAATAAGACTGTAATTACAATGAGGATGAAGCATTGTGGGAATTGTAGCGTGAAAAGGAGAAACAGTCAGCAAACTCTGGTATGAAGGACTCCATTTCCCATCAGGCTGTGCTGCACTGGAGACTTCTAGGAGGTGCAAAGCATTGTGGGAGAAACATATTTAAGTGGGAGGGAGGAGCTGAGAGTGGCCTCTTTGGAACAGGGTGGTCGATCAGTGAGGAACCCTGCGTGCTGCTACAACCAGCGCTAAGCCCAAAGCCTATGTACAGCGTTCCAGCCGACTGAATTCTCTGCAGGTGACTCAGCTAGCAGCTGCTCTCCAGCAACACCGTGAGTGACCAGCCTTATGATTCTCATCTCTGTCTGGATTGAAGCAGCAGCAGCTACCGCAGCAGTCGTACCTATCGATCCAGGAGAGCTGCAAGGAGTGCAGCGGATGCTATCCACCTTCCAGGAGCAAGCAGCCAGTGTGAACTAATGGTCCCAGCATTACCATCCCCTGTATCTGAGTGCTGGATCGTTTGTCTACATACAGCCGTTTGGATTTGGTGAGCGGGCTCAGGCCCACATATAAGAGTACTTATACTGTCTATGCAGCATCTCTTTGTTACACTGAATTGCCGTTTGTGACCAGTTTGTTCAAGAGGTCAGTGATCACTACAAGGCTATTTAGTGCTGTGGAATTTAACCCTTTTTGTGCCTCATCTCAGTGATTGGAAGGACACAGTGCTTTTAGGTACCTAACTCACTCTTCTAGCTGGCAGACGATTACTTGGACACTGCAAGACCCTCTCCCCAGTAATATACTCAGGGTTATTTGCTTGGAAATACTATATCTCCTAAGAACTCTCTGAGCTTGAACAGGAGAATTTATAAAGAAATTCATAGTTACCTAGTGTACGCATATAACTGCTAAGTGAATATATTTTATTTGTGCATTATTGAATCTTGTTATCTGAATTATAATCCATTGAGTGGTACCAAGTTACCCTTTGGGTCATCTATTTGGTGTAGGGTATTACTGTATTATTTCCCTGTTCGGCTTTAGCAAATAGTACCAAATCACCTATTTTCCAGTGAACCCTTGGGTATTGGTTAAACTCAATTGGAGGAACTGTATTCCTTTCAACGGTTGTTGTTTTTGGGAGTGACGGAAGTTAACCAATTATCTACTCCCTTTGTTCACTAGAACCATACGTTTCACTTGTTGATGTGAAGTATTGTGATATGTCCATTACTTTAGAGATTATTTCTTGCAGAAATATGAGTTAAGTAAACATTTCTAACTCTATCTGTGTTGTGGTCTCCATTACTGAAACTAGTAATTGCTAATGGGACCTTGCAATATGAGTGAACCCAGAGTGTCAGGGGTGGTGGAGGACTCTCAGAATGGGGAAATCCAAGGGGGAATTGATTCTTTAAGCAACCCTCAAGAGGGCAGTGCTACATATATGTATACAGTTGTGCTCTTAATTTACATACCTTGGCAGAATTTATGATTTCTTGGCCATTTTTCAGAGAATATGAATGATAACACAAAAACTTTTCTTTGACTCATGGTTAGTGTTTGGCTGAAGCCATTAATTATCATTCAACTGAGTTTACTCTGTTTAAACTGCATCCACTTCGCAGGACACTTGAAAACCTATTGTTTTCAATGTGTCCAGTTCACATATGTGCGGTACATTTGCATTCCGTATTGCACAGAAAACGTGTGTGTTTTCTGTGCAGTGTGGTGCGAATTTCAGCCCCATTTTGTTTAATGGGAATGCATCTAATGCGCAGAAGTGTTCCGCATTGCACGGGGATCTTACCCCCTCCTCACTGTACCTCCCTCCCTCTCCCCGGCCAGCTGATGCGCTGTGAGAATGGACTGTCCTTTTCACAGGCAACTGAGCTGGAATTCACACCGGACTGGTGTGAATCCAACCTAAGTCAACATTTCTGTATTAACCACTTGCCGACGGCTGATCGGCAAGTGACGGAGACAGAGTGGCTCTGTAACGCGAAACGCCGTCATACGACGGCGGCCGCGATACAGAGCCTAGTGAGCTCACTGTGTTCGGGGGGGGGCCAGGGAGCGGGTGCGGCGGCTTTGATTGCCGCCGGCTACCCGTGATGCCCCCCCCGGAGTGAAGGAACGGAGGTCTGTGTATGTAAACACGGACCTCCGTTCTGTGAAGGGGGAAGGGCTGTGATCACAGCCTTCCTGTACATGAAGGCTGTGACCACTTCCCTTCTCCTGTTAGGGCAGCCCCCATACAGTTAGAACACGCCCAGGGAACATAGTTAATCCTTAGAGCGCCCCTGCAGGTTAACCCCTTCACTGCCAATGGCATTTACACAGTAATCAGTGCATTTTTATAGCACTGATCGCTGTATAAATGCCAATGGTTCCAAAAAAGTGTCAAAACGTTCCGACATGTCCGCCCTAATATCGCAGCACCGCTAAAAATCGCAGATCGCCGCCATTACTAGTAAAAAATAAAAAAAAAAATAAAAACCCCAAAAATGAATTCTCATCAGCCATAATCATCAACATTAAAAGAAAGAAATTTTTGAAATGTATCACTCTGTGTGTAACACATCTGTATAATATATATGAGTTTCACTTTTTGAATTGAATTACTGAAATATATAAACTTTTTGACTATATTCTAATTTTAATGAGATGCACTTGTGTGTGTGTTTGTGTGTATATGTGTGTATATATATATATATAGAGAGAGAGAGAGAGAGAGAGAGAGAGAGAGAGAGAGAGAGAGTGAGACCGGGAGACCTATTTTAGCTGAAGAATCAACCTTGGCCACGATTGGAAGTAATTCTAGGATTCTTGTAAAATGCACTGTCACAAGAATGCCCTACTTGTCACATATGACCCACATTTGTACTTTCGTCTTATAACTGCAGTCTTCCAGCAAAGATATACCCTTAAGCTACAACTGCAGCTGTATCGATTTTAAAGGGGGTATTCCTTGAAGCAAAACACCTTTGCGAACAGCAACTGGTAGGAAGCCATTCCTCAATTTGTGTACCATATTCTAGCTCTGGGGAAAACGAGCTAAACCTTCAATCACTGCTCAGAATCAGGGAATAGTGAATGCTCAGGTGTTTTGCTTTGTGACAATGTTTTCATGAGTCTAGCCAAGCCTGTTCTGAACCAATAGTAGGTAAAGGGTGAGGTCTGTGTCAGCAGGAGTAGGCAGGCTCTGTTCTTCATGTGACAGTAAACTGAATGAGTCATAGAACTGGATGTGGGCTCAGGGATAGTTTTAGTTAAATCTACGTGTGTGCATTTTTTTCTGGTTTCCTAACCATAACCTGTTGTGTGAATCGATTGCTGCACACATATAGATACATATACACATATGTGTACTGTATGTGCAGTTTCTCACAAAAGTGAGTACATCCCTCACGTTTTTGTAAATGGTTCATTATATCTTTTCATGTGTAGCCATGCCTCTGTAGGGGTTGCTGGAAGTAGAGGTATACCTGTCACCTCAATCACATGTATCCTTGCATCCAGAGTCAGGAAGAACAGGCTGATACTTGTGTTTTTTTTGTTTTTATTAGGGGATTTAACTTGGATGGGTATAGTGCAATTATGGGATGCCCAACAGATTAAACAGTTCTTGAATGGGACCATCTATATACACTCCAGTATATACACTTCTCCTCTTTCTCCAGCAAAACACTTGCTTCTCAATATCTCACTCTTCCTGCAGCACAACAATTGCTTCTGACCTAGCTAGCACACGGTGAGGCCTGCTCTCAGTTTAGCATAGCCTCAATGAACCACCCATTACAGGCAGGGGCTGCGGGCCCCCTTTAGTGTAGCAAAAGTAGAAGCGTGCTAGCTAGTCTTGGTGGTAAGGTTGCCACATCATCCCTTTAATCTAGGACACATATTAATTACACAGGTTCTGTGGCTGATTAAAGTGGTAATTAAACTCACCTTATCTGCATTAAATAAGCCTCAGAACCTGTGTAATTCATATGTGTCCTGGATTAAAAGGATGATGTGGCAATCCTAGTTGGTGGCCTACTGCTCCCAGTCCATCCTTTTAGGGTCCTGTCAGCCCTCCTGGCCCCAATGACCCAATTCCACTGCACAGCAGTCCCAACTGGCTCTTGCGCCCTTCTCAGACTGTCTCTCACCCCAATCTGCTCCGGTGTGCCTCTTCCCACATCCCAGGGTGCGTATCACTCTCCGACATCTGACAACAACCTGTCGTTCCTCTCCTGAATATCTTCCTGGCAGCACTCTCTTCCACTGTCCTTCACTTGCTCTCTCCCTTGTGCCTCTGTTCCAGAATCTCCACTATCCTCCCGGATGCACCCGAGCCCCAGGCTGAAGTCACCCACCCCCAGACTGGGGGCTCCCTCAAGGCCCCAACAGCCTCAGTACTCCATCTCCATCTCTTCCACCCAAACTCTCCTCCTAGACTGGGCTGACCCTGGGTATTTAAGGAGGCCGTCCCCTGCCCCAGGCAGCTCCACCTCTCTTCCCCCCCCCCCCCTTTCTTCTGGAACCCTCTAGAAGCAAAGAGGAGGTAATTAAGAGCTGTCACTGCCTGTGAGACACCAGCCCCCCCCCGAGCCACTCCCTTGCCCAGAATCAAAACAATCAGGCCTGTCTAAATTTACCTCACCTAACACAAAATTCTCTCTAGGCACCTACCTAAAGGTAGAGGGGGCTACACATGTGACAACACTAAAGAAATGACACTTTGCTACAGTGTAAAGTAGTGAGTGTATCACTTGTATAACAGTGTAAATTTGCTGTCCCCTCAAAATAACTCAACACACAGCCATTAATGTCTAAACCGCTGGCAGCAAATGTGAATACACCTCTAAGTGAAAATGTCCAAGGTCTCGGGTGTGAATGGGGGAGCAGGCGTGTTAAATTTGGTGTTGTCACTCTCACTCTCTCATACTTGTCACCGGACGTTCAACATGGCACCTCATGGCAAAGAACTCTCTGAGGATATGAAAAAAGAATTGGTGCTCTACATAAAGATGGCGTAGGCTATAAGAAGATTGCCAAGACCCTGAATCTGAGCTGCAGCATGGTGGCCAAGACCATACAGCGGTTTAACAGGACGGGTTCCACTCAGAACAGGCCTCGCCATTGTCGACCAAAGGAGTTGAGTGCACATGCTGAGTGTCATATCCAAAGGTTGTCTTTGGGAAATAGATGTATGAGTGCTGCCAGCATTGCTGCAGAGGTTGAAGGGTTGGGGGGGTCAACCTGTCAGTGCTCAGACCATATGCCGCACACTGCATCAACTTGGTCTGCATGGCTGTCATCCCAGAAGGAAGCCTCTTCTAAAGATGATGCTCTAGAAAGCCCTCAAACAGTTTGTTGAAGACAAGCAGACTAAGGGCATGGCTTACTGGAACCATGTCCTGTGGTCTAATGAGACCAAGATAAACGTATTTGGTTCAGATGGTGTCAAGCGTGTGTGGCAGCAACCAGGTGAGGAGTACAAAGACAAGTGTGTCTTGCCTACAGTCAAGCATGGTGGTGGGAGTGTCCTGGTCTGGGGCTGCATGAGTGCTGCCAGCACTGGGGAGCTACAGTTCATTGAGGGATCCATGAATGCCAACATGTACTATGACATACGGAAGCAGAGCATGATCCCCTCCCTTTGGAGACTGGGCTGCAGGGCAGTATTCCAACATAACGACTCCAAACACACCTCCAAGATGACCACAGCCTTTTTAAAGAAGCTGAGAGTAAAGGTGATGGACTGGCCAAGCATGTCTCCAGACCTAAACCCTATTGAGCATCTGTGGGGCATCCTCAAATGGATGGTGGAGGAGTGCAAGGTCTCTAACATCCACCAGCCCTGTGATGTCATCACGGAGGAGTGATAGAGGATTCTAGTGGCAACCTGGGAAGCTCTGGTGAACTCCATGCCCCAGAGGGTTAAGACAGTGCTAGAAAATAATGGTGGCCACACAACATATTGACACTTTGGGCCTAATTTGGACATTTTCACTTAGTGTTGTACTCACTTTTGTTACCAACAGTCTAGACATTAATGGCTGTTTAGTTATTTTGAGGGGACAGCAAATTTACACTGTTATACAAGCTGTACACTCATTACTTTACATTGTTACATTGTAGTCATGTAATTTCTTTAGTGTTGTCACATCAAAAGATATAATAAAATATTTACAAAAATGTGAGGGGTGTACTCACTTTTGTGAGATACTGTATATCATTTTTATTTTAGAAATTTCTACAAAGAATTGGAGATTTTCTTTATCATTGCAAGATAAAAGTAAGATGGATTTTGGTCTTTTTTTTTTTTTTAAGCATTAAGATTTTTATTGAGGGTTTAACAAGAGAGAAAATGATATGCACACACAGGTATCATAGACATTATATATATATATATATATATATATATATATATATATATATATATATATGTATTATTACAGGCCTCATATAGCAACAGTTCTTAATTAAACAAAAATAAAGTAAAGATACACACATCCATAATATAACAGGTCTAAAGATGAAGTCCATTGTTGTGCATATACACAAGTCAGAATGAGAACATAACCATAGTCAGAGACGATCCTTATGGTTATAGGTCAAAATCCATCTTTCCCAATTCTGTTTAAACGATATCATCCTATCGTTACTGGCTGCACAAGCCGTTTTGTAAGAGCACTGTAGATGCTCTGTATATGCAGTGCCGTCTTTAATGCAGGGCAAAAGGGGCAGCTGCCCTGGGCCCACTAGCACTGAGAAGCAACTGGGTATACGATGGGAGGCAGGCAGAGCTGCACTGTATTAGCAGGGAGCAGGCGGGGCTAGGAGCTCCACTGATGCTCTGACCCCGCTCTATGTAGCCCGCATATTCGGGACTCTGGAGGCCACAGGGTAGGAGCTGAGAGCAGAGGGGGAGGGAGCGGCAGCTGGCAGTGGTGAGAGCCAGAGGCTTTGGAGCTGGGATCAAAGTGGGAGGGAGCAGGTGCACGTAGTGCTGAGCGGATGGTGAGCCCAGCTAACCAGGACCAGGTAGGTCCTTCTCCCCAAATAGTCTGCCTGTGAGTGTGGACTAAATCTTGATCTGGCTGTGGCTGAACTGTTCACCAATTGGAGAATTAGAGCATGGACCACCAGTGGTACTGGCACATCTTCCACACATGGACATAGTGAAATGCAACACTGTTTGATGGGCTTCCTTTAGGCCTGGTTCCCATCTATGCGGGTTTGTGGCCCGCGTTTGCGCTGGGGCGGCAGCCCATTTATTTGAATGGGCTGCCATTCTTGCATTTCCTGCTGAAAAAGGTGAATGCAGCATTTCAAAATGCAGCAGCCTTGAAATCGCATGGCACTTTTTGCACCATCCAATTTCCCTGCAGGTCCCGCTGCTGCTGTTTTTATGCGCGAAATGCAGGCACAGCAGCTCATACAAATGAATGGGCTGCCATGCCTGCACAAATGTGCGCAGCAAACCCGCATAAATGTGACCCAGGTCTAAAGCGGCACTAAAGTAATTTTTTTTAATGAAAAAGCTGGACCCTCTGCAGGTTTAACCACTTGCCTACTGGGCACTTTTACCCCCTTCCTGCCCAGGTGAGTTTTTCGCTTTCAGCACTGTCACACTTTTGGTGCCATTTAATCACTACTGGATTTTTTATTCCATGCTAAATAAACAAGACTGCAAATTATGGAAAAAAAAAAACAAATTTTTCTTCATTTGTTATAAAATTTTGCAAATAAATAATCTTTCTTCTTACAGTGCCTTGAAAAAGTATTCATACCCCTTGAAATTATCCACATTTTATCATGTTACAACCAAAAACGTAAATGTATTTTATTGGGATTTTATGTGATAGACCAACACAAAGTGGCACATAATTGTGAAGTGGAAGGAAAATGATTAATGCTTTTCAAAATAATTTACAATTAAATATGTGAAAGTGTGGCATGCATTAGTATTCAGCCCCACTGAGTCAATACTTTGTAGAACCACCTTTCGCTGCAATTACACCTACGAATCTTTTTGGGGATGTCTTTACCAGCTTTGCACATCTAGAGAGTGACATTTTTGCCCATTCTCCTTTGCAAAATAGCTCAAGCTCTGTCAGATTGGATGGAGAGCATTTGTGAACAGCAATTTTCAAATCTTACCACTGATTCTCAATTTGATTTAGGTCTGGACTTTGATTGGGCCATTCTAACACATGAATATGCTTTGATTTAAACCATTCCATTGTAGCTCTGGCTGTATGTTTAGGGTCGTTGTCCTGCTAGAAGGTGAACCTCTGCCCCAGTCTCAAGTCTTGCAGACTCTAGCAGGTTTTCTCCTAAGATTGCTCTGCATTTGGCTCCATCCATCTTCCCATCAACTCTGACCAGCTTCCTTGTCCCTGTGGAAGAAAAGCATCCCCACAACATGAGGCTGTCACCATCATGTTTCATGATGGGGATGGTGTGCTCAGGGTGATGTGCAGTGTTAGTCTTCTGCCACACATAGCATTTTTCTTTTAGGCCAAAAAGTTCAATTTTGGTCTCATCTGACCAGAGCACATTCCACATGTTTGCCGTGTTCCCCACATGGCTTCTCGGAAACTGCAAACGGGACTTCTTATGGCTTTCTTTCAACAATGGCTTTCTTCTTGCCACTTTTCCATAAAGGCCAAATTTGTGGAGTGCATGACTAATAGTTGTCCTGTGGACAGATTCTCCCACCTGAGCTGTGGATCTCTGCAGCTCCTCCAGAATTACCATGGGCCTCTTGGCTGCTTCTCTGATTAATACTGTCCTTGCACGGCCTGTCAGTTTAGGTGGATGGCCATCTCTTGGTAGGTTTGCAGTTGTGCCATACTCTTTCCATTTTCAGATGATGGATTGAACAGTGCTCCGTGAGATGTTCAAAGCTTGGGATATTTTTTTATAACCTAACCCTGCTTTAAATGTCTCCAAAATGTTATCTCTAGCCTGTCTAATGTGTTCCTTGGCCTTCAGGATTCTGTTTGTTCACTAAGGTTCTCTAACAAACCTTTGAGAGCTTCACAGAACAACTGTATTTATACTGAGATTAAATTAGACACAGATGGACTCTATTTACTAATTAGGTGACTTCTGAAGGCAATTGGTTCCACTAGATTTTAGTTAGGGGTATCAAAGTAAAGGGGGCTGAATACAAATGCACGCCACACTTTTCAGATATTTATTTGTAAAAAATGTTTTAAATAATTTATCGTTTTCCTTACACTTCACAATTATGTGCCACTTTGTGTTGGTATATCACATAAAATCCCAATAAAATAAATTATGTTTTTGGTTGTAACATGACAAAATGTGGAACATTTCAAGGTATATGAAGACAAGGCACTGTAAATTTAGGCCATAATATATCCTGCTACATTTCTGTGGTAGAAATACCCCAAATCAGTGTATATTATTTAGTCTGTAGGAAAGTTAGAGTCCACACATTTTGGGACATATATATCTAAAAATCGATCAATCCTGATGTACTGATGGCCTATCTCATTTCTTGAGGCATTGAAAATGCCAGGGCAGTACAAATACCCCCCAAATTAACCCTTTTTGGAAAGTAGACAGTCCAAGGTATTTAAGTGGCATGGCGGGATTTTTGAAGGTGTAATTTTATGTCACAATTTTTGGAAAGAAATTAAAAAAGTAATTCAAAGCATTCAAAAAATTACAACTTTTTTTACATACTGTGACCAGGGCACTACCGTGTAACACTACTACTATGTGATCAGGATTTATTTTTTTACACACTATGATCACTTACAAATGAAAATCAATTGTTTGTTTCTTGGGATATTGGGGTGGAGAGCACAATTTCCTTGCGGGGGGCAAGAAAATGTTTTCCCAGGGTCCAATCAATATTAAAGACGGCCCTGTCTGTATGACTTCTGATAGGTTAGGTGAACTGTTTCCACTTACTAAGAATAGGGAGACGGGTGGCCGTTAGGATATGCACAGCTATGGCAATGCAAGTTTTGAGCAGAGTATCCAGCTCTATGCTCAATAATGCCATGTGTGGGGATGGAGTTATAGAAGTGCTCTTGCATTTACACTGCATTAGAATTCAGTGTTAAGACAGAATTGCAAAATCTTCTCACCGATTTACATTGCCATAAAATATGACAGAGGCTTCCCCTTTGACCACAGTTATGCCAGAAATTAGGTGGGTACATAGTGGATAATCTAAACGGAGTGAGGTATCAGCTATGTGTGATCTTTAGGGCCGTCTTCCAGTGAGAGTTCCAAAATAGCCAAAGTGTCAGTATTAAACAAGCCACACAGATCGCGGTGCTAATAGCATCTCCTCACCCGACCGGTTTCATCACCAAAGGAATTCTTCTGGGAGTCCTTTGGTGACGAAACCGGTCAGGCGAGGAAACGCTACTAGCACCACAATCTGTGTGTCTTGTTTAATACTGACACTCTGGCTATTTTGGAACTTTCACAAGCTGTTGGATGGAAAAGGATGTATATTGAATAAACGCCCAGTTGATATTACACTATTACCTATACCCTGGAGGCATCAAGCTTGGTGGAGGATTAGCTAAAGTGTGATACAGAGCCTTGAGCCATACTATGAAGGAATGCATGAATGAGGTTCATTCACATGCCTTTCTGACCCTCTATAATTAAAGGGTTATTGTGTTCTGGAAACATACATCTTAAATGTTGGTGGAGCACTTGGTGGAAGATTCTGGTGTGACTATTTTTGTATACCTCACCAGAAAATTGAAAGATTCTTTTGACACTTTATGTAAAGACTTTTATTATCAGTTTATATTCACTTTTGATATAGTGACATGTGTTATTGATATTTTTATACACATACCGTTGTAGCCCAATATTTTTTTTTATATAACATTTATGCTAATCTCACATTTTATGTTGCAGCTCTCCTTTAAATATTTTCACAAGCGCAATATTAACTTTTTTGATTTGTTGTTATTATTACTAATATTATATACTGTCAAGCACCACATGAAACGTGTTTCTTCAGAATAGAATGTCTTCTATTTGGGTCATAATCCTTTGCCTGCTCATCATTCCCTTAATATGTTGCCTTCCTCCACCAATTATTATAAGAAATTTTCCTCCCTTCTCTCCCCACACATTTGCAATCTTTTTAACCATATCCTCAAAGGTAATCATTTCCCCAATGAAATGCTCCTAGCCAACATGTCCCTTCTCCCTAAACCCTTAAAAGACCATACCCTGCCCCAAAACTACCGCCCAATCTCTGTACTGAATAATGACTTAAAGATCTTCGGTCGTCTTCTGGCAGACAGACTAGCAAAAGTTATCACTTCGGTGATACACGCGGATCAGACAGGATTCATGTCAAACAGATACATCACAGACAACATTAGACTAGTCACCAACATTATTCAGGACTCCAACCGCACTTCCCATCCTGTCTGTCTCTTAAGCCTTGATATTAACAAGGCATTCGACAGTGTAGGCTGGTCTTACTTGGATCTAATCCTTAACCACTTGACCACTGGGCACTTAAACCCCCTTAACAACCAGACCAATTTTCAGCTTTCAGCGCTCTCACACTTTGAATGACAATTACTCAGTCATGCAACATTGGACTCATTAACAGTAAGTTTCACACTCTCGCGACTTTCGACTTTTAACCAGACCAACAATTCCCCCAAATTCACGGGTCACCAGTTCACCAATTCCTAATCTAGGTTCATTCTGGTCGGATGTGACAGCTTACGGAACAATTATAGTTCCGAATTCTCTGTCTGTCCTACCCTTCACGCCAACCTCAGGACTTATTACAACCACTGATCAGATTACAACAGACACTACATAGACAAACTGTACTTAGGACAGACTAGGCGCACATAGTGGCTTCACTATTGAAAACGATCAGACAGACGGTCTTCTGCTGGCTTCTAGAAATTCAGTAATAAGTCATGTCTCTAACCCGCCATCAAAAC
>BLSH010249461.1:91941-139302 GCA_018402905.1 Glandirana rugosa
ACACGAGTGGGTGGGTCGGCACGAGTGGGTAGGTAGGTAGGTAGGTACGAGTGGGTCGGCACGCGTGAGTGGGTAGGTAGGTAGGTACGAGTGGGTGGGTCGGCACGAGTGTGTCGGTAGGTAGGTACGAGTGGGTGCGGCTGGGTGAGCATGGATGGATGGATGGATGGGTGAGCACGGCTGGGTGGGTGAGCACAGATAGATGGCTGGGTGAGCATGGATGAATGGCTGGGTGAGCATGGATGGATGGATGGGTGAGCATGGATGGATGGATGGGTGAGCATGGATGGATGGGTGGATGGATGGGGGAGCACGGATGGATGGATGGTTCAGCACGGCTGTGTAGGTGAGCATGGATGGATGGATGGATGAGCACGGCTGGGTGGATGAGCATACATGGCTGGATGGGTGAGCATGGATGGATGGATGGGTGAGCATGGATGGATGGGTGAGCATGGATGGATGGGTGGGTGGGTGAGGATGGATTGGGTGAGGATGGGTGGGGGGTGGCTGATGATGGCTGGGTGGGAGGTGGGTGGCTGAGGATGGCTGGGGGGTGGTGGGTGGGTGGTAAATGGATGATCGGGCGGTTGCTATGTGTCACCTGGCAGCGCTGTGGGCATTACACATCGCCCACAGCGCTGCACACCTCCTCTCTCCCCCCTCTCTCCTCTCACACTGCACCGATCGGTGCGGGGAGGAGAGAAAAGCCGGCGCTTCCGCCGGCTTGTTTACATGTGATGACGCCGTCATTTGACGGCGCGATCACGTGGTGAAAGGCCGCTCACAGCGGTCATTCACCACGATCCGTGATCAGTCGGGTCCCCCGGACCCGACGGTCACGGATGTTCCCGTGTGCGCGCCCTAGGGGGTGCGCGGGAAGCGCGATTGTGGGAGGACGTCAATAGACGTCCTCCCAGAATTAAGCAACCGCTCTGTAGACGTCATTTGTCTATAGAGCGGTTGTTAAGTGGTTAAAAACTTCGGCATTAATGACAAATTCTTCCATGGCTATAAAGCTTTATATCATTACCCCCAAACTAGAATTAAAATTCCAGGTGCAAACTTTGATTTCTTCCCATTAAATAGAGGTACTAGACAGGGCTGCCCACTGTCACCTTTGTTGTTCGCACTGGCATTAGAACCCCTCGCATGGACGATAAGAAACAATAAAGACATTAAAGGTTATATCAAAGGGCAAAAGGAATATAAGCTTTATGCTGATGACTATTCTCTTCCTCTCAGATCCAATCAACTCACTCCCTATTTTATTACAATAATTAGACAATTTCCACCAAATTTCAGGGCTTAGTGTTAACCTCTCAAAATGTTCAATCCTGCCACTAAACCTCCCCATCAATACTTCCCAACTAATTAAAGCTAACTTTCCATTTACATGGTGCTCTCAATCCTTCAGATATCTTGGCATTCAGATAACCTCACACTTCAAGACACTATACCAATCTAACTACCCCCCCCCCCCTTATTTTCGCAAATTACAAATCTTTTAAAAACATGGTCTTCATATCATATCTCCTTTTTAGGCAGATTGTGTGCCATCAAAATGACTATCTTACCCAAACTCCTTTTTTACTTCCGCTCTTTACTAATCAACATTCCCAAATACAAACTAGACACAATACAGAAAGACATTAATAAATTCATATGGTCAGGTAAAAAACCAAGATGCAACCACACAATACTATATAGACCCCCAAGACTGGCGGTCTCGGTTTCCCCAACATCTGGCTTTATTATGTATCATCCAGACTAACACAACTTACACAGTGGTTTGCTGGCTCTAAAGATATCCCATGGCTCAGCTTCAAATCCACTTCCATTCTCCCCTTTCATCTTGAAGGCATATTATGGTCAAAGACTATCAAGAACAGAAATTTGCAACAGCACAACAACGTGGTAGCTCAATTATACCAATTCTGGACCAAACATAGAGAGCCACTCAACCTTATCTCACAGACCCCACCACTAGCGTCGTATATCGGCGAACATACACTGCTACAAATCCCTAGAGATGATGCAGCCTTCTCCCCATGCATCGTACGCAAGATAACAAATCTTCTGTCTCTCACAGATGATGGGATTTTTCTCTCCCTAGAAAAATTAAGAGATAAATACAACTTCCCAGAGGCTGACTCACATCATTACTCCAACATTAAAGACTTTTACAACAATCATTTCCCGACGCCTCTCAGCCCATCTTTCACTCCGTTTGAGAATATCTGCATACATACTCCTAGAGGTAAGGGTAGAATATCAATTCTATACAAACATATAATTGATAATAATCAGCCAATTAAAACACCAGCGATGATTAAATGGGAGTCCAATATCAACCAAAATATCTCTATTAAAGATTGGTACACTATGATAGATAATTTACGTAAATGTAACCGAGCTACTGCGTTTAGAGAAACACCCACTAAAATTTTTATTTTATGGTATCTTACACCAGCTAAACTCCATTTGATATACCCATCAACTCCCCAGACATGTTTTCGAGGCTGTAACGAAATAGGCACCTTCTCCACATATTTTGGGACTGCCATCATGTTAAGGAAATATGGATTAAAGCGCTAAATAGAATCTCAACATTCACAGATAAACTGATTACACCATCACCACAAACATGTCTGCTTTTTCACTCTATTCCTGACATTCCCACTCCCTGCCTAAGAATCATACATACACTATTTAGCACCATCCAATGGATGATAGCCTGTAATTGGCTATCCAAAAACCTCCCATGGACACAAGTCCTACATAGGATGGACCAAATGAAAACCACTGAACGAATTCTTCATACATTGCAGGATTCAATACACCATTTCAATGAAAAATGGTCCTACTGGGAGAAAGAATGAATTACCCCCGTTCACCAATTTGCTCTGGATAGCCTTTCCAATTTCTACCACCCATTTCTTATTCATTAATCCACTTCTTTTCCAACAACAAAACAGTCTGACCATACTTACTGAAAACGCACATGTCTAACACAGTTGTGTGCTGTACCTTATGATTATTTATATATGTCACTTTCCTCTATTTTTTGCATTATGATATTCTCACGCATTATTCTGTATGACATCACTACTGTACTTGAAAATATGTATATTCTTTTTCCTTCCAATAAAAGTTTGTAAACAAAAAAAATATGTTGCCTTCGACTTTTCCAAGTATTGTCTTTTCCGGTGAGTTGGTTCTTATCATATTAAGTCCAAAAAGACAAGGCTCAATTTTTGTTATCTGGGTTACTAGTAAAAGGGTTGTGATGCCTTCATTTGAAGGTTGAGCACTCACCATAGCTTTTGAGGGGCCTCACTGCCAACAGACTGTGTAGATTTACCCACTGACCATTGGATAGTTAGGGTCTAAAAGTGGTAATCATACACCTAGTTTGTGTGCCACTTTTACTTCAATTTGAAACTTGATAGCTTTAATTATAATTGCATTATTGTTGTTTACTACTTGCAGCATCATTTTCCACCTGCAATGTGCATTCTGGTAATACTTTTCACTGGTGAAAAATGAGAAGAGACACCAACACTACACACCTTGCTGTGCTATTGTATTGTGTCACTATTATTGAGCAACTGCATTTTCTACTGTCAATCCCCATAACCACTTCCTTTATGTCCTTAACAAAGCTCAGGTATTACCATTGGTGTGTTTTCGGGTCCAGTTACACAGCGGGTTATCACTGGAAACCATAGGAGAACCCATTATTTAGAAGCAGCTTTGGCGCAAAAGTTTTAGGCACATGAGAAAAATACTGTGAATTAAGAATTCTTTCAGAAATAGAAGTGATGGTTTTTTTTATCAATTAACAAAATGGAGAAAGTAAATGAACAGAAGAATAATCCGAATCAATATTTTGATTATCTTTCCTTCAAAACAACATCAATTCTTCTAGGTACATTTACACACATTTCTTTGAAGGAAGTTGGCAGGTAGGTTGTTCCAAACATCTTGGAGGACTATCCACATATCTTCTGTGGATGTAGGCTGCCTTAAATCCCTCTATCTCTTTGTGTAATCCCAGACAGACTTGATGTTGAGATCAGGGCTCTGTGAGGACCAAGCCATCACTTTCTGTACTCCTTGTTCTTTACACTGTTTGGGATCATTGTCCTGCTGCAGCATACATTTGGGGCCAATCACACACCTCCCAGATGCTATGGCATGATGGATAAGCCTGTATTTCTTAGCATTGAGGATACCATTGATCCTGTCCAAATCTCCAACTCCATTTGCAGAAATTTAGTCCCCAAGGAACCCCCACCATGTTTCACTGTTGCCTGTAGACACTCATTGTTGTATTGCTCTCCAGCCGACAAACTGTCTCTTGCTACAGCCAAATATTTAAAATGTTGACTCATCATTCCAGGGCACCTGCTGTCATTTTTCTGCACCCCGGTTTCTATGTTTTTGTGCATAGTTGAGTTGCTAAGCCTTGTTTTAACATCAGAGGTATGGCTTTTTGGCTGTATTCTTCCATGAAGACCACTTCTAGCCAGACTTCTTCAGACAGTAGATAAGTGTACCTGGGTCCCACTGGTTCCCACCAGTTCTGAGCTGATTGCTCTGCTGGACAGCTTGCAATGTTGAAGGGAAGTAAGCATATGTCTTCCATCTGCTGCATTGTGTCCTTGGCTGACCACTGCGTCTACGGTACTCAACGTTGCCTGTTTCTTAATGCTTCTTCAAAAACCTTTACAGCACATCTTAAAACCCCAGTTTGCTTTGAAGTCTTTGCCTGGGAGAGACCTTGCTGATGCAGTATTTCAACCCTGTGTCTTGTTGACATGAAACTGTCTTCCACAAATGTTAAGCCTCCTTTGCAGCTGTTTTGGTTTCAGTTGATGATAATGCATTTCAACCTACATATGAAATTGATGGTCATTTGCACCTGCTTGGTATAATTGGTTAATCATACATCTTTCTCTAATCCTACAAAATCCCTGACTTTGTGCTAGTGTTCATAGTGTGCAAGTGTAAGGATTGATGCTGGTTTTAAGCCAAAGGGTAGTCACACCAAATATTGATTTCTCTTCTGTTTGCTCACTTTGAATTTTGTAAATTGATACAAATAAACAATTAAAATAGACACTCACTGGTCACTTCACTAGGTACACTAGGTATACCTGTTCAATTGCATGGTTACACAAATTGTTAATCAGCTAATCACATGGCAGTAACTCAATGGATTTAGGCATCTAGATGTGGTGAAGACTACTTGCTGAAGTTCAAACCAAGCATCAGAATTGGGAAGAAAGGGGATTTAAGTGACTTTGAACGTGGCATGGTTGTTGGTGCCAGATGGGCTGGTCTGAGTATTTCAAAAACTGCTGATCTACTGGGATTTTCATGCACATCATGCGCATCATCTCAGGGTAGGGTTTACAGAGAATGATCTGAAAAAGAGTACATATCCAGTTAGTGCCAGTTGTGTGGACCAAAATGCCTTGTCAGAGGTCAGAGGAGAATGGGCAGACTGGTTTGAGAAGATATAAAGGCACCAGTAACTCAAATAACCACTAGCTGGTATGATTCACACAGGCTCACCAAAATTGGACAATAGAATATTGGAAAAATGTTGCCTGGTCTGATGAGTCACGATTTCAGCGGTGATATTCAGATGGTAGGGTTAGAATTAGGCATAAACAACATGAAAGCATGGATCCACCCTGCCTTGTATCAAAGGTTCAGGCTGCTGGTGGTGTAATGGTGTGGAGGATATTTTCTTGGCACACTTTGGGCCCCTAAGTACCAATTGAGCATCACATCATGACCTACCTGAGTATTGTTTCTGATCATGTCCATCCCTTTAGGACTATAGTGTACCCATCTACTGATGGCTACTTCCCTGTCACAAAGCCCAAATCATCTCAAACTGGTTTCTTGAACATGACAATGAGTTCACTGTACTCCAATGGCCTCCACAGTCATCAGATCTCGATCCAATAGAGCACTGTTGAGATGTGGTGCAACGTGAGATTTGCATCATGGATGTGCAACCGGCAGATCTGCAGCAATGGTGTGATGCACATATCATGTCAATATGGACCAAAATCTCTGAGGAATGTTTCCAACACCTTGTTGAATCTATGCCATGAAGAATTAGGACAGTTCTGAAGGCAAAAGTGGGTCCAACCCTGTACTAGTAATGTGTACTTAAATAAAGTAGCAGGTGAGTGTACATATTTTTGAAAGTATTCAAACTTTGCAGCATTTCTTCACACTTTCCTAAACATTTTGAACAGTACTGTAAATCTCATATACAGTACACAATTGCTACATGTATGTTAAAGTGTTACTAAACCCACAACAGTAAAATCTGTCTGTATATGCAGAATAGCATGCTTGCTATACTCACTGTGTAACTTAAGGGGTTAATCCTCTGTATTGTGTAAAAAGGCTGTTTGTTCGTGTATGACCAGATACTTCCTTCTTGCCCTGTCTACTATATTAGATTATACTATACTACATGCAGGCAGTGTGGAAAGGTTGCACATGCTCTGTTCAATCTTCCTGTTTCACATGGACACAGACTGCAGTGCATTTCTAGAGGCAGTGATTGTTTATTTGTGAACGGAGCATGTCATTGGCAAAGCACCAATCAGCTCTGGCCCGATTGTGGGTGAAGGGTCACTGATGCAAAGGGGGTTGCATCATCAGAGAGTGAAATCTCCTCCCACATGAACACTGGGGAAGTCCTGGATCCTTGCAGCTTATCAGCTGACTGCAATATACAGATATAAAAAAAGACATATAGCAGCAGTATTTTGATATAAAAAAGATTTAGAAGCTGTATGCATTGTGGGGGGGGGGGGGGGTATGAAAGGATGAAATGCTTTTATATTGCTGGGTTTAGTAACACTTTAACTACAGAAGGTAATTACATTGGAACCATGGATTACGAGCATAATCCGTTCCAGGAGAATACTTGTAATCCAAAACACTCATATATCAAAGCATGTTTCCCCATAGGAAACAATGAAAACTCGGTTAATTTGTTCCACGGTCCCTGCTAGTCTATGCAGTACTGTATGTGGCCACAGTTCTAGGGGCGCCTGGAGTATGCAATACCGCATGTGGCCAGATTTGCGCGCGCGGGGGGGGGGGGGGTTGTGGGCTGGTGAGCCTCTAAGACGTCGGGATCACTTGCCAATGCTCAGAAAGTGTTTTTACACTGGAACAACCGTGGAACGAATTAACCGAGTTTCCATTGTTTCCTATGGGGAAACATGCTTTGATATATGAGTGTTTTGGATTATAAGTATTCTCCTGGAACGGATTATGCTCGTAATCCAAGGTTCCAATGTAATTACCTTCTGTAGTTAAATTCCGAGAATTTGTGGCAGCTTCCGAGGCTCACCAGTGCCCCGAAAACCTGGCCACCTGTGGTATTGCATGTAAAAAGGCAAATTTTTACTTGTTATGCGAGACACCACTTGCAAACCGAGTCAGAATTGAAAAAAAAAATGCTCGTATTGCGAAACACTTGTCAACCCAGTTAATCACAATCCGAGGTTCCACTGTATCTATTTTCCAATGCTGTCATTGGCTAACCTAATAATTATGTAAATTTACTGTTGTTTAAGAACAAATACTGACTGTGTTCAATAATATGATTGCTCTTGCAGTGTCACATGCTCTTTGTGTATCTTTAAAATACATTTTAAAAGGGAGAGCTTTATTACTAAGGCAGTAAAAGCACATGATAACAAGTGTTAATGTGCAGTATCATGTGCTGTACCATGTGCTATGATTCATGCCTATGACCCACTATTATACATTTTACTGAAGAAAATCATTACACTTTTGTTGGTATTAATTCATGTGGTCCTATAACATTTCATAAGGTTTTACTGGAGGGGGCATTTAATGAAACAAATCACTAAGCATCTCTAGGGTAAGTGAGTGTTAAGAATATTCATAGCCTACCATCCACACACTGTGTACCTCAGTACAGTATCCATTTACTTCATGCAGCACAACGCCTTATGGCGTTTACAAAGTTCACAATCCTTAGGCCCCGCAAGCTTTCCAATCAGGTCCAACTGTCAGTTTTTCAGGCGGACCTGATCGGACACTCCATTCACCCATATGGAGCTGCGGATGTCAGCAGAGACCTGTCCTCTGACATCCGCCGCTATCCGATCCGATCCTGTCTGCCAAATCTAGATGGATGGTTGTCCTATTTTCTATCCGTCTGGCAGATCGGATTGGATGAAAATGAACAGGTGGTCCGTTTTCATCCAATCTCCCCATAGAGGAGAGTGGGACTCTCCGCTCCACACAGTGAGTGGAGACGGACCTGTCATCCGCCTGCTCAGTGGAGATCAGCGGAGTGATCCCCTGCTGAGCAAGTGGAATCTGTACAACAGAGGCAACCACGTGAAAGGAGTCTTAAAGTGTAAGGCCTAAGGCCGGTTTCACATGGCTGTCTCCATAAACGGGCTCTGTTGTGCTCAGCGGGGATCGCTCCACTGATTCCCTCTGAGCTGACGGATGACAGATAGACCTCTTCTCAGGTCCCTCGCCAGTGCTCCTGGACCCCTCCTTCCTGCCGAGTGCCCCCACAGCAAACAGCTTGCTATGGGGGCACCCGAACCGAGCTGCTGCTCTGTGTGTCCATTCAGACACGGAGCCGTCCCCTCTCTCTCCTCATTGACTTTGATTGACAGCAGTCGGAGCCAATGGTGACCGCTGCTGTGTCTCAGCCAATTAAGAGGGAGAGTCCCGGACAGCCGAGTCTCTTGTGCAACATCGCTGGATCGAGATGGGGCTCAGGTAAGTGGGGGGGGGGGGGGGCTGAGCGGGGCTGCTGCACACAAAAGTTTTTTATCTTAACGCATAATTGCATTAAGATAAAAAAAAAACCTTTAAAGTTCTGTAAGCGCACGCCATTTCCAAAGGGTAAAATCAACTTTATTCTTCAGCACAGACACTCCACCAAGGATCCTCCCTCCAACACTTTTTTGTCCTCTACTGGGGCCTAACCACTTGACTTCCAGAAGGTTAAACCCCCTATATGACCAGGGCATTTTTTGCTATTCAGCATTGTGCTACTTTAACAATTGTTTAGACATACAACACAACGCAAATTCAATTTTAATGTAATTTTTTCACACAAATAGAAATCTTTTGATGGTTTTTAATCACCACTAGTTTTTTTTCATTTTTTGCTATATACCGTAAATGAAAAAATACAAAAAAAACCCCAAAAAACACGTTTTTCTTCTTTGAGGCCATAAAATGCCAGAACAGCACAAATATCCCCCAAATTACCCCTTTTTGCAAAGTAGACAGTCCAAATTATTTAGTAAGAAGCATGACGAGTTTATTGAAGTTGTAATTTTTTTCACAATTGTTTGGAAAATGAAGAAATCAAATAAAATATGTTTTGTTTTGTTTTTTTTGCACCTTTTTGTTTTTTTTTTTTACATGCTGTCACCAGTGCAGTACAGCATCATCATATGACTGTTGTGGGGGTGATCAGGGATAATGATTGGTGACAATATGTAAAAAATGAATAAATAAAATAAACATAATTTTTAGTCAGTTTTTTTAAACATTTATTTTCTTTTTTTACAATTTTTTTTTACATGCTTTCAAGATAGCGACACTGTACTAGTCTGGGGGGCCGATCAAGGATTTTTAATTTACACTGTTATTACTTATAACAGTGGTGATCACAGTTATAAGCACTAGTTAACTGTCATGAATGGCTTTTTATTCATGACAGCTTGTTTATTGTTGACATGCTATGATTGGCTACAGCTAATCACATGGTACAGGGTGCTGTGATTGGCCCACAGTTTTCACATGGTACCTGGGCCAATCACAGTGTCACAACAGTAAGCAAAACAGTCATGAGTGGAAGCTATTCATGGCTGTTTTGCTGTGACCAATTTTTTTTTTTTAAATCAGGTCTTGTTTTATTGAATCTGAAGAACATACAGTTCAGTAATAAAAATGTAGCAATTACAGCCATTTATACATCTTCAGGACATTTCAGTAGCAAATCACATTTTACACCTTAATCCAAGGATTCACCCCAGCAGTCTATCGATTATCAGATCTGTGGGAGCGAGGGCCAGAGTAGCATGCCCGTCTCCCCATAACCTTTAAAATTTGTGGGGGCAGCCCCTGTGTTGAAAAATGACCTTTGAGGGTGCAACCCATATTATAAACCCATTCTTTATGAGTGGGTGCTCTGTCTGCCTTCCAGAGTTGTAAAATGAGTTTACGAGCCTGAAACAGTGCTTTATTAATTGCAAGTCGCTGGAGTTCCGTTAAAGGAAGATCATCCAAGATACCTAAAATACATCTGATGGGTTCCAAGGGCACTAAGGAGTGAAATGCTAAGTTAATGGTATCCAACACTTTGTTCCAATATCGGTGCAACTTGGTACACCTCCATAGTAAATGGATTAGGTCTCCACTCGGCATCTTACAACGAGCACATATGGGGGACTGCAACAATCCCATGCAATATAATCTATCAGGAGTATAATGAACCCTTAATACTATGAAAAGTTGGGATAGCCTCTGAGCTGTGTTGAGGGAACTCTTGTGGATTGATTCAAGGGCATTGTCCCAAAGCTCCTCATCCAGAGGGCCTATGTCATTTTCCCATTTTTCTTTTGCGTTGTTAGGAGATCCCTCTAGATATGATGAGAGTAGCATGTTATAGCAGGTAGATAGAAAACCCTTGGTGTCCTGTATAGTTTGTATATATCTAAACAGTGGCGTAGGGGATAGAGACCAGTCTGTGGCAGCTCCCTGTGCGTGTACTGCATGCGCCAGTTGAATGTAATGGAACTTCATGGTGTGGAGAGATGGTAGGTACTGCTTATAAGAGCGTATCATTGTGGAAGATTTGAGACAGGTGTGTAATACTCCCAGCATTTCCATTGGGGTGCACGCAAAAGTTTAGCAAGTTCTTCATATCCCCTATTATGCCAGATGGGACTATAATCTGTGAATCCCGAGGTGTTTTGAAGCATCCGGGCTTTCGACCAGATCTTCAAAATCAGTGAATAGGTAGGGAAGAGTGTATTGGAGGAGTCAAAATTCATGGATTCCAGAGCATCAGGGATGTCTTTGAGCTTCATGTGAAGGCTCATAATGGAGTGAGTTGAGGGAGAAAAAGATGGGCCAGTATGCGGATAGCTACCAAATGCCCCAATAAGATGTTGTAACTGGGATGCCAGGTAGTATATCCATGGATTAGGTAGCGCAACTCCCCCTCTGTCTTTAGCCCTTTGAAGCTGTTCTAGCTTTATTCTGGGTGATCCATCTCTCCAAAGTAAGGCCCGGAAAAGTGTGTTGACTATCCTTAAAATATACAACGGGACCACCGTGGGGGCGTTAAGGAGTAAATAAAGGAACTGGGGCATCAGTATCATTTTAATTAAGTTGGCATAGTTTGTTCCAGATAGCAATTTTGGCCTTAAATCTATGCAACAATGGGATAATGTTTAGTCGACAATAGTCTGTGATGACAGGGGAGATATAGATACCTAGTTATTTAAACGACTGGACCACTGGGACCGGCAGAATTCAGCCAAGGACCTGGACTCCACTCCGTCTATGGGTAGGAGGGCTGAATTCGTCCAATTGATCGTTAAGCCTGAGTGCTGACCAAAAGTGTTTATTACATGCATCAACTGCCTAAGGGAAGCATCTGTGTCTCCTAGGAAAAACAGCATGTCATCCGCATAGAGTGTTATTTTTCCCATAGCTCTCCATATTCAAATCCCTTAATCTTATCATCCGCCCTCACCATTACCGCCAATGGCTCTATAGCAAGAGCAAACAGGAGGGGAGACAGGGGGCACCCCTGCCTGGTTCCCCTCCCTAGACTAAAGGCTGGTGAGATTCTACCCCCCTCTCTGATTGAGGCCTGTGGTGCATGGTACAGGATTTGGACCTAGGAAATAAATCCCTCCCCAAAACCAAATTTCTTCAGTGTCTGCTATAAATATGGCCATTCAACACTGTCGAATGCCTTGTTGGCATCTAATGAAAGCAAAGCACTCTCTCCCATATTATCTGCTGTTGTTTGGATATTAAGGTAGACCCTTCTAATGTTGATGGCAGTGGATTTTGGGCATAAAGCCTGATTGGTCCGAATGTATAATGGTAGCAATGTATTTATTCAAACGAGTGGCCAGAATTGTTGCCAATATTTTTATATCAACTGGGAGCAGGGATATGGGTCTATATGAGCCCGGGTCCGTAGGTGGTTTATCCGGTTTCAGGATTAATACAATATGTGCTTTCAACATTTCGTTCGGCAGGTGTCCCTTCTGTTGCGCGGCTTTGTACACCTTCAGGAGTTGGGGCACTAAAATATCAGCATAGAGCTTGTACACCTCTATAGGGATGCTGTCTTCCCCTGGGGCCTTATAATTTGGAAAGGAGGCAATAGCTGCACTAATTTCATCTGCAGTAATAGGGGCATCTAATGCTAACTTATTGGCTCTTGACAGTTTTGGGAGTGGTACTTGATCTAGTGTCACGTACCTGGTGGTGGAATCTGGTATGCAGGGGACAGCCTCTCTCGCAAATCTGAGTGCTTAGCAGGAACACTGGTGCTGGTTCCTCTGGCAGGACTGGGGATGCAGCTGGCAGAGATGTAAGGCACTTGATGACCTTGGCAAGGTGCAGACAGGTCGTACCACAGGCAGGCAGATCAGGGACTTATGCAGGTAGAGAAGTCAGGGTTCAAGCTGGGTCAATAGCAGATGGGCAGAGAGGTACCGAGGAGTGGGCAGGAGAGTAGTGGAGCCACAAGCCGGGTTGGCAGCAGGCAGACAGCTAAGTACCAGGGATCAGGCAGAAGAATCGTCACAGGCAAGCCAGAGATCAGATGCAGGTGGATAGCAGGTAAGTGAGGGACAAGCCAGGTAGTCACAGGAACAGGATATGCAGAATAACTGACGGCAGGGTTCACAGGAAATGCTGTAGACCAGACAGCGCTGGTATCATTTTCCAGTCCTGTTTAATTAGCCCTTTTGGCAACGGGAACCATCAAGAATGTCCGCGCGCGCTTCCCTTGTGAGTGCGCATTCCCGTGCGCGCATGCGCGCATGGATTCGCATTCGTTGCCCATTCGCACATATGCGTGCGCCGCGAACCTCTTCTTAAAGGGACATGAAGAACAGGCATTCTCCTTCTGTGGACACTTTGCCTATCCTGACATCTAGGTAAAGTGCGGTATCTGTCTCTAAGGTTCTCGTTTTGGTTTGGTAGAGTACCTCATATAACTTACTGAGCTCTTCCAGAATAATATCCGGGGAGTTAGTCAGTCTACCTGTTGTCATCTGAATAGCTGAGATAGGGGGAGCTGTCTGTTGTGCATTAGCAATCCTAGCTAGTAGTCTACCCCTTTGTTCTCTCTCCTGATAAAACATTTGGTTTTTAAAGAACTGTTTCTGTTCAACTTTTGCCACCTGCAAATCCTTAAGTGCCCTTTGGGTCTCCAGCCAAGCCTCCAGATTTTCAGGAGATGGGTCATCAATAAAGCGCCGCTCAGCCTGGTGAGCATGAGCGGATAGTTGCCGGTCATGCTCCCTGGTGGTGTTCTTTACCGCCTTGAATTCATCTACAAATATACCTCTGAGGTAGCATTTAAAGGCATCCCAGCATACCAGCGGATCATCAAAATCCGCATGTATTTGAAAGTACTCAGTAATGCGTAAGTTTATGGAAAAAGTTTCTGGGATCAAATTAAGCCAGTAAAGATTGAGTTTCCATGGGGCCTTAGGCACACTAATGGTAGGTCTAGCAGCAATCCACACCACCACAGGAGAATGATCCGACATCGTCCTAGTGGCATACAGTACTTTGAAAACATGTTGCATACAATTTGGTGTCACGAAACAAAGGTCTATCCGCGATAAGGATATACAGGTTTTGGAGAAACAAGAAAACTGTTGATCCATGGGGTTTTTACATCTCCAAATATCTATCCAGCCCATCTCCTCTGTAAACCTGCGGAGCATAGTTCCCTTAAAGTGGGTTCCTACTTGTATCTGTGGGTGGTTATTTAGCATGGGGGATATGTATCCATTAAAATCTCCCAGGAGCACCAACGTGATCTCTGGTTTGGCTTAATGGAATGCCAGCAGCTGCCGAAGAACCGTAGTTGCAAATGGGGGGGGGGGGGGGGATATACACTATAGCTAGTATACACGTTCGTTGAAAAATTCTGCAATAAAGAAAGATATACCTGCCACCTGGATCAACCTCCCACGCAATCATTTCAAATGTAATCTGTCTGTGTACCAAGAGGCTCACTCCTCGCGAGAGCGAGGTATGAACCGAATGGCAGGCACACCTCACCCACCTGTAATTCAAACATGACAGTGCATCCTTAGTCATGTGTGTCTCTTGTAGGCACACTATCGCAGGTTGATATTTACGCAAAGTAGAAGTCACCATTACACGTTTCAGAGGGTCCCTAAGCCCTCTGATATTCCATTAGATTATCGGGATGTCCACCATGTGAGAATTATAAACCTAAATTTAGGGAGTATCTCCACATCTGCTAGGGAGGAGTTAGTATATACCTGTATAAGTCCACAATCTGAAAAGCTAGGAATCCACATAGAATCTTCATACAAGCGCAGTCTTTTAGCTGTACTGTCATAGATTAGTCCTGAGAAGTCACCCAACGGGTGAAGGCTATAGCATGAAAATGCAACTGCGTTAGCAAAATGGAAAAGAAAGGTAAATAAAACAGAAAACCGTCAAAAATAAGTCAACCAGTCAGAGACTTCCATCTTACCAACATAACAACTAGAGGTAGGTAGGGGCTCAATAACTTGCCTTTCCGGAGCGCCAAGAGCCCTCAGCTGCCTATCAATCAGGCAAGGAACCATGCTCCTTGGCGCAACTTGAAACAAAGGGGTAATGGTGATTTACCGTAGCTTTTCCATTGTTGCACTTGTTAACTTAGAAGCGGTACCGGCACAGTATAACAGGCACCTGGTAAGGAAGTTAAGTGTCACTTGATCCCCCCCAGTCGAGTCAAACAGGGAAGTATTGTGGTTTCAAATGATGCAGAGGACACTTCAACAACTCGCAACTCAACCTTCAGCTTGATCTGGTGGTCGGGTCCTTAGCAATGATTCATTGATGTCTAGCTAGGATGCTGCGTCTGAGCCCTTATCAAAGAAGTGAGCCTGGCCCAGGGTAGTGACATAGGACAGTTTAAGATGCTGGAGTCGTTTCTTCACATCAAAAAAGGTAGAGCGCTTTTTCTGCACTTCAGCGGAGAAATCCGGGTAAAGAGATACCTTTTACTACATTATAGCGAATATCCTGTCGCTCCCTTGCCAGGCGGAGAATGATTTCCTAATCCCTGTAATTTAGCAGGCGGGCCAGAAATGGCCTGGGGGAGGGTTACCTGGAGGAAGTGGGCGAGTAAGGGTTCTGTGAGCCCTTTCGATCCTGAAAAGTGGTGTAAAAGCATCCCGGCCAAAGTCCCCGATAAGCCACTGTTCTATAAAGTCTGTAGGGTCTTTGCCTTCAATGCGTTCAGGTAGTCCTACAATCCTGACTTTATTGCGCCTCATGCGATTTTCGAAGTCGTCATTGTGGGCACTATTAGTAGCTGCCTTTTGAGAGGCAGACCTGACATCAGCACATAATGGCGGGAGCTTATCCTCAATATCAATGACCCAACTCTCCACAGCCGTGGTGCGTTCGCGTATTTTTTGCAAGTCTTGTCTGAGCAGCAAGACCTCCGCTTTCAACCCTCCCAGCTCATCATGCACAGAGTGTACTGATGCAATGCAGCTATGGACTGCTTTCAGTTTGTCTCTTAGGGTTCACGGGGGATCCTCTCCCTCCGTGTCTGTAAGCTGGGCCTTCTCACCCTCCTCCATATCGGTGTCCTGGTCTATGTCTGAGTCAGCCTGTCCTCTCTGTGGCAAAGGCAGGGCCTGAGCTACAGTAAAATTCTCCTCCACCTCCTCTTACTGTCCCTGAGTGCTCAGAGCTTGTCATTTTTGTGTAAACAACAACATGTCCCTGGGGGGTCTTTTTTTAGCAGATCTAGTAGCTTTACTTAGTCTCCTTGCTTTTGTCTGCGTGCCTCTGGGCGCCATATTGGAGGTAGGCCATGGCGGGATCATCTCACTGTTTGCGGGTCAGCATGTTGCCAGATGTGCCCAGAAATACTCCCGGAGCTGCCTGGGGCGACTGGTGCAAAGATCCGGTGTGCAAAAGACAAATTAGGTGCCAGTAAGAGGATCATATTGGTGGATCAACAGCGGGAGCTCAGTGAAACGCTGCAGCTCTCATGCTCATGCAGGCCACGCCCCCCGCTATGACCAATGTTAGCACTCACATGATACCCCCACCACTCACAGTGATCAGGTACCAAGCACCATGATCTGCTGTGTCCACCGGACCAGTAAGTCGTCTAGCCTGGCTGTAAATGTACTGTGGGTGGGCAGCAAGCGGTTAATCATATAGCCTATGATTAATTGCATTGGATGGAGGATCCTGGGTTTATGAGCAATAACGTTGATTTTACCCTTTGGAAACAGTGTGCAGCTCCAGAACTGGCGTAAATTGTTTATGAGAGCAACACACATTGGAGGAGCAAACAGCTGCAAGCAGGGGCGTAACGATAGGGGTTGCAGGGGTTGCAATTGCAACCGGGCCCCATGGTCCAGGGGGCCCATGTGCCTCCCTTGTACACCTGAATAGGAGGGATGGTGGGGGTGGCATTTAGAGGACCCAATCTCCTCCATTTTCCTCTATCCAGTTTACTGGTCTTCTGCTGTTCCCAGGGCCCCTGTGTGCTTCCCTGGTCCCCCTGGGGCCTGCTGCAGAACTTGTGAAAGGGCCCCACTGCAGTACCGTAATAAAGGGACCCACAATAGGCGTAAAGGGCCCCAGGATCAGTGGGAAGAAGGAAGGGCCCTGGCCAGGAGTCAGGGGGCCCTTCATAATTTCTTGCACCGGGGCCCTGAAGGTTCTAGTTACGCCTCTGGCTGCAAGCTTGAGCTGATGATTGCAGAGGTATTAGTAACAGCTTCATTTTATGTAAGTTACCATTTTATGACTGCGTTCTCATGGCTGCACTGGAAAATAATAGACATCTTTGGTGCACAATGCAGGTGCTACTGTACTCTGTGCTGTCATTTAACTCTTGGTGTGCTTGGTTTGTGCTCACCAGTTGTCAAATGTCAGCAGCGCCTGGATGTATTTTTTCTGTTTAATAGTTTTCTCTGGGTATTTTTTTATCAAACATTAATGTTCTCATAAATATTATTACATATGTCTATGCATGTAGTAAATAAAATGAACTGCTTAAATATCTCTAATACCAATGCATATATAAAATCCTAAAAAAGAATACTTGTAAAAACATTTTCCATCAAATATATATCCAGTCCATATAATAAAATGAAATTCCAATAAAACAGCGGTGCTCTATCACTTTTCCTCTTATTTCAAATAGTCTCTATTTCTGGGTTGTTTCCAATCTTTTGGGTTTAGATTCGGAACCAGTCCATAAAGCGATGCTCTTCTGTTTTTCTACCTATGGTATTCCTCTTTCTTTGTCCCCTTTCAGATCCCCACTTACCAGAGATATGGTCTTGTAGCGCTTTCCTGCTTCTTTAGGGTGAGCTGGTAACCCCTCTGAGTTTTTCTTCCTACGGCTCTCCTGTTATGGGTGGTCTCTCAGTTGGTTTCAGCAGCAATGTTCCTTATAACAGTGTGCCTTTGTGGTTTATACAATGATTTTACCAGCTCTGTCCTTCCTCTGTTATTATTCCCTGGTGTTCGGGCGGAAACTCCGTATGTCTTTCTCCCTTCTCTGTGTCCTGATAGTGATATTGAAGCCGTGTGATCACGCCCAGACGCGTTTCTTCATTCCGTCTTTGTCAATGGGCGTGATCACACAACACGGCTGATGTTCTTTTGAAGTTGCGCTCTGCTAGGATTACCCGTCAGCTGTGTAATTTATTATATTTGTTTATTGGCCGTCACGGGGAATCTACTTGCTACTTGTATCAGTGCGCTGTTTGTATTCCATACATTGTTTCAATTTTGTAATATGCTGGAGACTGCTCTTTTGCTTTTTTGCTATTTACGGTGACATGAAGATTTTTCATTTTATAGGATTAGTGGTTGCGGGTGCAATGATATAGAATGTTCAGTTTGTAACAACTTTAAATTTAGTATTAAAATTAATGGTTGGGTATTAGTTGTTTTCCTTTATTTGCTGTGATTGACACTTCTCTGTTTTTGGCTGTATCTGTATGGTGCTATCTTCTTATTTTGTTCCTTGGTTGTTCGTTCGATTTTTATCTTTGCTTGCCATACACTGAGGGATTTCTTTAAGATTTTTATCTTGTGGGTTTTTCTTAGTTTTTCTCATCGTTTTTTTTCTATAGTTTTTCTCTTTTCTTATGTTATTTATACGTTTTCCTGCTCAGTGTGTGTGATTTTTTATTTATTTTGAATTTTTTACTGTTTCAGTTTTTATTGTGGATACTCTTTTATTGGAGTTGGTTCTTTTTTATTTATTTTTTTTTATTATTTTTTGGCCAATTTATGTGGTCCTTTTTGTCTTATGGGGTTGTTTTTTGATTTATTTGTTTTATATTTGGTCTTTTGTGCTCTTTCTTGTTAATATTCTATTTTTTTGGCTGGTTGCTGGCTTGATTTTAATAGTCACTTATAAAACTGTTGACCTCCAATTCTATGTTTAACCCTTTGGGGAATAAGGAGTCTGTACTGTATATCCAGTACATTTCACTTTTGGAAATTTCTCTTACTAGATTGGCTCCTCTCCACGGTGCTTGTATTTTGTCTATTCCCCAAAATTTTAGTCCTCTGGGGTCCCTGGCGTGTTTTTGTTTAAAATGTAATGATACGCTGTGATCTTTGTATCCTTTCTTTATATTTTTTATGTGTTCTGATATCCTCTTACTGAGTTTTCTCTTGGTGCGGCCTATGTACATAAGTCCGCATGGGCACAGTAGGGCATATACGACATGAGTAGATTGGCATGTTATGCATTCTTTTATTGCAAATTTTTTTTGATTTGAAGGTGATGTAAATTCTGTTATTCCTCTGAGATGGTGGTCCACTTGCTGGCATGCCTTGCATCTCCTGCAGGCAAAAAATCCTTGTTTTTCCCAGAACATCTTTGGTTTAGTTGGTGGGTTCAATATTTTCTTTACTATTCTGTCTCCAAAAGCTTGATTTTATCTGTATATGAAGACTGTTTTTTCTGGTAATGCTTTGTTCAAGGTCTTGTCCATTCTTAGTACTTCCCAGTGTTTGCAAAATATTTTTTCTATTTCTCTGTGTTGCTCATGGTACTCTGATATGAATCCCCATTGCTGTCTAGTTGTTATTAATTTTTCTTTGTCTTTTATGCTATTCTCCTGGGATGTTTCTTTTATCTTGCTCCTAGTGGTTTCTAATGTCTCACTATGGTACCCTTTTTCTTGGAATCTTTGTTTTATGATTAGTGATTGTACTTCGTAATCATCATCTGATGTGCAATTTCTCCGGATTCTCGCAAATTGTCCTTTGGGGATGTTTTGTAGCCATTTGGGATGGTGTCCACTGCTGATGGGTAAGTACCCATTTCGATCTGTTGGTTTGAAGTATGCCTTTGTTTCTATATGATCTCCTTTTCTCATGATGATGAGGTCCAGGTAATTCACTTGTTCTTCATTCCACTGAAAGTCCAACACTATATTTTGGTTGTTGGCATTCAGGTATTGTGTGTATTCTTTTAGTGAGGCCTCCGTGCCTACCCATATAAAGAAGAGGTCATCTATGAACCTTTTGTAGAAGATTAATTCTTTTCTCTTGTTGTTATAGATCAGGGGTGGCAAACAAGTTAGACACAAAGAGCCAAAATTTTAAACTGTGAGAGTCAGAGAGCCACACCACGCAGTGACCTGCCAAAACAGACAAACACTCACACCAAAACACATAATTAAAACCATATTATTTACCATAACACTTTATTCCCTTTACAAAACAACAATGTGTTCATTTCAAGGTAAGTGTCCACCCTCAACACACACATCAAATTCCGTTCAATAAAGAAGAAAGCATCTTCCCATTCTTCCAAAAATGTCCTGTATTCATCTTCATATTTTCGTTTCGCTTTGCATTTTGCCATTTTGACGACGATGGTAACATCCTGCATGCGTATGTTTACTTAATTTCCCGGCATAGACGTAACCCGCGGAGATGATGGGCAGTCCCTTACGTCAGAAGCTAAGGGCCGGTTCACACTGGAGCGGCGCGATGCGGCGCTCGAGGCGATCTCAAGGCGGCTTGCGAGGAGACTTCTATCATAGAAGTCAATGCAAGCCGCCTAAGATCGCCCTGAAAATAGTGCAGGGACCATTTTTCTAAGGCGGAGCGAAGCGATTCGCTCCTATTAGAACAGTCCCATTTGCACAGCATTGAGGCGAATTGTCAGGCGACTCAAGTCGCCTGACAATTCGCCTAGATGTGAACGGGCCACGAAGTCGCGCCGCTCCGCGCCGCTCCAGTGTGAACCGGCCCTAATGAATTTGAGAAAATAAGAGAAACATGAAACTTGGCAAAGAGCCACAGTATATACAAAATATGATAAGAGGCAAAGAGCCGCATTCATTTTGGCCGGGAGCCGCGTGTTCGCCACCCCTGTTATAGATGGTCTTATCCTCCCACTGGCTCATGAAAAGGTTAGCTAGACTCGGAGCATACTTAGCTCCCATTGCTGAGCCCCTTTTTTGCGTGAAGAATTGATTGTTATACCAGAAATAGTTGTGGGACAAACAGTATTCTAGTAGCATTTTCAGGAACCTCTTTTGTATGTCCGGTATGTTATCTCTTCGGCTGAGTGCCCAATTTAATGCCAATAGTGCATCCTCGTGCTGGATGATTGTGTACAAGGATGACACATCAGCTGTCACCAAGTACGCTTTTTTATCTGAAATGATTCTTTTGATTTGTTGTAATAAATCCTTTGTGTCTTTAAGGTATGCTTTGGTGTTGATTACGCTTTCCTGGAGGAAGTGGTCTAAGTATTCTCCCATACGTGATGTTACCGAATTTATACCATTTACTATGGGTCTTGCAGGTGATTGTGTGGGATTTTTGTGTATCTTGGGTACTGTGTATATGGTCGGTATCCTGTTGAAGCTCGGGTTTAGATATCTCTTTTCTTTTTTTGTTATGATTTTTTTTTGGTATCCATATTCTATTACAGCTTCTAACTCTTTCCTGTATTGTGTTGTAGGGTCCTTCTGGAGTTTACTGTATGTCTGTTGGTCTGCTAGCATTTCTTCCAGCTGTGTGTGGTAGTACTCCTTATCCAGGATAACCACTCCTCCCCCTTTGTCTGCTGGTCTTATTATTATGTCCTTCCTTTTTTCCAGGGCTCTTATGCCTTCCTCGATGTATTTAGGGTTCACATTTTTCCTTGGGGTTATTTTCTCTAGATCTTTCAGTACTAGGTTTTTGAAGACTTCCACACAATGGTTGGAGCTATTTTGTGGGTTGAACAGCGATTTATTTTTCAGACCGCTATTGACCCCTGTGTTTGTATGTCTTGGTTCGGTCCATTTTTGGCCCTTTGTGCCCATCATGTATTTCTTTGTTTACTTTTCTTACATATTTGTGTATATCCATATATACATTTAAATTTATTTATTGATTGGTTTCCTTATTGCACTTTTTAAGCCTGCATTCAGAATATTGATTTCTTTATGATCCAATGTGCTTTTTGATAGGTTGTAGATTCCTTTTAATCCCTCCTTCTTCTATTCTTTTGCTGAATCTTCCTCCCTGCTCTGCATCCTCCTCCTCTCTCCTTCTTGTAGGTGTGTTGTACGTGTATGGTTGTTCTCTTTGGGGAGGTTCCCACCATTCCTGCATGTTGTAATGATCCCTGGGAGGTGGTCTGCTCCTGTTGGGACCATATCCCCTTCCTCTGTGTCCCCTCCCTCTGCCTCTGCCTAAAAAAGGTGCTGGGCGGGGTGTCCTTGGGGTGGGTGGGGGGCTAGTTACTCTCATTAATGGTGCATATCTGTTGTCATGATATGTTCCTCTTGGTTGTTCATAATATCTGGTTTGTTCGTTTGTTGATTCTATTGATCTCTGTTGTGTTTGTCTTCTTCCTCGTGTGTTATTTCTTGGAGAGGTTGTCCTCTCTTCTTTGGCCGGTGTTCCTGTCGTTACTATTTTTCTCTCACTGGGATGTCTTTGTTCATATGTGTTATTGACCGTTGGTTTGGTTGGATTCTGCCAAAGATAAATTGTGTTGTTTTTAAAATCATTCATGTCCCTCTTATATTTCTTTGCTTTCTTTTTTTGTGTTTCCTTGTCAGTTTTTTCCAGCTTTTTCTTTATTTCTGTGTTGAACTCCATCATTTGTTGAGTGTCTTTGATGGGTTCCAATCTTTCTTGCAGTTCCTTAATTTTGTTTTCTAAAATCTTCATTTTCTTTTTCTTGCTTTTCAATACTAGTTGTTGTAATTTGAGTCCCGCTGAATTAAAAAATTGGAGCCATTCTTTCATTGATTCTTCGTCATCTAGAGCATCTTGTGGCATGACTTCCCATCTCAGGCTCCTCATTATTATTTTTTCTTTTAGGTATTGCTCGAATGTGCTTATGTCCCACCAGGTGTGGATTTGTTTGTCTAGGGTGTTGCTTAAAGTTGTTAGGAGTGAGTGGTAATCTTCTTCTTGATCTTCTTCGTTCTCTATTGAAAATACTGTTTCTAAATTTATTTGTCGGTTTTTTATAAAATGAATTGCTTCCATGGCTGCTAGGTTTTGGTCCTGTGGGACCTCTGTGGTTACTGATTTAAATTAAGGATGATTGGAAATTATCCCTAAACCCAGCGCTCCTTGTTAGTTATTTTTTCAGTGTGTTTTGGTCCCTGATTTTATCCGGCTGCTGCTGTGTTAATTTACAATGCTCTGTGCTGTCATTTAACTCTTGGTGTGCTTGGTTTGTGCTCACCAGTTGTCAAATGTCAGCAGCGCCTGGATGTATTTTTTCTGTTTAATAGTTTTCTCTGGGTATTTTTTTATCAAACATTAATGTTCTCATAAATATTATTACATATGTCTATGCATGTAGTAAATAAAATGAACTGCTTAAATATCTCTAATACCAATGCATATATAAAATCCTAAAAAAGAATACTTGTAAAAACATTTTCCATCAAATATATATCCAGTGCATACTGTACTCTGTTTATGCCCGGTACACACAATGAGATTATTGGACGAATAATCGTCTGTTTTTTTTTTTTGCATGCTATTCTCAGATGACATCTGAAGAGTCACTAAAATTCTCGTACGACAGAATAAAAAAATGGAAATTATGTCATGCGTTGTATTTGTATTGCATTTTTGAATGACAAGTGTACTGATTAAACAAAAATTGTATGATCTGCCATCGTACGGAAAAAAATTTTGTGCATGTCTGATTGGATAATATCGGATGAACTGTCATGATTGGCCCTTGAAAGCTCTGTACTAACGATCCAATTTATTGTACGATCGCTTCGAATGCAGTATTTTTCGTAAGATTTTCTGATCGTGTGTATGGGGCTTAAGGCCAGTGTATATGTCACAATTTATGCATGCCCACGGCGACTAGCTAACCGCGACGTGGTCCCGTGACTGGGGGTATATGAGGGAATAAGGGGGAACTTATACTGAGCAGTAAGACTTCACTGTACATTCACAGCCTGCACTACCTTTGGCCACCACTAGAGAGAGGCTCCACTCCAATCCAGCTGGCTGACCACACACAGGCAGATACAAATCTTGCATACAATCTGATGCCATATAAGGGTTGGGGAGCAGTCTAGCAATTAGTACACACTTCTAGGATTTCTCCAGCTATCCTGCCAGACTAGAATCCCGGTGTTAATCACTCTTCCCACTGTCCACACACCCACATACCAGACACAGATCTGCTCACAATCTGCATGCAATCTGCCAACACGCAGCACAATTGCATACCGATTGGCACGTAGCTTAGACTGAGTATTTAGGCACTAAAATGCAACAAAACCCTCACCCTGGGACTCAGTAAGCTAGACTGTGGGAGCTAAGAGCATGAGTTTGGTTGCTCTAAAAGACTGCAAAAAGTGACTTGGAGTGCCTGTACCCTGAGGATTGTGAGTTCGAACACCAGTCTGGTCCTACAGTTCTTGCCCAAGATTTACCCTCATTAACTTTCAGTTCTGCTGACCTTCTGACTGAAAAGCAGATGGTCCATTTCCTCTGGTGAGTGGGGGCACAAGAGGGTCCTGGCACCTGGCATGTTTTTTTGCACAGATTTGTGTGGAGCACTCAAGAGCACTTTAAACATGCTGGTAATACCAACAATAGCACACCAGATATTCCAAAGACTTTGGTGCATCCTTTTGTGGATTTTTTATGGACATTTATTCATTGTCTGTTTTTTGATTTGGTGATTGACCTTTGGTCTAGTGTCACATTTGCAGGGGTGGCACTATTTTGTTGTTTTTAATTACTAAAATGCAACAACAATCTTTACTGAGATATGAGCCCTAGCTTAGTACACAGATTTCAGTTATTAATTTTATAATTTAATATCCCAAAAGTGGACAGTGCATAAGAAATATATACAAAGACAAAAGTGTTACAAAAAATACAAAAAGATAAACAGACATACAACTGGCAATTTGCTATGAAAATAAAAAGGAATAAAAACAGAAATACACTTTACTGCAGCTTATCCCTGGACAGAAGTATGTCAGAAAACCATATGGAGCCTCCCAAGTTTTGAATATAATTAGAAATATGGACGTGGTTTTGACTTTAGCCCTTGCCCAATCGACCCTGGAGGGAAGTTCCCGTCCCAGCCCACAGGATGTTTCATGATCTGAAATGAATAGAGTCAAAATGGGCCAGAACGGCACTGATCGCTGGGTTATGGATTGGATTTCAGACAGCAGTGCATTGGTCCAATTGCGACAGTATCAATCACGGTCTGCCTGCTGCAACCAGGCGACATCTAACAGTTTTGCGTGTTTTGCTAGAAATCTACACATGCTACACATACAGAGTTACATGTATTTGTAGCCCAACATGTGCACGAACAAAAGGAATTATTTTCATCACTCTGCCGCTAATATTCCATCTTTTATGAGAGATAAAATGTATTCCTTAGATCTCTTAAGTTTGTAGACCTTGTGGAGCCTTCTCCTACCCCCTGTGGATCCCTGTAGCCACACCGGCTAGGACTTCCGTTTGAAGCCTCAAGAAGGTGACAATGTATGTTTATCCTGATGGGGAACTTTTATTGGCATCTAAGTGTCAACTCGATCCTTATAGCCGGCTCTGTCCTTTTCAAATGCTAATGAAAGAACAGATGTGTGTGACTAATATTGAATACTATATTGTTAATAACCCAGAATTACTTCTACAATTACACTACTTCTATAGATCACATCACATATCGCTAAGGCAAAACTATCCTATGCTTACACGCTTACATTTATGTTACATTATACCTATGCAGTAACTTGCTACATCACTTTACAATAGAACATCTTGGCATTTCGATACATTCATAGGCAGTATTTCTTGCAATCTTCTTGCATGTCCTTAATGCATCATGATTGGTTGGTAACTAAGTGAGGTAATCACTAATCTATAATCTATAATGGTTTGTCCTGCAAATAATCTGTCCAGCATATGCATGAGCACTCTCACTCAAACTTTCTGACACTAAGCCCTGGTTCACACTGACAGTGGGAATGAAATTGTGTGAGGTTAGCTGATCTCGCACAATTTCATTCCCACATGTCAGTCCCGACTTAAGGGGCAATTTCACGGACATCTGTGCGGATTCCTGCACAGATGTCTATGGAAATTGCCAAAAGTAGTACAGAAACTACTTTTGGGAATCAGTGCGGCGCCGCAAAGGCGGCGGTGCACCGATTCGGATGGTGCCATTGCCGGCAATTGCCGCCGATTTGGCATGCCATTTGACATGACAAATGGCATGCCAAATCGCTTCAATGTGAACCTAGGCTTAATACTTCAACATGGTCAAGCTACAGCTGCATGCATAGCCTCAATCAGTAGTGCTTAAAGGGGACCTTCAGGCTCCTGAGGACAACCCTGCCTCTCCACCCCTCCTCCCTTCCTCTGCAGGAATAGGGCATTGCTTTTTTTTCTCTTTTGTTTACTTCTTTATTTTAATGTAAAGTCTGCCCCGCCTCCCCATGCATGTCACTCGCCATAGGCGCATGTTGTGCACACTGTCCACTGTGCCTCCCGGGATATATATGTCACATATCCCAGGAGGCATAGCCTTTCAGTCAAGGAAAGGAGGAGAGGGAGCCTATCGGCACATCGTCGGGAGACCTGCGTGCTGAACCCGGAAGAGCCGGCGGGCCTCTCGATGTCAGAGAGAACAGGGCGGCACAGGATGGAGTTGTGGCTGGGCATGAGTGGATCTCAGTGGCACAACGCTGGATCCACTTGATGGGTAAATATCTGAAATGTGCAGATAACACTTTCGGGTAAGCGGGGCAAAAAAAAATGGGATGGTCGGCTGGAGTCCCAGAGTTTAGTGCTTTCACCCAGTGCCTGATCAAAGGTGAACATTTACTACCTGTCTGGCTGCTTTTATGCTTTTGAATAAAATCTGGACTTATATCAGTTTCTGACTTGCTATGCTCCTAACCCTTTAGCTTGTCCTTTACCAAGTCAGTCTGCTGCCAAGCTGACTTCAAACCTCTGCAGATTAGCACTGTGCTTGGTTTTAGCTGCACAGTTCGGTTATTACCTTATGCTCAATCCTGTGTGTCTCAATGGTGCTAACTGCAGCACAACCTGTGTTCCTTCAGTAGCTCTGGGGACCTGACACACTGGAGTTGCACCTCAGCCAGAGCTGGTGATGGTTCACCGCCTTCCAGACACAATCACTAGAGTCAGAAATCATTAAATGCATGCTTATTTTGGATCAGTGACTTGGAATATTGAATGCTTTTTCAGATGGGGAGTTTAGCAATGCTGCTTCTATGTTTCATTTTTGACAGGCTTCCCTTGAGGAAAAACTCCTCATACAGGCCACAAGATTTTATGTTTTCAACAGTACAATACAAGTCTATCTATAGAATTTCATTCTATTTTCACTGAGTATACATTAAAAAAAAATTCCCCGGTCCTGATGGATTTTTTTTGCGTTTAGTATGCGGAGTTCCGGCCAGCATATGCACATGAAAGTTTTAGGGTAGAATCGTTATTTAAGTTACACTTCTTTATAAGAATGAATGACAAATCACAAATAAAACCAGTGATGTGCCCTTGAAGAAATGGGAATGTTGCATAGGTGATTGATGTTAGTGAAAGAAACACTGGCTATATTACAAATATATTATTAAATATTCCGTCATTTCCACCATATAAGCTTTATAATTAACGTATTACTGGTCGTATAGTATGGATTTATTGATTGATGGTTGAAGATGTGTTGCCATCTGGTGGGTTTTAAAGATATTGCCTTACATAGACAACACTAGCACTTTTTATATAAGCTCAAAAACGCTAGAAAAGATGCTGGATGAAAAAAGCTGATAATAGCTTTTTTTGTGCCAGCTTGTAGTAGTGTTTTAGTAGCTTTTAGGAGTGTTAGAAACATTAGTGTTAGCATTTTTACAGTACATATAAATATAAGTACAGCAAATTGACTTGCATGCTTCTGAGGTCATCAGTAAACATACTCTGCCACTGCGTTCCTGCAATACAATTTTAGTGGTTCTACCACAATAAAGTTTTATTCGGCGTACTTCATCAGTGCACCTTTCTATGTTTTTTTTTTCTCCACATAATGTTGTCTAGTAGAAAGTAGTTCGGACTTAACACTGCCTTTTTACTAACTGTTCCATGGATTAACATTTGACTGTTTTTTTCTTACTAGAGGTTTTGCTTATATAAAAGGTATCATCATGACTCTGAAAAGATTTTTCAAACAAATGTTAAAGATGAGCGGGCACCTGCATCCTGGATTCTAGAAGGAGAGCATTCTATAAAGAATGAGCGTTTGTAAGAATCTGAATGTCACTCTTAAATTGTGCAGTCTGGGCTAGGTGTGTTAGGATAGGGATGGGCCGAAAAAAAACCCTGTTCAGTTCGGACCAGAAGTTTCGAACACCGCGAAAGTTCGGACCCGAATAACGAACCCCATTAAAGTCAATGGGACCCAAACATCAAAATTCAAAAGTGCCCATTTTGAAAGCTTATATGCAAGTAATAGGGCATGCAATGGTTATAGGGGTCTGGGTCCTGCCCTGGGGGACAAGTATCAATGAAAAAAAAAGTTTGTAAAAAAACGTCATTTTTAAATGAGCAATGATTCTTTGATTTTTAAAGTGAAAGCATAAAAATGAAAAATTCCTTCCAATATAGTGCCCGGGGGGTCCCCTTAATCTAACTGTAAAGTGGCAGATCTGTATCATGTCTAAAATCTGCTGCAGCAATAATTGCATTTATAAAGCCAAAAATAATGACATTTTCCCTGCAAGCTGCCTTTATTTTGCTCGGCAACAGCTGGGGAGCCAGTGGGTATGAGGCCACAATGTAGTGCACCTGGAACAAGATTAGAGATTTATAGGATAAATTCTGTTGTCACATAGGCTTTGGATAAAAGTAACGGGTGCTGGGCTTTGGGTGTCGGTGATACCTTCACACTATAACCCTATGGAGGTGCTTTTCATAAAGGCAAGAATTGGCCTTTCTGTAAAAAATTGCAATGATATGCACCTGTCAAACAGGTGCAGAAAAATTGGTCTTTGGGTGTCAGTGGCGCCTTCCCACCATAACCCTATAGAGATGCTTTTGATGAAGGCAAAAAAAATTGCAATGATATGCACCTGTCAAACAGGTGCTGAAAAATTGGTCTTTGGGTGTTAATTGTGCCCATGAAACCTATACCAAAAACATACTTCCAGATGAAATGATTGAACACCCTCAAAGCTATGCAGCCTTGAAGTCCTGCAGAGATTCTACATCCCAAAAAAAATGAATCAGTGACATCAGCATCAGGAGCTTCATAGCTGGTAATCCAGGACTGATTCATTTTTATAAAAGTCAAACGGTCCACAGAGTCTGTGGACAGACGCATTCTATGATCAGTAACTAAACCTCCTGCAGCACTGAATGCCCGTTCTGAAAGCACACTGGATGCAGGGCAGCCCAACAACTCAATAGCATACTGGGCAAGTTCTGGCCAGTGGTCTATTCTCATGACCCAGTAAGCCAGCGGAGCGTCAACTGGAAAGCTGTCCATCTCTGTTTTGGCCCCGAGGTAATCGTCCACCATGTGATGCAGACGCTGCCGATGGGATGTGGAAGCTGACAGCCCTGGGCGGTGTGGACTAAAGAAATTCTGAAATGCATCACTTAGGCGGACTCTTTCTCCAACGCTCCTCTCTTGACGACACTGTAACCTACTGGAGTTGGGAAAAACGTTCAATAAAATCCTCTTTAACGTGTCCTCGAGATTTTATCTTCTGCACTCTTTGTGGGGATGGGGTGAGTTCTGAGACCTTCCCCTTATAGCAGTGATCAAGGAGGGTTGCCAACAAGTAATGATCATTCTCCTTTATGCCACATATTCTTGGGTCCTTTCGCAAGCTTTGAAGCATGAGGTTGCCCATGCGCCTCAAATTTGCCGAGGCTTGAGAAGCAGGGTCACTCAGGATGACAGCATCTGGAACTTCCTCCTCCCAGCCATGTACTACTCCCAAGGGTCCTGGAGTTGGAAAGCCATCGCTAACAGATTGACGCATGTCTTTCTCTTCTTCGAAGCCTGCGAAAGTGCCAGAATTCTCCTCCTTATCCTCCTCCCCTCTCTGCTCCTGTATGTTCTGTGACATAGAAATGATGGTGTCTGGATAAAGTGGGCCTTGAGAGGAAAGGAAGAGCTCCTCTTCCTCCTACTGCTCTACCTCCAGTGCCCTGTCCATAATGCCACGCAGGGTCTGCTCCAGCAGGAATACAACAGGGTTTGTGTCACTGATGCATGCACTGTCACGGCTCACCATCCTTGTGGCCTCCTCAAATGGTGACAGTACAGTGCATGCATCCTTTATGATCAGCCATTGGCGTGGGGAAAAAAAGACGAGGTAGCTTGAGCCTGTCGTTGGGCCGTACTTGCACAGGTACTCGTTGACGGCCCTCTGCTGCATATATAGCCGCTGTATAATTGCCAAAGTTGAGTTCGACCTGGTGGGCATGTCACAAATCAGGCGGTTTACGGGCAGGTGGAATTCCCGCTGAATTTCAGCCAACCGAGCACAGGCTGGGTATGACCGCCTGAAATGGCTACAGACTCTTCTGGTCAGCTTTAGCTCATCTTCCAACCCTGGGTATATGTTTAGGAAATCCTGCACCAACAAATTGAGGACATGTGCCAGGGTGGACAGGAGGTTTGAGCCATTATCGCACACCACCATTCCTGGCTCCAGCTGGCATGGTGTGAACCACCTTTAGGCCTGTCCCTGCAGAGCTGCAAGAATCTCTTGTCAGGTGTGGTTTCTGTCCCCTAGACACACCAGCTGAAGCACTGCATGGCACCTTTTAGCAATAGCCCTTTTAATTCTTAGAGGGTACCTGATGTTCATAGGACAATTCTGCAGAGGAGGGCATGGAGGTGGCAGAGGAGGAGGAGGAGGGGGTAGAGCTCACAGGTCTGGCATCATCCCCACCAGCTGTATGGAGACATGGGGGCACAACAAGCTGCAGTACCGAGCCCTGTCCTGCATCCTTCTGCGTTGCAAGCAGCAATACCCAGTGTGCTGTGAACAAAATATATCGTCCCTGCTCATGCTTGCTGGACCACATGTCGGCAGTAAGGTGGATTTTACATCTGACTGCCAACTCCCAACAATGCCAGAACATTCCCTTCCACGTGATGATAGAGAGATGGAACGGCCTTACGTGAAAAGTAGTAGCGACTGGGAACCTGCCATTGTGGTACAGCACATTGTGCAAGTTCACGGAAAGGGGCAGAATCCACCAGGCTGAAAGGCAGAAGTTGGAGAGCCAACAGCTTTGACAAGCTTGCATTTAGACGCTGGGCATGTGGGTGGCAGGGATTGTATTTTTTTTCCACTGCATCAGATGGGCAGAGAAGTTTTCCGGCTACAGTCTATAGCTGGTGGTGTGCTGCTGGCAGATTTGCTGCTAGGACCTGGGACACCCTGTGCTATACCATTATCCCTGTTAATGGAGGCTGCTGAGAGGTAATGACTCGGTATAGCATGGGCAGACTGAAGTGGGTAAGGAGGAGGTGGAGGGATAGATTTGTGCCCCTTTTTGTGTGGCTTTTAGGTGCTCTTGCCAACAGGCTGAGTGGTTGGACGTTAAATGCCTTGTTTAGCATGTAGTACCCAAATGGCTGGTGTTTTTGCCACGTTTGATGTGCCTGAGACACAGTTTGCAGATAGCAACAGTGCGATCTGCTGCAGATGTGCTGAAAAAGGCCCAGACAGCTGAGCTTTGGGAAGTGGGCCGGGAGATAACAGCTGCAGAATGTGATGGAATAGGATGGCTGCTCTTTCTTGATGTTGGCTTCCTTGGGGTTGTGCCGTCTCACCTTCAGTTTCCTCCTCTGCTCTATCTGGCACCCAAGTTGCATCAGTGACCTCATCATCATCATCATCATCATCTCCATCTCCTCCATCTTCATTATTACCACTGGAGACAACTTGGCAATACGCTGCAGCTTTGGGAACATGGATGCTAATTTGTCTACCAGTGCTCTCCCCACTCTCTAGGCTCATGTTCCTGTCATCCTCAACCTCAGAAGCAACATCTGAATCCAGTAATGGCTGGGCATCATCAAGAAGCAAGTGGCTGACGCTGTGGTCAAATAACTCTGCTGACTCCTCCATGGCTGATGTTGGGGCTATGGCAGGAATAGATGTAGACACGGAGGCAGGTTTATCCACTCTGGCAACTGCAGGGGACTGCACACTTGTCTCTGCTTGTGTTACAGAGGATGAGGAGGATGTGGAAAGTTTAGTAAGCCAGTCCACTGCCTGCTCTGCATGCTGTGGCTGGATAGCACGGGCAAACTCACTAAACAAAGGAAATTATGCCCTGCCTGGGGACTATCCACCACATCCACCTTTGTTGTGGACACACTTGTTGCTGTCCCCCTTACAGTGCCAAGGGAACATCTGCCTCTCCTTGTCCTCCCAGATATTATTGGTAGGGAGGGGGCGGTGCTTATTAGCAAATGTAAATAAGAAGTGGCAATCTATACATAGATGCACTTTAATCAGTGTAAAGTGGTGTTTGGCGCACTTTAATTTGATTACTCACACTACACAGACACACTCCACAGATACACTATAATATACTGCAATATATTGCGTCAAACATACAGTGACGCACAAAACTATATAGCATTAAACTTGCGGTAACGCACACAGAACTATATGGCGTTAAACTGGCAGTAATGCACAAAACTATATTGCATTAAACTGGCAGTAACGCACACAAAACTATATAGCGTTAAACTGACAGTAACGCACACAAAACTATATGGCGTTAAACTGGCAGTAACACACACAGAAGTAAATGGCGTTAAACTGGCATTAACGCACACTGAAGTAAATGGCGTTAAACTGGCAGTAACACAGAAGTAAATGCTGTTAAACTTGCAATAATGCACAAAACTATATGATGTTAAACTGGCAGTAACACACACCAAACTATATGGTGTTAAACTGGCAGCAATGCATACAGAACTATATGGGGTTAAACTGGCAGTAACGCACACAAAACTATATGGCGTTAAACTGGCAGTAATGCACACAGAAGTAAATGGCGTTAAACTGGCAGTAACGCACACAGAAGTAAATGGCGTTAAACTGGCAGTAACGCACACAGAAGTAAATGGCGTTAAACTGGAAGTAACGCACACAGAAGTGAATGGCGTTAAACTGTCAGTAATGCACACAGAAGTAAATGGCATTAAACTTTCAGTAACGCAATCAAATATACAGAGTTCAACCGTCACTACACTGACACTATCTGAACTGTCCCTACTTTAGCTATACACTAATGTAAAGATTAGTGACACGGTCTCACTACACTACACTGCAACTATCTGAGCTGTCCCTACTCTAGATATACACTAATGTATGTATGAATGACACGGTTTCACTACACTTCACTGAAACTATATGGGCTGTCCCTACTCTAGCTGCATACTATGCAAAGCTAAATGATGGTCCTCCTCACTACACTGACACTATCCTTAGACTGACACTAAACTAATATTCTACATTGACAATTGAAGCACAATAGCACAGTATAGCACACTAACTAACTAATAGCACTGAAGAGAGCCAAGTTCTATCTCTCTCCAGCTGAAATCACACTGAAAATGGCTGCAATTGAAAGAATACTTTTATACTGTGGGGCAGGAATGAGCCATGATTGGATAAAAGCATGATGACAGTGTCCAATCATGACTCTGGCAGTGCTCTGTGCCCCGATTGGCTGAAGCTTTCACTGCTTCAGCCGATCAGGGCTTGCAATGCATTGTTCAGTACCGCATTGCATTTTGGTTGGTTTGGGGGGGGGGGGGGAGCAACAAGCGGTCGAACATCCCGTTTGTTTGGTTGTTCGCAGAATGACCGAACCGTTCGCCCATCCCTACTATAGGAGGTGAAAGCTGTCAGAAGCGTAGAAGCATACTGAAGACAGAAGATCATGGTAACTTGTTAATTGACTACATAAGTCAAAAGGAAATGAAAGGAGAGGTTTTAATTATGGGCAAATTCAACATGCCTGACAATAGTTGGAATTATAAAGCTGCTAATACAAGCAGGAGCAGGGATGTACGGGAGGCAATGAATGGGGATTCTCTGAAACAGTGTCAGGGCCTGGACTTGAACCTGGGACCTCTGCTGTGTCTAGCAATTGCTCTTCTTGGTGAGCCACCTGAAATGACCATTCCCTGGACAATTCCTTGAATGATCCTGCCTAGAACCTTAATTGTCTTGAACTTTGAACTATTTGCTCTTCTCATGAACTTCCTGATTTAAGCCATGTCTCTGCACTTCCTGTTTGCCAAATTATTGTGCTCTCTCCAGCCAATATCTTGCTATTGTCTCTCCTGTTGCTGTCCGCATCTTCACTACCACTTGTTACCGACCCTTGGCTTGTTCCTAGACTAGGCTTCTGCTTAATCCCAACCTGCTACTGTTCATTACTGACCTGTTTACGGACTATGCTTCTGCATGATCGCCTACCTGCTTATTTGCCATGAGACCCCAGCTTGCTCACCTCTTGGTTGGGTGATCCTGAGGACTGTGATCTGGTAATAACACACAGGAAAATCCATCTCCACCATCAGGAGCTCTGGTAAATACTGGTTAATACTTAGACCCTGCACCTCAGGTGAACCTGTGTCATTATCCAGGGTGACCTGCTTGTATATCTGTCCCGTTTGTCAGTGGGTGCTGCTCCACTGCTATAGCTATTGGCTTCTGAGCCTGACTCCAGACTGTGACAGAATAATCTGGCCCAAAACATGAAAGCTGTTGTAGCAGCTGCTGTGACTCCTCTCAAGGTACAAATCTCTGAGTTACAGGCATTTGGTGTTAACAACCAGGAAAAGTTTCTGAATTACTAATTGAAGTGAAAGACCTACAAGAGGACATCCATGATTTACATAGACCATTGCAGGACTTACGTTCCAGAAATACTGCTGCAGCAGATCTGAACACTTGTATGCCCCTACCACTCAATTTCAATTGAAACTATCGCCATTACAGAGGTTTCCTTAATCAGTGTGGAATATACTTTCAGATGCAACCTGCTGCATTTATTTATAACAGGAAAGAAGGTGCTGTTTATTATCAACCTCCTGACTGAGGAAGCCTTAGCCTGGGCCTCCCCTTATGTGGAACAAGACAAACCCATCCTGGGTAATTTTGTGGCCGCTATGAATCAGGTTTCTGATGATCCTAACCGATGCACTACCGCCGAGGCAAAGTTGCACAATTTATGGTAGGGTAGGCGCTCTGTTGCAGACAGTGTTGGGACAAGGTCATCTGGTGCCCAGGACAAAAATGGCAAATTGCACCCCCACACACCCAGGATAAGGTAACAGTGGTGTTAGGTTTGTAATGTATAAAATTTATGTGATGTGTACCAAAATAGTACCAATTGTTGTGTTACACTGCAGTTAATGGCATAGTTTAAAATTGGTGCATAAACATGCGGCTAACAGTGGTGATGGTCAGACATAAAACATCCCTGCATTGGTGATGTCACTGAAACAAAAGAATGTCCCTGCATCCATAGTGTCACTGGAAGGAAGCAAAAATGTCCGTGTGTTGATGGTGTCTCTGGAAGGAAAAATGCCACCGTGTCACTGGTGTAAGTCTGAAGAGGACTGATTGGCATTTAAGACAGTGGTATGAAGGAGGGGAGCTGGAAGTTAAGGTCTGTGGGGTCCATGGAACTCTAGGTGGTTAGCGGGAATGAGACTAAAAGGGTCCCTTCAGATGTGTGGCAATCATTGCTGGTGTTTGACACTGCCTGCCTTTACCGCAACTCACCTGTCTGTGAATGAGCCTTAAGGCCTTGTTTACAATTGGAGTTGGTGGGTTGTTTTACCCCCCCCCCTTCCCGGGTTGCAAAGGCAACCGTATGGGGCTATACACATGCTGCAGCTGTGAGGCTTTGTATACTGGAAAACATGACCCCCCCCCATCACATTTAGTGGACAGTTGGAGGTAATGGAATCATGACAGAATGCACACGGGGATCTGTGTTAAAGCTTGATAGAGACTATGAATGATACATTTTGAGTTAGAAAATGTAAAATAAAGTTAGGCTAAGATCACACCTACAGGTGTGGCCGAGCGTGCATGTGTTTCTGTGTTTAGGGCAGCCCTTTTATTTCAATAGGCTGCCCTACATGCGGGAAACTTGGAAAAGTCCCTGACCCTTTTCAAAAGGCGCCCCATACCAAACCGCATGATGCTGCGGCCCATGAAAACGTGCGCATTAGCAGACGCATGGGGGTGCCATCAAGGGCACTGCTGTTTGTCTGCTAAAGGGAAGCACATTTCTGTGCGTGATGGCAAAAACTTGTGATTTTGCAGGAACGGGCCAAGATTTCATCCATCTGTGGCCTGGCTGGTTGTACCCAAGTCAATCCATCGATCGACTTGGGTACAACCAGCATATTGGATCTATTACTTGTGATTACTGCCAGTAGTTATAGAAGCTAGCAGTAATCATGTGCTTTGCCAGCCAGGAAGGCTCCCCACTAGCAGAACACAATAGCACTGCGGGAGGGATTTCCCCATCAACACTGACTGTAAGAATCAAGCAATTTAAGGAAAGAAAATTGCATAATCTGTGCCCTGCTTATCATGCACGTATAACACTCAGCACAAGGAAAAATTTTCCCATTATTAATGTTTTTCGGCAAACCTTTCGTAGACTACTTAGCAACCTTTACATCAGAATCCCCCCTTCACTTCATGAGTCCACCTTTATATCAAGAGCCCCCCTCCCTTCACATCAATAGTTCCCCTTTAAATCAGGAGTCCTCCTTGTTCTCCCTTGCATAAAAAGTCCATCCTTACATAAGAGGTCCTCCCTCCACACAGCAGTCCCCCTTTACACCAGAGTCCTTCCTTACATTAATGTGCCCTCTCACAGTAAAGTCCCCCCTTACAATCAGTGTCCCCTCTTACATTAATTCTCCTACAACAGAGTCCTTCCTTACATAAATGTGCCCCCCTTCTTACATAAGTGCACCCCCTTCTTACATAAGTGTGCCCCCCCTCCTTACATATGTGTACCCCCTCTTTACATTAATGTGCCCCCTCCTTACATAACTGCACCCCCTTTTTACATTAGTGTGCCCCCTCCTTACATAAGTGTGATACCCCCCTTACATCATTTCCCCCTTTATAATCAGTGTCCTCTCTTACATTAATTCTCCATCATACATCAGAGTCCTTCCTTACATAAATGTACCTCCCTCCTTACATAAGTGCACACCCTCTTTGCATTAGTGTGCCCTCCTCCTTACATAAGTGCAACCCCTCCTTACATAAGTTTGACACCCCCCCCCCTTACATTAGCGTGCCCCCCTCTCTTCCCTCTTTACATTAATGTTCCCCCCTCCTTACATAAGTGTGACCCCCCCTTTACATTAGTGTGCCCCCTACATTAAGCAGCATGGCTGTAGTGTCACAGTGAGAAATTGGAGAAGAAGAAAGTGTGTAACGGAAAGTTCTGTCCTCCTCTGGGAGCAGGGAGTTAGGACCCCAGTGAACCTAGCATCTAATAACTGAAGGGGGAGCACTATGCTATGGATAGATTCATGCATAGCATCACCCCCTATTCATGCGGCCGGCCCCTTTGAGGCACCGGCCGCATGAATTCCCGCGGGGGGGCTCTTTGAAGCATCTCATTAGAGCCGTAGGCTCTAATAGGCTTCAATATAGTGTGGCTTGTGGCGCAGAGCATGCCACCACAAGCCCTTAGAAAGGCAAATGAAAATTTGCCTTTCTAACACTAAACCGCTCTCCGCCAATCAGGAATCGCCGGTATGTTACCGGTCTCCCAATTGCCGGAGAAGACAGGTGATCCTATTGGACGCCTTTCTTGTTGGAGGAGGGGGATGCACGGCCGAACCCAAGCTGCTCCCTGCTTGCCGGATCACCTGCTGCTCGCTCCTAGATGGGGTAAGTGTGGGACTTTGATGTCCCGACTACCCTGGGGGGGGGGATCTTCTGTCAGTGCTGCGAGCCCCGTGGCGGGGGGGGGCTGTATATACCTATCTGTGGTGCTGTATACCCCTATCTATGGGGCTGCATATCCCTATCTGTGATGCTCTATATTCCCCTATCTATGGTGCTGTAAAACCCTATTTATGGTGCTGTATACCCCTATCTATGGTGCTGTATATCACTATCTGTGGTGCTGTATATCCTTATCTGTGGTGCTGTATATCCCTATCTATGGCCCTGTATATCTGGTGATGCTGGGCTGTAGGCTCCTGACACAATGGGTTGAATCGATAAGGGGTGGGGCTTAAAAGAAGTTGGAGGGGTCAAAAAGGAAGGGTGGGGTCTGGCGCCCCCCCCCATCCTAAAATTTCACCTGCTGCCACTGGTGATTACAGAGAATGGATCTTTCAGCTGCTCTTGTCACTGACGGCTGCTGCTAAAAGATTGGTTCTCTGTTATCACTACTGCACTGCTTAGGAGAGCTCAGCTAGGATGACATTCCTCCGTGTGTGCAGTGTAAAAGCACATAGAGGGCACGGCACAGGCTATAGGACTCAGATTTATAACTGCACAGATAAGAGAGTGAGATGAGGCAGAGTGAGGATCATAACAGTGCCGCGAATGAGGGAGAGTGACAGTCACTCCTGTCAATGAGGCAGGAGAACGTGGAAGCTCCCAATGTGTCCCCCCTTATTGCATACTGGGACACCGCCCAGGGCAGGTGCCCCTTCCATCCACCCCTTGTACCGGCCCTGGTTGCAGAGTACACAGCTGAATTCTTTTTTTTTCTTTTCGGATCAGCTTCGCCTGTGGACCCGGATAAAGCTGGTCCTCATACTTCAGCTTTCTGTTTCGCTATGCAAGCGTCATCACGAAGTGACGTCACATCATATCCGATTTCCCTTGTTTTTTCAATTAATTATTCTTTATTTTATTAATTTTCACTCCATACAAAATATAAAACCCAATCAGACCTTTATATCCAAAATAAGCCCAATCTTCTACTAAATACGCTTATTTATTTCCCGTAATCTCCCCCCCTCTCCCCCTGAAGCTCCTCCCACCCTCTCCCCTAGGTTCTGTTTTTAGTTTTGTCCACCGTCATCAGTTTTACATATCTCCTAAATTTTTTAAATCTTATCCATCCTTCCCACTTCTCTGTCCAATCCTCCGTATCCTCTTCCCCATTGCTTTTTAGATATTCCATATTCATTACCTCCTCTACCTTCAAGCACCATTCCTTCAGTGTCGGTATTTCTGTTTTTTGCCAATATTTTGGAATCAGGCCCTTTGCCGCGTTCAGGAGGTGTGGCACCACAGTCTCCAGGTATATTTTAATGTGTCTGTCCGTCCCATGGAACAGACAGATCCAAGGATCCGTCTGGATCTCCATTCCAGCTATTTCCTTTATTAGCTCTAATATCTCCCACCAATATTTCTGGATCCCGGGGCACTCCCACCACAGATGCACCATTGTCCCTTTGACCCTACAACCCCGTCAACACCATGCAGACCCTTCAGTTTGAATCCTTGCCATTCTATCAGGGGTTAGATACCATCTTGCAAGACACTTATAATTCATTTCCCAAGTATTACTATCCATTGCGGACTTAATTGCCAGCGTCATTATTTTTTCCAATTGGTGTTCTCCTACCTGTTGGCCCAATTCCATCTATCGATGTATGGTGGCCTCCCCTCTCCTCCCATTGTCACCAACATCTTATATATTATCGATACCCCCCCCCCCTTTTTTTTTCATTGTACATATTTTTTCCAGTGGTGTCCGTTCTTTTTCTGTTCTTAATGGTTGGGCAACAAAGTCACAAAGTGTCTCAGTTGTTGATAACGCCATGCATCAATCTCTAGGAGGTCTCCCCTTTATCTTAATTCCTCTTATGTGACTATTTTCCTATCTACCAATATATCTTTTAATTTTATTGTGTCCTTTTTTATCCACCTTCCAAACCATTCCCTCTTCCCTGGTGCACTTAGTGGAAAATTCCATTTATTTTGTACTAAAATGTTATCCCACATTGTAAATACTATATTTGTCAAATCACTTGAGTCTCTATCTAAGTCCCTATATTCAGGTGGTATCCACACCAGCTTTCCTAATTGGCTCTTGCTAATTGTGTTTTCCAATTTCACCCATATTTTATCAGTGCTGTTAACCCACTCTATCACCCGTTATAGTACATTGGCTATATAATATTTTTTTATATCTGGTACGGCTAAACCTCCTCTAGCTTTTTCCCTATTCAAAACTGAGAATTTAACTCTTGGTCTCTTATTTTTTCATATGAATCCAGTTGTCAATTTTCTTATTAACTGGAAAAATGTTTGCGGGATGTTGATTGGTAACATTTGAAATTTATATATAATTTTTGGTAATATTACCATTTTTAACGCATTTATCCAGCCTATTCATGACAATGGTTTATGTACCATTCTACTGATTTCTCCTTTTATTTAGTTTATTAGAGGGATATAATTCAGTTGGTATAGTTTTTCCCATTCCACCAATAATTGGATTCCTAGATATGTTAGTTCCTGTTTGTTCCATTTAAATGGGAAGTCGCTTTGTAATTCTAATCCTTCTTGTGTCCCTATATTAATACTTAGGATCTCTGATTTACCATAGTTTATTTTAAAATTGGATAATTCTCCATACTGTTTAATTACTTTCATCACATTTGGAATAGTTGTCCTGGGTGAGCTAATGTAAAGCAGTATATCATCTGCATAAGCAGTATATCATCTGCATATGCAGCTGTCTTATGTTCCTCATCGCCTATCCTGAACCCCTTTATGTCCTGGTTGTTCCTGATTACTGACAATAGTGGCTCTATGGCCAGTATGAACAGCAATGGGGAAAGAATGCACCCCTGACGTGTGCCTGTTAGAAGACTGTGTTGAGGGTTAATAGCACTTGATTGTTCTCTCCTCTAACTCATGGAGAAGCAGCTCTATTTAAACTTCCTGCTTCCTGTAGCAAGTGCTGTTCGTTCTATAGCGTGTACCCGTCCTTCCTGAGCAACTTGTGCCTGTTATCCCTCTCTGTCTCCTGTTCCTGTGACCCGGCTTGCCCGACCTTGTCTGAACTCCACCTGAACCGACCCTTGGCTTGCCTACGACCATCCGATTGCCTGATCCTTCTGCACTTCTGCTGTCAGCCTGTTAACGAACTCTGCCTGTACCCGACCATCCGCCTGCCTGCTCCTTTTGTCCTTCCTAGCCTGCCTGTTGCCGACCCGGACTGTACGATCACTCTTCTGTCTTGCACGAGTCCCAGTGGACCTACACGCACCACCAAGTGTTCCTGTCCAACCCTCTACGCTCCTGAACTCCCTGTTTGCTCTATCAGGGGTTCTCGAACCAGGGCCGCAAGAGAGGTTACCCCTGCAGAAGTCAGACTCATCCTCCAGGTACGTGACAGCAACGAACAGCCATGCCTGAGTCTGCGCAGGGGACCTCTCCCGTGGACGAGCTTTGCCAAGTGAGCCCAAGGTGCCTATGCCTGAACGTTTTTCTGGAAACCGCAGAAAATTCCGCGCCTTCGGCACCTCTTGTGACCTGTACTTTGCTCTCCAACCCCGGACGTTCTCACAGGAAGTCATTAAAGTGGGGTTTGTGGTCTCGCTCCTTCGGAAAGGTCCACAAGCCTGGGCTCACCGCCTCCTGGAGCAGAAAGCCCCGGAGACCGCTAGTGTGGACCGGTTCTTCCAGGCAATGGCCCAGCAGTATGAAGATCCCCATCTGATTTCCACAGCGGAGACAGCCCTCCATGCCCTGCAGCAGGGCCAACGCCCTGCGGAGGAATATGTATCTGAGTTCCGGCGGTGGAGTGCGCACACTGCCTGGAACGATGCAGCCCTCTGTTATCAATTCCGGCTGGGTCTCTCGGAGTCGGTCAAGGATGAGCTGGCTCGCATCGGGGTCCCACACACCCTCGATGCCCTGGTCAATCTGGCTATTCAGATTGATCGCCGTTTGCGGGAATGCGCGGCCGAGAGATCCGCCGGACCGGGCCGTCCGACCAGGACATCATCCGGACTCTCCGGCCACCCGGCCCTAAGCCCAGCTGCCTCCTCACCGGAACCCATGCAAACCGGGCTTCCATACCCGCCTCGTACTCCTGACGAACGCGGGAGACGCATAGCCCTGAATCTGTGCTTCTACTGTGGGGGCTCCGGGCATCTGTTAAGGAATTGCCCCATCAAGGCCAATGAAGGCACCACCTACCACGCAGAGAGCCTAATGAACCTGCCCAGTGACAAGGCCCACCTGGTGCTTCCAGTCTCCTTCCAGCTCCCCGGAGGGACCCTCTCAGTGCAGGCTATCCTGGACTGGGGTGCAAGTAGCTGCTTTGTGGATCTGGCCTTCGCAGTGCATCACCAGATCCCACTCCGACCTAAGAAGCACCCCATGGTCGTCCAACTAGCCGATGGGTCAAACATTAAGTCAGGCACGGTCACCCAGGAGACCATCCCAGTTTACACCACTACCGGTGGGGGACATGCCGAGTTTCTGTTACTGGATGTCATTGCCTCTCCACTGTACCCGATTATTCTGGGTCTCCCCTGGCTTCGGGCTCACAACCCCCAGATTGACTGGACAACGGGCAAAGTGGCATTCTCCTCCTCCTATTGCTCCCAGCACTGCCTGCCTCAGCGGCCGGAGAACCCCTCAGCCTTGCTCAGCCTGGATCTAGACGTCGATCCAGAATCCCATGCGGTAGTCCCTGCACCCTACCATGAGTACCTAGACGTCTTCAGTAAGAAGGGGGCTGATGTCCTCCCACCACATCGGTCCTATGATTATCCGATCGACCTCCTACCGGGAGCGGAGGTCCCTTTCGGTCGAATCTTTCCCTTGTCCGAAGTGGAATTAGCCACCCTAAAGACCTATCTGGACGAAAATTTGAAAAAGGGCTTCATTCGGCCATCTACCTCACCAGCCGGAGCCGGAATCTTCTTCGTAGAGAAGAAGGACCATTCCCTCCGGCCCTGTATTGACTATCGTGAGCTCAACCGGGTCACTATCAAAAACTGGTATCCGTTACCCCTGGTTCCAGAGCTGTTCCAGAGGTTAGGTACCGCAACTGTCTTCACCAAGCTGGATTTACGCGGGGCTTACAATCTCATCCGCGAAGGGGACGAGTGGAAGACCGCCTTCTGGACGCGGTTCGGACATTACGAATACCTGACTTCTGCAGGGGTAACCTCTCTTGCGGCCCTGGTTCGAGAACCCCTGATAGAGCAAACAGGGAGTTCAGGAGCGCAGAGGGGCACGAGGGTTGGACAGGAACACTTGGTGGTGCGTGTAGGTCCACTGGGACTCGTGCAAGACAGAAGAGTGGTCGTACAGTCCGGGTCGGCAACAGGCAGGCTAGGAAGGACAAAAGGAGCAGGCAGGTGGATGGTCAGGTACAGGCAGAGTTCGTTAACAGTAGCAGACCGGGGGCCCCACCTCTCTTTATTCTCTGGATCAGCAACAATGTTCTTATCCCATTATCCTTACCTTCTCTGCCTGGTACAAACCCAACCTGGTCCCCATGGACTACTTCCCTTATTACTTCCTTTAATCTAGTAGCCAATACTTTCGAAAAGAGTTTATCGGAATTTAACAATGAGATCGGTCTATAGCTTGAGCATAGTGTTTTATCTTTTCCATCTTTTGGAATTATTGAAATTGTGGCCAATAAAGCCTCATTGTTCACCTCCCAGCTATCACCGATCCCATTCATATATTCACACATTTTAGGAATAAGTGTTTCCTTAAACTTCTTATAATAATACACTGAAAACCCGTCAGGGCCTGGACTTTTCCCTGGGGCTGTATTTTTCAGAGCTACTTTTATCTCATCTGTAGTTATAGGCCTCCAACTCCAGTACCTGGTTTATTGTTATTTGTAGCAACTTTGCTTCCCACAGGAATTCTCCAATCTTCTCTCTTTTATGTTTTCCCGATTCTATATTCTCTGCCTGTTTTATTGCATATAATGATTTGTAATATTTTTTAAATACTTCCACAATTTCTGTTGTCTTATAAACCATTTCTCCTTTCTTATTTTGTATTTTTTCAATATAATTTGCGGATTTCTTTTTATCCAAGACCCAAGCTAGATTTTTCCCGATTTTATTTCCCCCTAGGTATCTTTCTTTTATTATTTATTTTATTTATTTATTTATTTATTTTAGGTACTTATATAGAGCCGTCAATTTACGCAGCGCTTTACATATATATATTTTACATTCACATCAGTCCCTACCCTCAAGGAGCTTACAATCTAAAGTCCCTAACTCACACTCATACATATACTAGGGACAATTTTAGACAGGATCTAATTTACCTACCAGCATGTCTTTGGAAGTAATTCTATTATACGTTTTTCGTGTTTCCTGCTCAATTAAATCCTTTAGTTTGTCTCTTTTGACGACCAAGGCTTGAAGTGTTCCTGTTAAATTATCTTTCTGCCTCTGCTCTAATTCGTATATTTGTTTTATTATTTCTGTTATCTTTTTTTCTCTCTCACGCTTTTTTCTTGCACCTATGGCTATCAGGATTCCCTGGATATAGGCCTTATGAGCCTCCCAGACGGTTGACACCGCTATACCTTCTACGCTGTTCAATTCAAAATATTTACCAATCTCTCCTTCTACTTTATTAATAATATCTTTTTCTTTTAGTAATTCTTCGTTCAACCTCCATTCGTTCCATTTCTTTTTTTCCCTCATAATACTCATAGTCATACTAACTGGTGCATGATTTGATAGTGTTGTTACTTCTATTTCCGTCTTTATCACCTGCTCCAGAGCCCTATGTTCCACCAAAACATAGTCAATTCTGGAGTATGTTTTGTGCACGGGGGAGTGGAACGTATAATCCTTGCTTCTTGGGTGATGAGCCCTCCAAGCATCAATTAACTGACATTGGAATAGTTTTTTTTTTAATTCTCTTCAACTGTGCATTTCGAATCCCCCGCGCCGGACGTACTGTCTACTTCGGGATCGAGTGGAAACTTGAAGTCTCCCACGAGTATTACAGTGCCCCTTTTAAATTCCATTAGTTTGCATACTACCCCCCCACAGAAAATCCGCAGGGTTCCTATTTGGGCAGTATACATATGCCAGGGTATATTCCCCACTGTCTAGCGTCCCCCTGAGGAAAAGGTATCTCCCCTCTGGGTCGACCATCCTCTCCTCTAGGGCAAACCGGACATTCCTGGAGAACCCTATGGTCCCTCCTTTGGTCCTCCTGGTCGTTGAATCACCCTGGTACCATGTTGGAAAGTCCCTGGAGTACAGCTTAATATTGGTGTCTTGGGAGATGTGTGTCTCTTGTAGGAACACAATTCCCACTCCATACTTTTTTAGCTCTTGTAATATTTTATGTCTTTTCACCGGTGTATTCAGCCCCCGTGTATTATATGTTAGGTACCTTATTGTAGTCATCATACCTCTAATTTAATTTCCTCCACCCCTCCCTCTCCCCCCACCACCTAGGCGGGGGGCGGGAGGGGAGGGCGGAAGAAAAACAAAGAATCCCCGGATCCCAGCATTCTTATGCGGTATTCCCCTTTTGTTCTTCCTTTTCTTTTTCAAACAGAACCTTCTCTTGCTCCCCTCCCGCCCCTCCTTCCTATCTCTCCATACTTCACCGGGGCTCTTGTCCGTAATTTCTGCCAAATTTGCTCCTTGTCTTTATATTTATGGAAACAGACCATGACATCTCGGGGTACCTCTTTCCCTAGGATAGCGGGTTTCCTTATCATGTGTACTCTTTCTATCTCAATCTTCTCCGCCGCCACTTTCCCAAGCATTGGCCCAAATATTTTGTCAATGAACTCCTGTAGGTCTTCTTCTCGTGGGTTCTCCAATGGGTTCTCCGGTATATCACGGATTCTCAAGTTTTTCCTTCTACCCCGGTTCTCTTGGTCCTCCAATCTATACCGGATATTACGTTGGTCGCTCTGTAGCCTGCTCACCTGCTCATTTCATTTCTTAATTTCCCCTGCTTGTTTTTCCAACTTCTCTTCTGTTTCCTCTACTCTTTTGAGAATCTGTCCCAGATCCATATGTAGGGTGGTTATGTCCCCTTTAAGAGATGATTCCAACTTCTGGAACATTTTGGCCATTTCTGATTTCATTGGAAGTTGTGAGCCTACTCGCTGCTCTTCTTCATTTTCCATATCCTGTACCCTATTTGTCAAAACTGAGGTACCCGAGGTGTTTGTTTCCATTGACTGTCTCTTTTGCGTTCCTTTATTATCTGTTTCCTTTTGTTTACTTTTTGCTCCCACTTGTTTTTCTGGGCTTTCTTGTCCACACTCCTGTACCATATATTTTTTAATGATACTTGGGCTCGCACTGACCTTCGGGGGTTTGCCCCTACCCCGCCCCTTTTACAGGTCTACCCCTCCTCTCTTCCTCCAGCTGTTACCGTCCTCCAGCTGTTACTTTGGCCAGATGTAAAACCTGTGACACCCTGGTACACACGACTGTCTTATCGCTTTAATCAGGGTATATGGACCAGCTGGAGTAATATGATAATATAGTTATGTTTTCAAATAATCTGCAGCCCAAGCCAGTCCACAGGTAGATATATTACTCACCCACCCATTGGGACCCCGCGCTGCCCTCTGCCTGCGTGTGGGGATTTTTTTTTTCCCTGTGTTTTTTTAGCCTCTCAGAGCCTCTATGTTATAGGTTTGATATTCCTTTATTAATTCAGCAGGCTATATTTCCCTCGGCTTCGCCATATACGGGGAGTAGGGAGTTATTTCACAGTCTTATGATTCCTCTATTTCCCCTCAGCCTCCGCTTATAGCCAGTTAAGTATATGACTTTTAACCACTTCCTTACCGACGTATAGTAAATATACGTCGGCAAGGTGCACTCCCCATCCTAAGTGGACGTCATATGACGTCCACTTGTTTTCGCCGCTTTGCGAGCCCTCAGGGGCCCGCATCGCGGCGATCGGGGACCGGCCGTGTCCCTCGGGACCCTGGCCTTCCGTGATCGGGGTAAAGAGCCAATAAAATTGGCTCTTTACCGCGTGACCGGCTGTGTCCTATCACAGCCGGTCACTGACAACAATGGCGACTGAGCGGCGTGCACGCCGCTCGCGCGCGCGCGCCCCAGGGGGCACGCAGCGCGGCGATCGGGGGGCGGGCTTGTCCCTCGGACAAAGCCCAACCCCGATCACGGTAAAGAGCCAATAGTATTGGCTCTTTACCACCCCGCGCGCGCGCGCTCGCCGCACGTGCGGCGAGTCAGCGGTAACAACAGTCACTGGCCGACACTATCCTGTGTCGGCCAGTGCGCCATTTCTCGGTTAAAATAACCGAGAAATGGGGCTAGTGCCTTCCGGTCCCAGGGCTCCCTGTGCCGGCCAGGGGCTAGCGGCGCTACGCCCGGGGACTCCCGAGCGTTTCGCCGCTTTTGTTCACCTGCAGTATACTGCAGGTGAATCCTACCCCTCACGTGGAACGGCTGCATATAAATGATATGCAGCC
>BLSH010249461.1:141926-184293 GCA_018402905.1 Glandirana rugosa
GAGGACTTAATTGGTGAAGGTATGTCCTGTGAATGTCGGGGAAGGAATGGTCTGGTTAAAAGTCGAAAGTCGTGAGAGTGTGAAATTTACTGTTAATGAGTCAGTACGTTGTGACATGGGTTTGTTTTAAAAATAGTAAAAGGTCTCAAGAAATGAGATAGGTGGTCAGTACATCGGGTGTGATCAATTTTCAATGATTGGCACCATAGCTTGTAGACTCTATAACTTTCACAGAGACCAAATAATATCCACTAATTTGGGTTATTTTTACCAAAGATATGTAGCAGTATAAATTATCGCCCAAATTTATGAAGAAAAATTACTTTTTTGCAAAATTTTTCAATACAAACTAAAAAAAAGTGTTTTTTTTTTCAAAATTTTCGCTACTTTTTCGCTTATATTGAAAAAAATAAAAAAAACCCAGCAGTGATTATATACCACCAAAAGAAAGCTCTATTTGTGAGAAAAAAATGATAAAAATTTTGTTTGGGTACAGTGTTGCATGACTGAGTAATTGTCATTTAAAGTGTGAGAGTGCTGAAAGCTGAAAATTGGTCTGGTAAGGAAGGGGCTGTAAGTGTCCTGTATGGAAGTGGTTAATTCAGGAGAACAAGAAAATAGTTTCTACTCACCAGTCCTTAATGCTCTTCCCGCAGTGAAAGAACTTTATTACTTTATTTCCGTTCAGAAATATTCCCCTTTAGGGTCAACTCCAATGTTGTCAGATGCTCCTCTCTGAGGCTGTTACCTGGGCGTGGAGGCGTAGGGGCATCTTCCACCTTGACAGGTAGGGGTAGGGGGTAGACCAATATGCAGGCCAGTGTAGTATGATGCTTCAAACACATCAAATTCTCCTCTACTCCCTCGCCCTGCTTTTCCCCTCTTGATCCGACGGGCTACTCACGCACTAACCCCAACCTTCTGGCTGGCTCCCGTTCCAACTCTGTATCCTTTCCCCCCGGGGGTATGCCTATTTATGGCTTATGGGACTTATGGGGCTTGCGGGTGACTTTTCAGTGGCTGTGCTCCTGGCTCGGTCAGCAGCAGGACTGGTTGAGCTGACACATCCAGCGAGGTGTCAGCCCAGGCTCACTCACCGCCCGCCCGTCCTGCTCTGTCGTCAGCCGCCCCCGCTCTGGTTACTCCGTGTCTCTCTCAGCTCCCCGTCTTTCCAAATCCCGGCGGCTGTAGCTTGCTTTCCTCGCGGGGAGGGGGGTTCCCACACACAGGGGCGTCGCAGGTTAACTCGCATCGCTATGCGAGCTTTCGAGACAGGCTTCCTTCAGCGGGCTGCCTCAGCCATCAGCCGGTGCCATGTCCAGACTCCTCCCCCCCTCTCCGGAGTTACACAACTGAATTCTAACGTTGGATTTCAGATAGCACTTGGAATCTAGCAGTGCAAAAAATCAGTTCCATCAAGGACTCTCTGAACAAGTATAAGATGAGCTTGCCAGATTAGAAAATCCTGACGATCTCAAGGCTCTTATTAAATTATGTATTCAAATTGACCAGAGACTTACTGAAAGGAGAGACTGGGAATTCTGGGCAGTAATGGGGGCATGGGTTTTTCTACTAGTCAGTTTGCTTCTAAGGGTCCAAGAGTTCTTCTGGATTCTGATACTCCTGAACTTATGCAGGTGGATGCTATTAAAAGTTCTATTTCTACACAAGAAAAATAAAGACGACATTCAGAGAACGTATGTCTTTATTGTGGAGGATCTGGACATTATTCAGTTAATTGTCCCAATAGAATTAAAAACAATTTGCAGCGACTGATGTTACAGTGTCCGAACAAATAAACTAAATTTCTCAGTCTGTCTCTCCTTTGATTCAGGAAGCAAATAAATCTCATTCTTTATCATTTCATTTTGTCATCCCTATAAAAATTATTGTTGAAATCAAACAAATCCTTGCTTTGTTATGCTGGGGCTGGGGGAAATTTGCCCAAAATAATAACATTCAAACAAGAAACTTGCCCCTATTGATCAGGAAACTGTGGTTTGCTCACCTTTGCCTGCTACCCACAAGACTCTCTTGCTTGAATTTCAAATTGAGGCTGACCATCAGGAGACAAACAGCCTTCAGCTGATCACATCATCCCAAGAGAAGAAGTGGAGAAAAAGGACTCCACTTTGTGTCCATGAATCGATTACAAAGATTTAAACAGGATCACAATTAAAAATTGCTACCCACTCCCACTGATTCCACAAATGCTCAAGAGACTCCACTCGGCCAAGCTCTTTACCAAATTAGATTTATGGGGGGCATATAACCTTGTCTGCATTCATCCCAAAGACAGAAAAGGTTTGGATGTACACTTACAAGAGGTTGTTGACCACCTGTTACGGGGAGTCAAAAAAGGCTCATATATCTCATATACTCCATCCAAGGTCACTATTCAGCATTAGGAAGATGAGGAAGATCATCCAGACATCTCATGGAGAAATAATACTCCTCTTGTCTTAGACCATAGTACCAGGTATCATGTATCAGCAAAAAGATAAGACGCCAGATAGTGTAAAATCCTTTATATTTGGGCTTTCTTAAAAGTAATGCACTTAAGAACAGCAGATATCTCCTCCCCAACAGTAATCATCTCTAGCTCAATCCAAAACATGACAGGAATCGTCCACCAGGAGACGATCAGCCTTCAGCTGATCACATCACCCCAAGAGAAGAAGTGGAGAAAAAGGACTCCACTCTGTGTCCATGTATCGATTACAAAGATTTAAACCGGGTCACAATTAAAAATTGCTACCCACTCCCACTGATTCCAGAAATGCTCGAGAGACTCCGCTCGGCCAAGCTCTATCAAATTAGATTTACGGGGGCATATAACCTTATCTGCATTCATCCTGGAGACAAATGGAAAACTGCTTTCAGAAACATATATGGACATTTTGAGTCTTTGGTCATGCCCTTTGGACTTTGCAATGCTCCTGCAAGTTTTCAACATTTCATTAATGATGTTTTTTTAGATTTGTTGGATCAGTTTGTAATAGCATATTTGGACGAAATTCTCATTTTTTCTGATACTTTGGAGGAACACCACAGTCATGTCTGTACTGTCTTTAAAAGACTAAGGCAGAATCAACTTTACATCGAACTAAAGCAATACAAGTTTGAACAAATTCTGATCTAGTTCCTGGGATACATCATTTCTCCAGAAAGAGTGAGCATGGATCCCTTTAAAATCAAGGCAGTGGTGGATTGGGCTGTCTCTGGGAATGCTAAGGAAATACAATGATTTGTTGGATTTGCTAACTTTTACAGAAGATTCATAAGGAATTTCTCCAAAGTAATTGGTCCAATTACGTATTTACCTTGACAATCAAAATGGGTGCAACAATGTGTGGGTCGATAGGGTCCCTGAGACTGTTACTGAGTTTATGACTGCCATCTCCAATTTATTCCATACTTTACTACCTGACATTTCTACTTCCTCATTTGCCTGCAACTGAATCCATAGGGCTCTCCAAAAACACATCCCAATATTAACCTAGAGACATCGTTTTTGTCTTAAGGACTTTCTCATTAAAAATATAAATCTTACAGGCCTCCAGAAATTCTGCAAGCAGAGTTGCTTGCTATCAAACGCCAAATCTTCCCTGATGCCTCCCCACCCATGCTAGGGAAAAGATGTAAAATAAATATCACCACAGTTCTCTTGTCAGCTTGCATCTTATAGATGGGGATTCCCCTTTCAATTATTTTGTGCCACATAATAGGACAATTTACTCAGTTACCATGGTCACGGAAGGAAAGGGGCTTCTGGTGAAGTTGGGCCTACTGGATTCAGAGGTTATCCTACACTTACCATCTACACCTCCCCTTCCCCAATATAGGCTACCCCTTCTCCCAGGCAAGACAGAAGAAGGGAACATTAGGATCTACGGGATTTGGCAACTTAATTGGATCATTCCCTTAGTAGTCTAACCCTCACCACACCGGCATCATACAGCTAGACTGGAAGAGTGTTTGTTTTTTTTCCTTTCTCTCTGTTCACCCCAACCCTGTTTTTATATCCAGGTTCCCAGGCTGGCAACTCTGAATACCATTGCAGGTAAATCCATTGATGGTCCCTATATCGAGAGAAATATAAACTGTCCTCTCGGGCCTCCCTATTAGCTTCTTTTCTGTGTGATCCTTGTTTTCCATCCTCTAGATAGAAGTATACCGTTTGGGTGCATAGTTATTTGGTAACGCTGGGTATGTTATCTTTAAATTCACGATTCAGGTCCTTTGCCCATTTACAACTTTATAATCTACCAAAATCTGAAGAGTTTAAATCTAGGCAAATGAGACGCTTTTATAGCACTTACAGTAGGGTTTGCATTGAGGATCTATCACAGTTATACATTTTTATATACTTTGTATTACTAAGGTGGTGTATAGTTATTGCGTAAGGTTTTATACACTAAATACATTTATAGCACTCACTATGCTTTATCTTTGACCCGACCTTCTAATTTTGGACAAATATGCTTATCTTCCCCTAGAGGTAAAGGTATTTTGGAATGGGAATGGTATCCCAAACATATATTAAATTACACGAGTGGTCAGCACCTGTGCGCGTCGTGGCGGATTGGCTGCTGCCGACGCCCACGGCTCTATATATTGGTCTTACATCTTACTGACTACTAGATGCAGCCCACATGCGGATGGACCGTTTGGACTCAGGTACATTGAAACTTTGAATCTATCACCTGTTATAGCTTCCCGTCTGTGCCGCTTGTAATGATAGAGATACTCAAACATTTTGTTTTTCTCACTACTTAACTCGGCCTTATAAGCAACAAGTCGTTCGTGTGTTGTATGGATTACACACACACCATGGGTATTAACCACTTAATGCAGTATAGATGATATGCCCTAGTTGGCAATGCATTCATCCGGCACAGTTTAAGGGCATGCTTTAATACGTTACAATGAGGGGCTCTTTTGCTCCCTGTCACACGTTACGTTATACGCCTTATATGCCTATACATCTATACATATATATACATCCTTTCTTTCCTCCCCTTTTTCACTAGTGTCATTACACACCTCCTTGTGAGGCTCAGCTGACCTAGCCACCTTGGGCCCCTTGTGGATGCACAAGATCCATTGCCTTTACCTTTGGGACACTTGCTTCCCCTTGGCCTATTTTTGGACATGACTTCCAGATCCTGTCCGGGCTGCGTTGTAATTCGGTTGATGGTACCTCCAGTCAGATGTAAGTGATGTTTTATTTCAACTCCTTTCTTCCTCATTCCAGTTCTTTCTCTGGAAGCGCATTTTTACCAAATGACATGCAATTCATATCAGTTGTACTGTTAATAAGACTTATGTTGTTATATATGATTCAATTTTCTTACAGACAGCACAATTCCTGCGTTGCTTGATGTTCATTGTCCCCTGATGAAGGATTGACCGAAACATGTTGGGATATTTGTGACATAGCCCCAGGATCCTGCCATTCAAGCGGTTCCTGAGCGTGCCTAATCTCAAATGCATCAAAGCTATTTAAATGTTTGCTGTGAACTGTGGTATCATGCTTGAAAAATCTTTGTGTTTTTAACTTGTCTACGATGTATACATTGATTATTAATTTTTCTATATGTACATGCATTGTTTGAGGTGAGCTTGTGACTCATGTGCCCCTGCTCACTCCAATGTTTTACCTTATCTTTTTGTACCAATAAAATGTATTAGTTTTTTATCAATTTATATATTTTTTCTTACTTCTTATGACTGCCGGTAAAGTCCAGGGGGATAATATATGTTTGGGATACCATTCCCATTCCAAAATACCTTTGTCAATTCAGGACGTGGCAGTCTTTTTCTGTCTATCTAGAGCCACTCCCCCCTCTCTATTCCCCTAGAGATAAGAGTACCATTTCCTCCATTTAGCAATATCTCAATAATACAGTCCTACAGTTTCCTCCATTTAGCAATATCGCAATAATCTATACCTATGACTCATTGAGAAGCTAAATTGGGAAATCAATTCTCTCCTCAAGACTGCTTAAATATGTTATACAATCTTCTTAAAATTACCCGTCCTATCACCTTCGGGAAATGGCAGTTAAGCTGCATACTATATGATATACTGTATGACGCCTAATATGTTTTTTCCTAGCTTTTCTGCAACTTGCTTTCGCGGCTGTCAGGACCGAGTCACTTTTATTCATACTTTTTATAGTTGTAAAGTACTATGTCCATTGTGGCAACAAGTGGCCACCAAAACAGCCTAAATTGCAGGTTTGCAATACTCATTGACTATGCCAATATGCCTATTGTTTGCCTGAATCCCACATGTACCTTTCCCCTGTGCAAGATTGTTGCACGCCCTAAATAGTGCCATTCAATGGAATAGCTCTTCATTGACAAACTAACTCTACACCTTGGTCAAAAGTCTTAAACCACATAGAGTCAATTAGAATTATGGACAGGTGGATAGGATACCTCATCCCATTTATGATATGATGCCTTTCTTTCATAGGAAGAGGGATTACTGGTCTTATTAATGCCTTTCCTTAGATTGGTTCATGCCGGAGTTTTATACCTCTATTCTATCCCTTAAGCTGGCGTTGGTTTTTGGTGGTATTCTTTTAATCACTGCACTAAATCTTTGCCTTAAAAATCCCAGCAATGAGGTAAAAACAACGTTTTTCTTGTTAGGGAGGTGTCTTTTGCCATCCCCCTAATCTTTCTAACTCAACAAAATGATGGACAAACCTGATGTGGGCTTACTACTCCTTTCATGGAACGTGAGGGGTATAGGTGACAGAATCAAACGTGGAGCGATTTTTCAATATTTCTCTAGATTGAAACCACATTTGGTATGTCTCCAGGAGACGCACTTACAGCCAGACTCTGTCTGTCTGCTGCACTCATGCAAATTTCCTATCCAGTTTCACTCTGCATACTCCTCTTTCTCCAGGGGAGTGAGTGTACTAATATTTAATAATATGTCCTTTCTCTGTTTGGAACAGCGGATTGACAGAGATGTTAGTTTTGTTTTTTATTGTGTAAACTTAAATGCTTTCTATGTATTATTATATATATGTCCCCCAGCCCTTCTCCTCGAACCCTCTTAAGAAACTGGCACAATTCATGGTATTGCATCTTAGTACTCCTGTTTTGGCCATGGGCGATTTTAACAAAGTTATCAACCCAAAATTGGATAGATTATCTGCTGTCCCACGAACCATGCCCTCCGCTAATAGCAGAACTACTTTTGCCCCCTTGCTTTCTGAGCTGGACCTGAGTGATGTGTGGCGGGAGAGGCATGTTGACTCTAGATGCTATTCATGCCATTCTGCTTCACATGGTGGATTGTCTAGAATTGATTGGGGGCTGGGAAATAATATCTTACTCCTGCATGTGGTTGACTCTGTGTATGAGCCCCGCCTCCTCTCGGATCATTCCCCCTTCTGGGTGCGTCTAGCTACTATGGATACCCCCGCTCAGCTTTAGTGGCGGGTGAATCCATTCTGGTTGAGGTTATTTCCAGACCTTGATACTATATCCAGAGCATTGTCAGAATTTCTCCAGTTTAATATAAAGTCTGCTAGCGCAACTATTGTCTGGGATTCCCTTAAAGCATTTTTGAGGGGTCTTATTATCTGGGAAATCACTGATGTTAAACTTAAATCTAGGGAGTGGGAGGACACTGTTTGTGCTGAATTGCAACGGAGGGAGGAGGCATTTATGGCTAATCCCTCGCAAACTACTCGCAATAGTTGGATTGAGGCCCAGTCTTTATATAGTTACGGCTTTGGTCTTACCTAAATATTATTCTTCTTACTGTGTATATTAGTCGCTGCTCCCGCAATTGACGGGGAGTGCAATGCCCTCTGCACATACATTTCCAAGGGTATCTCGGGTGGAATCTGTAGATAGACATTCGTAATGCCATATGTATCTTTGTCTTTTTTAGAAATCACTGACACTGATATTGAATGTACACCCAGTACCTCTGATGAAGGATTCACATTCCGAAATGCATCAGGTGTCTGTACTTTAAGCCTTGTCAATGACTGTAATTGCTGTGATGCAATTTTTATGTACTCTATATAATATTTCTGTACATGTCTTTTTATCTTTGTACTAATAAAAATATAATTTTTTATATACCTCTTGACCCATTTGTGCCCCCAAAAATCCCAACCCAGAGGGTTTCTTTTTGTTTCAATTGCAATAGGGATGATGGCACACTATTAGCTGTAGGCTAGGACATCCCCCTTGTTCTATATTATTTAATACAGTGGTTTTATCAGCAGCAGAGAAAAAGAAACAATATTTTCTTCAACAAAATTATTTTGAGGAGGGAGAGAACACAGGTCACTCATTAGCTCTGGTTGCCAGGAGGACTATTCCATTACTGCGATTTGGTCCTTGACTGGAGAAACATGTAGAAAAAAGCAATATTTTCATCAACAAAATAATTTTGAGGAGGGAGAGAACACAGGTCACTCACTAGCTCTGGTTGCCAGGAGGATTCTCCCATTACTGTGATTCGGTCCTTGACCGGAGAAACATGTAATATTAACGCTGACATTTTGGATGTATTTCAGCATTTTTATATGGATTTTTATAGCACCAAAACTCATGCTACACCCCTTGACTTGGATACATTCTTGCAAACTTGCCCTTTTCCCCAGGTATCCACTGAGGATAGAGAGATTCTGGACACCCCGATTACCACAAGACGGTCTTCCAGCAGAGGTATACTCTAGGTATGAGTCAGTTCTTCTCCCTCCACTTTTTGCGGACCTCACGTGAGGTGGCTAAAACAGGTCACCTACCTGACTCCATGAAGGAGGCCATCATTGTGGTGCTCCCCAAGCGGGTAAAGACAGGCTCCTACCGGACTCGTACAGTCCCATTTCCTTATTAAATATGAATTTAAAACTCCTTGCTCGAGTTCTAGCTAATAGACTGTCAAAGGTTATTGGTCAGCTGGCCCTATCTCTGGGAAATCCTGTCCCGGTTTGGACTGGGGGACAGCTTTATAAACTGGGTACGTGTCCTCTATACTGCACCTTGAGCCCAGCTCCGTATTAATAATTCCCTTTCTTCCCGATTTCTGCTACATAGGGGCACTCGACAAGGGTGTCCATTACCCCCCCTTTTATTTGCACTGGCGGTGGAACCTTTGGCCACATTGATTCGTAGGAACCCTGATATCTTAGGCTTTCGTGGAGGTCAGTTGGAAGAAAAAGTATCACTTTATGTGGATGATGCGCTGATATATATGAGAGATACTGGAAAATTTAATGAAAACTATTACAAAATTTGGTGAATTCTCTGGATTTACCATAAACTGGTCTAAATGTATTCTTATGCCTCTTGATCCACTGGTATCGCCGGTGCCTCCCAAATTACTAAGCTTTTTGCTTTAAATATTTGGGAGTGGTGGTATCGCCAAACCTGACTGACTACCTAAAACTCACTTTAACCCCTTTATTAGATAAACAAAGGATTATGTGTCAAAGTTGGTGCAAACTAACATTATCAGTCGTGGGACACATAAACTTGATAAAGATGGTCTGGGCCAAACAACACTAGTATTGCTCCTCCACGGTTGGTCATGGATAGATTGCTTCAGTTTTGAGCCCACCATATGTTTATGTGGCATATCCCTGAGCTTGGGGCAATTTTTTTTACTTGCTATACCTAAAAGTAGATTATTAGATATTCTAACTGCCGCCCATTAACAGGCTCGTGTGGATTTGTTGTTTTTTTAATTTGTGTTCTATATGTTGTATAAAAACCTTATGTATTTGGCTTGTTCTAGGTGATTGCCTTGCATGACTTTTACATTCTTCGTACATATGTAAATGTAATATGTCTAAAGATCTGTGCTATGATGTTTATATGTGCCTTATTAATGCAATGTGCAATCATCCAATACCTTTGGCAATAAAAACAGTTTTGATTAAAAAAAAAAAAAGAAAAGATGTTCTGGGCCCCGCAGCTTTTATATATTTTCCATAATTTACCCATGTGGATATCTTGTCAATGGCTCAAACGTATTGATTCACAATTTCTTGATCTTATATGGAAAAAGAAACAGGCCCGTATTAGCTTGTGTACCTTGCAATATGGTAAAGATGGGGGGGGGGGGGGGGGCTGGCGGTTCCACATTCCAAAATGTATCTGGCATCTGGCAGGCAGCTAGGGAAGCATTATGTATTGCAGGCCCTATGCAGTTTTCCCCTTTGTGGAACAATCCTAATTATCCTGAACTATGTAAAATGCAGGGATTCTCTTCATGGAGGCAGAAAGGGGTCTGGTATTTTCACGAACTGTATACTGATAGTGCTTTAAAGGTGTATGATCATCTGTGTGCATAATTCTCACTGACCCATAAACCATTTTATCAATAACTCCAACTTAGGCATGCACTGCAGATGCAAGAACAAATGCTTTTCTTAACTATATCTAGTTCCTCACTACTGCAGGAGATTCTGCAAGCTACCACTCGCAGGGGTCTGATATCACGGGCCTACCCTGTGTTGTCCACTATCCAGGACCACGCTTTATTAAAAAGTAGAGCCCATTGGGCTACTGATATTGGAAAGATAGATGGGGATCAATGAGATATGGCCCTAGAGGCGCTACCTGTTGTGTCTGTGTCAGCTTCGCATAAACTTTCCAATTATTCATCTTGCACAGAGCTTATCGTGTGCCCGATAAACCATTTGCTTGGAGCTGAAGAGATTCTCATTTATGTCCGAAATGCTCAATGGTCAGGGGGGGCTTTGAACACATGATATGACATTGCCCAAAACGTACCCGATATTGGGTGGAGATTGTACAGTTTGTTTCTGACTTAACTCAAACACCTATATCTCTTAATCCGTTGGTGTGCTTGTTAGGTGCAATTGATGCTAAAATGCATCCAAAAGGTATTTATACTATGGTGACCAGATTGTGGTACCTAGCTAGGAAGCTGATCGCTCAATTCTGGTTGGCAGCTGCTGTGCCTACTAAGGCGCAGTGGATTGCCTGTGTTAACTCCCTTCTACCTAGGGAACAATTGGCTTATCGTCATCAAAAAGCAGGTAAAAAAATGTAACCTCATTTGGCAGAGTTGGCTTGATAGCCCAAATCTCGCCTCACCACAATTAGTGATGGAAAGGCTGTTACAGTTTTGAACCCACCAAGAGTTAAAATGGTTTTGGCCTGAGCTTGGGAATTTCTCTGAGTTCTATACCCAAGAGTAGAAACACTATGCCATTCTGAGCAATTGTTCATCAACAAGCTCTGGTTGTTTTGTTCACATTCTCTTTCTTTTTTTTCTATTATTATTTTTATTTCTTTACAAATCTTTGTATATGCACCAAATATGATCTGACAGTCTTTATTTCGCTGCATATCTTATATACAATGCTTGCATTATTGGTTGTTATGTACCGGTATATCCCTTCTTTTTAATTACAATGTGCAGTCACTTATTATTCTTGTCAATAAAAAAAAAAGTTTGGATTAACATAAAAAGTTAAAATAGAGATCATAAGAACACGTGTATGGTTAGCCAATCATATTAGTTCTTTGTGGTCTGTGCAATCGAAGCTGTGACAGGGACATGTCTTTGCCTCATACAGAATGCTAAAAGGCATCCCTCTAAGGGCAGGAAGACCGGTATCAACCAAAACCTATAAAACTAATTTAAAAAGCAAGTCTGGTCAACATGGTTTCTAAATTTTTAGCAGAGTGGGGACTGGTTTGCTCACCAGTACTTTACAGTGATCTGGGATGCCCAAGAGGATATCTCTGTCCACACCCAACATGACTGTTACTAGAGTTGTTCAAAGACTGGCATGGCCACAAAATCTGAACTTATGTTCAGCACTGGGTAGAGAAATCTCATGATGATCCTTGATGGCAGGACCAAGCTCTGAGATGGGCAAGGCTGATCTGTAACATGACATATAGACTGTTTTCACATAGAGAAAGGGGATGATTGGCCTGCCATAAGCATAACACATAAAACCGTCTTAATCGCTGCCAGGGCTTGCTTTTTCCTGTGGCATTGCTGCTCTCATTTGCTATATTATTAAATTTCACATTTAGCCCATGAGGAAGTAATATCTGCTAAGGGAAAGCAGTACTTGCATTATTCTGATGCCAGCTGTGGCATAATCACCAGTATGATATAGCATCACATGCACCCTAATATGTATCTCTATTTTGCCTAGAGGCTTGAGTCACATGCCATCTTTTAGATCTGGAAAACAAGATCCCCCACCATAACCACCATAGGGCTCATCTACACTAATCAGGGACTAGCTGCTTCCCAAGAGTTCCAGATTTTGTAGAAATTCCAAGATTTTGTGTTTGGCTGATCAAAATGGGAATGGTCACTTTGTGGTAGGGTTTGGTCATATTGGAGGTGGGCTTAGTGAATGTGGGGAAGCTTCACTTTGTAAAGAATACCTAATCAGGTGCAAGGAAAATAAAAAGGAAAATGCAAGGATACACAGCATTTTTAATTTCACATGACCAATGGAAATCGGCAGAGCTTCACCACATTCACTAAGCTTTGGGAAAAACGAGTACAGATGCACATGCATAGTGCATATTCTATTTGCCTTTGGTAAATCAACCCCATTATTGTAACAAGGGCATGCATAATTAAGTAGTTGGTGATTAGAACTGCTCCCGACTTTTCGTCATCAATAGACGTCGTCCTGGGGCATAGGCACGCTGCTGACTCACCGCTATTTAAATACACCAGCCCTCGTTCTGAATCGCGGGTGTTTAGTCCACATGCACCATTTTTGATAAAGGCAAATGCTCCCAATGTCCATAGAAGTGCGTATGTTTATGGCTATATCACCCCTATGTTCGATATATGCATATTTATGATTGCACTCCCATATATTGGAGCAAGACCCACTGGGGAATTATATCTTTAATAGACACATCACCAGAAGGGTACCAGACATAATCCTTACTTTAAAAGGGTCGAATAATCCACCCACAGCGGGGGCAGGGGCCGTAACTAATCCCCAATATGGATATACCCCTATAGTGCAAAAGTGGAGGAGGGTCAAAAATAGAGCCGAAGGAATAAATAATCCTGGGCTCAAGAAACTTCAGATCCTGACATGCCTAAGGTAAAAATAAAAATTTTAAAAATAATTAAATATAGGAAATGCAATATACCTGTATATAAAAAACAGTGACATTCCTAGGCCAGGAGACTGGAAATGGAATCACAAATTGCCAGGGGGTCTGGATTTATCAAATATCCAGGCATAGACATACTGCCTATAAGATCCTAATTAAATTACTAACCAAAGGATCTTTCAATAAAGGGTAATATTAATAAATGTTTTAAACAAACCACTATTCCCGATCAAATGTTCTCACAGAAAAAATATTACAAAAAGCTTTACGGGGACACAGGCCTCTATGTATCAACTGCCTCTAGAGGACATAGAGGGAACTGCTGAAAAGCATTGTATTTGAGTAGATATTAGTGGTCAACAGATATACAGATGAAATATCAATAGTGAGATCGCAGTTCCCAATCAATTAGTATCAAAAGAGACCATAAATCCATAAAAGATTAAACATTAGGGTCTCAAGGAGGAAGTAGTGAAGAGAAGCCTATCGGGGACATAGGCAATCACTGCACTCTCTGTCCCTAGAGGACATACAGTGAACTACTTGGAATAATTACTTGATAAACTACAAATAATCAGAACGCATAACTTTCTATATAACTAAAAAGAGGCTAATATAAGAAAATAACCCAGATTAAATGTCATAAAGACCTAACTGTGTTTAAATAAAAAAACAGGCTTATACTTGCAAGAAAGATTGCAAATACAGCTCAAAAATACCAGTATTACCATTAATAAAAACGTGGACCTCGAACCCTGGATTCAGATCAAGTTTACAAAAATGATGTTAATAAATAAACTGACACTCAAGAATTGTCAATAAATGCATTGACATCAACGTCCACATTTAATCCATGTGGAACATATGACTTAAATCTATGGATCCAGGACATTTCAAGTTTAGATATTTTCCTTACAAGGGAACCACCCCTCCAGTAAGATTCATATTTATCTATGCCTAAGAAGAGTGTTTTAGAGGGGTCCTTGTTGTGAGCTGTCAAATAATGTTTTGACACAGAGTGGTTTTTAAATCCAGACTTTATGTTAGTAATGTGCTCATTTAAGCGAACCTGTAGGGGGTGCTTTGTCCTTCCCACGTATTGGAGCCCACAAGGGCATCGAAACAAATAAACTACCCCCATTGTACAGCATGTTATAAATAGCTGGATGTCGTATTCCACTGAGGTGCTAGTTGAAACGAATCTTGTGGTTCTCCTCCTCGTGAAAGAGCACAGGGCCGGATTAAGAGCATTATGTGCTTGGTGCTGAGGATTTTGGTTGGACCTTTTACTGGACACCCTTTTGCATTTTTCAAGAGCCTGTGCTGGCATGCACCCAAGCTCAAAAGGGCGCAGCCGCACAGACGTAACACTAGGGAAGCCTGCAATTTGATTTGCCAGGTTTCCGTATGGGCCGTACATCGGCGTGCACTCTGACCTGTATCACTATAGAAGCCCCAGACTTCTGTAAGAGCCCTGCGTTGGCATGCCCCAGGGTTCCGTTAAGACTGTTCATGCGGCGCCCATTATCAATCCCACCACCCTGCCCAGATGGTGCATGTGGAATGCAGTGTCCTTCAGGGGAGATCCCTCCCTATTGGCCTATTGCTTTCCAAGAGCAGTCTGTTTTTTGGGTGGCTGGACCTATATTAAGGTAGGGGCCTGGAGCTGCAGCTCCAATTGCCCCTCCATTAATCCAGCCCTGAAAGAGCACACTCTACACTTCCTACACTGGTAAAAGCCTGTAAGCTCTTGGAAAAACCGTAAGCACAAGAGATACACTATGGTACTGGCACTATTTGAGTGTGAGCTCTTCCCACTTGTTTCCACATCGGATCTATTAAAGTGATGCTAAAGCTAAAAATGTTTTTTATCTTAATGCATTCCTTGAATTCATTTAAAAATGTTTTCTATTTTTCTGTCCTCCCCTTCCCTGTGTGAAGGGGAAGAGAGGGGAAAAGAGATCCGGCGCTGTGCACGGCTGCACCTCTTCTTCTCTCTCTCTTCCTCTTCACTCAGGGACTCAAACAGAAGCAGGAGCCATTGGCTGCTGTTGTCAATCAAATGCAGTGAGGAGGAAGTGGGGGGGGGGCAGGGATAAACCCCACTGTGTGTGTCTACAGAGCACGACTCCATAGACACACAGCCCGGGAGTGAGCAAGCATTGTGTGTCCCCATAGAAATCAGTTACTATAGGGACACAAGAAGAGGAGGATGAGCCAAGATCGCCGGCGGGGGACCCAAGAAGAGGAGGACCAGGGCCGCTCTGTGCAATGCCATTGCACAGAACACTAAAAAGTTTGTTCTGAATATTGAATATTTGTACTTAGATATTTTATATTGGCGTAAAGGGGATCTGTTTATTAGTAGCATGGTCCAGTAGGCAACAGTTTGCGCTATAGCACTTTGTATCATACTATCAAAATCATTGATTTTTAAGATAATTTATTTAAAGCAGAACTTTACCCATACTGGTTTGCTACCATTATTAGTGTGCACTGTAAATTGCCTCCAGCATTGCTCCTGTTTCCTCTTGCTGGAGACTGCCTTTTTGTTGAAGACTCCCCCTCTCCTTAGTCTCAAAAATGATATGTCACTTTCTGTAATTAAAATGTAATTATTTCTAGCCTTGATTGTAGATCTTGGCTCAGCTAGAGGGGAAGCAGAATTTGTGTTCTTTCTTTTCTCTCTACCTAATTTGTTCTTCCTCTACACAGTCTGTCATAACTGTTACTTCCTCCGCCCTAAGCAGCAGTTAATTAGGCTGCTAGTTGATTGGTCTCACTGATTCTTGGAACTGTGCCAAGAATACAGGACAACCGAGGCTGCTTAGAGCAGGGTGAGACAGTGCCTTGCTGGGTTTTAAACAGTATAGGCACTTATTTTTAATGTTTTACATAGCTATACCTGGCAAAAGAGGGCAGCATGAATTGATCTATCAGGACTTAATTTTCTGAATAAAGCTTTAAGATTATTTAGCACATTCATTGTCACTATTAGCATTTAGGTTCATATTTTATGGTTCGTGTATTTATTTTGTTGGCACTAAAAGCACTTTGTTTTATGCTTGTTGAATTTTTTTCTCATTCAATAATTATTATTGAAAAAAGAACATTTTACACAGTCCATTTACAGTCATAGTTGCAGCCAACACAAGTACATAAAGTAGCATTGATCCCATGACTGTCCGCTAGCAAAATTAGGCATTAGGCATTATCATACTACTTGTGTTTTATTTTACATGGTCCCTCTTATATCACTAGTCATGTTCATCCGTGTGCATAGAAACAGTAAAAAAAAACTTATAAGAAAAAGGAAGGGGGAAGAAGAAAACCGTGAGGAAGGAAAGAGATGATGGGGGAGAGGGAGGGAGGGGTATTAGGCACTTCAGGTCCTGCACAAAGCAAAGAAATTAACAGAGGTGAGAAACTCCTGAGCCTTATAGGTCCAAGAAGTGGTGGACAAACTCTAATGGTAACAAATAAAAAAATGTTTTTTTGCTATTTTTCTTTCTTTTTTTTTTTTTTTTTTAGAATTTTCATATGGGGTATAGTGCTACACTTTATTCTATATATGTTCAAAACCCAGAAATATTGTTAGTAACTTTTATAAAAAAAAAAAGAGAGAGGGAGAGGGAGAGGGAGAGAGAGAGAGAGAGAGAGAGAGAGAGAGAGAGAGATGCTGGAACCACCCTGCCAAGGCGGAACAGGACAGAAGAGGGAAGGAAAGAAAGGACTGCCATGACTGAGGGCTCGGTTGGGGACTTAGGACCTGTAAGTACTGTCCAGCAGGAACTAAAATCCCCAGCTACACTGGCCATAGGTCTGTCCATATCTGTTCCCTGTCCAGCGGAATCAACACGGGAGGGGGTGTGCCCTCTGGTGAGTTGGAGGACTAGCAGGGAGGCAGACTGCTTGATTGGGGTTCCCCCAGACTGCAACTGAGTTTGGGTCCCTTGAAAGACTTGTAGAATTGTCGTCCCCCGAGGAAAGTCCAGATGAGGAGGAGAGAGAGACAGGAAGATCCCATGGGCTGGAAACTCCATCAGAGGGCAGGAGAGGACCAGATTCTGAGCCAGACACAGATGAAGCTGCAGTAACCCCTATCACCCACAGTCAGCTGTTCCTTAATAAGCCCTCCACTACCCAGACCAGGGCAAGTACCTTCGGGCAACAGGTGGTCAGATCCCCTGACACCCTGATCCGACCAGGGAAAGGGAAGGCTAAGGAGTTAATTAGGCTCTCCTGGTTCAAACAGGAGGTACAATGCAAAGTTGCCTTGGAGTGGGGCCTAGACTTTCCATACATCCCTCTCCATATCATGGAAGTCGTGGAGACCTCCCGGGGGGAGTGGGAGGATGAAATGATTTGGGACTATTTGCATGTTTCCAAACCCCTGAGATGGCAGGACTGTGATGTGTGGAGTTGAAGTTGAGTGGGGCCTGGGTGTGCCATTTATGGAGACAAGGTCCTTGTAGAAAAGCCAAACCAACCTGCAAGGAGCTACTCCATTTCTATCAGGGGAGAGGGTGAAGGCCAGAAGAGGCTGCCTGACCCATGCTTCTACATTTAAAAGGACTGTTGGCAAACTACAACTTTTCTTGTAGAGGCCAAAGACACAGGACTGCTGGAAGACTGCAGGGGTTGTGTTTTTGTTTATTCCCTGACCCTGCCAGAAAAAATGCCAGCCTGCCACCCTGTGCCCAATGGCAGAGACTTGGCTTATTGAACGGATGCCGGGGTGAGGTTTGTTCAAGCTTATTCATCATTAAACAGCCTGTTGTCTGGGAAGGGGCCCCTCCCATCAGGAACTCTTAAAAAGACCAATTTCATTCATTTATTCTTACCTTTTTGGTCTTTGCCAGAGGGACCCTAACCCCTCACTGGTAGGGCAGGCAGGAAAAATACTCCAAAACAAGTGTGCTATGTTGTTGCTCTACTGGGAGGCTATTAACCCCCTTTCAGTAGACGGTTACTGTTGTCAGTTAGTTTGTAGTTAGTTGTTTGTCTTCTTTTAGGATCCCTGGGATGGGACAGCAGTGCTCACCCTCATCTGGCGAGAGTCAACATCTTCTTCTACAACTATGCGGGTGGGGGACTTTTCTCTCAGGAGACGTGCTCTGACTCAGGATGTGTATATTGAATGTATTTACATGCTGTTAGTAGTAGGGACAGTAGTTAAGAACGTATATTACTGTGTACAAGTGTAAATAGCTGCTGAGATTGGAATATATTTGTTCTGGGATGCCCTTGCTCCTGGGCCCAGGAGCCATTTTTTTCAAATTTCCTCAGCTGGGGACCAGCTGAGGGTTGGTGGGGGGTGGGGGGGGGGGGGGCAGAGTGCAGCGCCCTCTACCATAGGTAGGTGCTTAGAAGTAGATTTGTGTTGAGAGTAGGCAAATTTAGTCAGGCCTGATTGTTTTGATTCTGGGCAGGGGAGTGGCCCAGGGAGAACTGGAGAGCGCAGGAAGCAACACCCCTTGGTTACCCCTCCCCTTTTCTTCAGAAAGCTCTGGAAAAGGGGATGGGAAGAGGAGGTGAGGCTTTCTGATGTATTTTAAGGAGCCCTGACCAATCCCCAACTTGGATTAGCAGGGGGCAGGCCTCCTTAAATACTGTGGTCTGCCCAGTGGGGGAAGGATACGTTCGGGTGAAAGTGATGCAGATGTAGTAGTGTAGAGGCTGTCAGAATTTGAGGGAGTCCCTAGTCTGGGGGGGTGACCTCGGCCTGGGAGAACTTGGATGCAGCCAGGAGGAGAGAGAGATCCTGGAGGAGAGGCACAAGGGTGAGTGAAAGAGGACAGCAGGAGAGAACACTGACAGATCTCCGGGAGGTACTACACGTAACAGTGAGTGACACAACCCAGGGGAAGGAGAAGCACAAAGCAGATTGGGAGGAAGACAGTCTGGAAGAGGTGCAGAAAGAGACTGGTGTCTGGTGTCATGGACTGTGTGCGGATGGGCTGGGAGATGTAGTTCATTGTGGCCAGCTAGAACCAACTAACTGACTTTGCTGCACAATGGGAACCTCAACCCCATACCTACAAAGGGTGGTCCGGAGGCCTGATAAATCTACATCAGGTCTCACATGTGCTTGCTACGCCATACAAGTCTGTTTAGAGGCCTGGTCAATTTCCTTCCAGGTCTCACCCAGTGTAAAGCAAGAAGTGTGCAGGAGAAACCAGGAGTTGTCAGCAAGAAGTGTGCGGAGGAGAGAGTTTGGAAAAGTGTATATACTGGAGAGTGTATATAGTGGTCCTGTGTACAGAACTGTTAATTCTTGGACATCCCATAACTACCCTAATCCCTATCCAAGTTCAATCCCCAAACAGAAACAAAAACAAAGAGCAAGTCTGTTTTCTGACTCCGGATGCCAGTAAGAGTGTGATTGAGGGCAGTTGTGAGCAGGTGAACTTGTTAGGGCTGGGCTCAACCCTTCCTTCTCAGAGCAAGCTGCTTAGCTGAGGGTTAATTGCCAGACACAGCTTCCACCCTCCACCTGATGTCCATATCCTGCTCGTTAGCTAGCTCTCCTAGCTATATGAACTGCCTGGATCAGATTTCAGATGCCTTGGTCTGGTCAACATCTCTGGATTAATCTCGGCTGTGGTTTCCTGTGAAAAACTTTGCCTGTTTGACTTCCCTTCTGGTTTCTGGATTAAAGACTCTGCCCGGCTGACTTCCCTTCTGGCTCCTGATCCTGCATGCTGTTTGTTTGACCATGCTGATCTCTGGATCCCTGTTTGCTGGCTTGCTCCAACCATCCGCTCTGGCTACAGAACCTTGGCTATGTTTTGACTTTGCTTGCTCTGTTTGTTCTATTTTACCATTTTTATTAAATGTGATTTTTACGGCAATTCTGTCTCAGTCTGATTCATGGTTTCTGACAGAACCAGACTAACCAGCCACCCCTAAGGGGGGCAATGGGCTACAAGTGTAATCAATTGCAAATACATAATATACAATAGCTGTGTTAAACCTCAGTTTATATATAGTGCCCAGCTGTAGAATGTAAGAAAGAAGGACACATGAGGGCAAAATGTGAGCATAGGCATATTGGGCATGGCCTAAAGGGGTGTGATTAAAAACATTCAGAGCCCCTTTGCATTAATACATTGCACAGCCCAGTGGTTAAGAACCATACATAGGCTTTTACATTTGGAGGGAGGGGGGAAAGCTGCCCTGGACCATACCATGTTCTGTCAGCAGAGGGTCACTTCCCAAGCTCATCATGGTAGGGTGTGAGCAGCCAGCTTTGTGTACTTTGAGGCTGGGTTCACACTAGTGAGAATTGGATGGGGGTTTCCTCACATCCAATTCGTATGTCAGGAGATTGTGGCCGGCTCTCTATGGAGCCGGTTCACACATATCCAGAGCGGCTCCTGTGCAAATTGCACAGGAGTCCTGTGCATTTTCTGGTCTGTTTCAGGTCTGAATTCAGCCAAAAATTCAGGCTGAAATCGGACCTGCTCCTTTCCTCAGTGTGAACTCAACCTTAAGGATCAGCCCTGAGCTCCCCATTAGGGGGATCCTCTTCTAGGATGTGCCATCCCTTAGTCAGTAGCTGCTCATCTGCGCCACATCAGTCCTCATCTATGCCACATCCATGCCACATCAGCGCTTATCTGTGCCACATCCATGCCATATCAGTGCTCATCAGTGCCACATCCATGCCACATCAGTGCTCATCCGTTCCACATCCATGCCACATCAGTGCTCATCTGTGCCACATCAGCGCTCATCTGCGCCACATCAGCGCTCATCTGTGCTACATCCATGCCACATCAGCGCTCATTTGTGCTACATCCATGCCATATCAGTGCTCATCTCTGCCACATCCATGCCACATCAGCGCTCAACTGTGCCACATCCATGCCATATCAGTGCTCATCGGTGCCACATCAGCGGCTCATCTGTGCCACATCCATGCCACATCAGCACTCATTTGTGCTACATCCATGCCATATCAGTGCTCATCTCTGCCACATCCATGCCACATCAGCGCTCAACTGTACCACATCCATGCCATATCAGTGCTCATCGGTGCCACATCCATGCCACATCAGCGGCTCCTGTGCAAATTGCACAGGAGTCCTCTGCATTTTCTGGTCTGTTTCAGGTCTGAATTCAGCCCAAAATTCAGGCTGAAATCAGACCTGCTCCTTTCCTCAGTGTGAACCCAACCTTGAGGAGCCCTGAGCTCCCCATTAGGGGGATCCTCTTCTAGGATGTACCATCCCTTAGTCAGTAGCCACTCGTCTGCACCACATCAGTGCTCATCTGTGCCACATCAGCCCTCATCTATGCCACATCAGCGCTCATCTGTGCCACATCCATGCCATATCAGTGCTCATTGGTGCCACATCAGTGCTCATCCGTTTCACATTCATGCCACATCAATGCCCATCTGTGCCACATCAGCGCTCATCTGTGCCACATCAGCCGCTCATCTGTGCCACATCCATTCCACATCAGCGCTCATCTGTGCCACATCCATGCCACATCAGCACTCATCCATGCCACATACATGCCACATCAGTGCTGATCTCTGCCACATCCATGCCACATCAGCACTCATCTGTGCCACATCCATGCCATATCAGTGCTCATCGGTGCCACATCCATGCCACATCAGTGTTCATCCGTTCCACATCCATTACTCATCAGTGCTCATCCGTGCCACATCAGCACTCATCCATGCCACATCTGTGCTCATCTGTGCCTCATCCGTGCCACATCTGTACTCATCCATGCCACATCAATGCTCATCCGTGCCACATCCCTGCCATATCAGTACTCATCCCTGCCACATCAGTACCATATCAGTACTCATCCGTGCCACATCCATGCCACATGTGTAAAAAGAAATACATTTTCATTTTCTTTCCACGTTTTCCAAAAACTTGTGGAAAAAATGACATGTTCAAAAGACTTATCATGCCTCATAGATTATGCATGGGGTGTTTGCTTTCCAAAATGGGGTAATTTTTTTGGGCATTTTCATTGTCCTGTATCTCCAGGGACTTCAGAAGTGCAAGAGGTAGTCAAGAAATTAAATGTGTAATTTATGTACTTAGAACACCTGACGGTGCTCCCTGCATTTTGGGCCTCTGTATGTGGCTAGGCTGTAAATAAAAGTCTCACACATGTGGTATCGCCATAATCAGGAGGAGGAGTAGCAGAATGTGTTTTGTGGTGTAGTTGCAAGAATGCATATGCCATGTGAGATAAATAACCTGTTAACCACTTGCCGGCCGCCATACGACTATAAGCGGCTCTGTCCCGCGAATCGCCGCTTATAGTCGTCACTCGCGTGCACGACGGCTAGGGGGGCGAGCGCGCACCACCTGCGGCACGCACTCGTGCCTGCCGCACACTTCCTGTGCGGGGCTGCAGGTCGGGTGGCGACTCGTGATGCCCTGTGAGAGCCAGAACGTAAATATGTAAATACAGCGGTTCCCCATTCTGACAGGCGACGTGTCAGAGATCTACTGATCCCTGCACTCGGGATCAGTTAGATCTCTGGTGCCCCTGCTAGCCCAGCCCCCATACAGTTATAACACACACAGGGAACACAGTTAACCCCTTCACTGCCCCCAGCACGTTAACCCCTTCCCTGCCGATGACATTTATACAGTAATCAGTGGATATTTAAATTTCTGATCGCTGTATAAATGTCATGGGTCCCAAAAAAGTGTCAAAAATGTCCGTCATGTCCACTGCAATATCGCAGTCCCGATAAAAATCTCAGATCGTCACCATTGCTAGTAAAAAAAAAAAAATTGTAAAAGCACCAGAAATTAATTCTCATGGTTTGTAAACGTGGCAACTTTTGCACAAACCAATCAATAAACGCAGATTGCGGGTTTTTCTACCAAATATATGAGGAAGAATATGAATCGGCCAAAACCGATGAATAAATTAGTTTTTTATATTTTTTTTTTTGGATATGTATTTTGCAAAATTGTCGCTTTTTTTGTTTATAGCGGTGATCAGAAATGACGCATGGGTGATACCACCAAAAGAAAGCTCTATTTGTGGGAAAAAAAAGGACGCAAATTTCGTTTAGGTACAACGTCGCACGACTGCGCAATTGTCTGTTAAAGCGACGCAGTGCTGAATCGCAAAAGTGAAAAGTGCTCTGGTCCTAACGTGGGTAATCCTTACGGTCCTTAAGTGGTTAATATGACAATTTTGTGAGAAAAAAAAATCTTCATTTTGCAAAGAATTGTGGGAATAAACTACAACTTCAAACCACTTCTTCCATGCCTCTTATTAAATACGTTGGAATGTTTACTTTCCAAAAAGGGGTAATTTGGGGGGTATTTGTACTTTCCTGGCTTGTTAGGCTCCATGCACACTGAAGCTGATAAACAACTGTTTATGGTCGTTTAGGCATTTTTTTAACAGCCCAAAAACTCCCCTTTATGTTATCCTATGTGTCCATGCACACATGGACGTTTATTGTAGTTTAACAGCAGTGGCGTTTTTAGGCTGTTATCTTATGACCAGAAAAACGCTAGACACCGATAAACGCTCATAAACGCAGCTAAACGGCCGCTTATCAGTATCCGGCATTTTTTGTAATCAATAGAAGCTAATGAAGTTAAAAGAAAAACGCTCAAAAACGCAGACGCCGATAAACGGGCATAAACGCTATTACAAAACGCTGATAAAAGCTAGTTTTAAAAGCAGCGTTTTTGTGGCAGAAATCCAACGTCCAAAACGACTATATAGAGCGTCCAGTGTGCATGGAGCCTAAAGCCCCGTACAAACGGTGCGACGGTCGTACGACTGAACGACCCAAATTGTATGTTGGCTGATATATCTCGCATACTAACATGCACTAAGCGATCGCACAACCAAGCCGAACATAGTGACATGTTACGAGCGTATAAAGAGGAAGTTCAGGTGAATGTGATTTGTGAATTAGGAATGTAGGTTTACATGAACTGACACTTACAAGCGTTCCTGACTTCTGAGCATGCGTGTTTTGCACAGTACAACTTGTTGGACCAACTTCTCTGTACACACTATACAAAGGTCATACGACCGCTTGTTGGTACAGCCAAAGGTTTCTAGTTTGCTCATCCAACTTCTGTTGTACGACCGTCGTACGTCGGCTGTTCTAATCGCGCGTACTAACTGTCGGATGATCGTACAACAAGCGGTCGTACGACTGTTTGCATACGACTGCCGCACCGTGTGTATGAGGCTTTAGTGTCTCAAGAAATGAGATAGGCTGTCAGTACATCAGGTGTGATCAATTTTCAATGATTGGCACCATAGATTGTAGCTTAAAAACAAGGAAGAGGCGCATGGGTGGTAAGGAAGCTGTTATATACTTACAGATGGAACCTATAGAGGCAGGGGAAAGGGGAAGGAAGGGAGGGGAGATAACTGGGAAAGGATGCCAGAGCAGTCTCTAGATTCTATATGTAAAAAGTAAAGTCCGCTGTGGAAGGCTGCACTCCGGTGGGGAAGCCAAGGGCCACTGCAGGAGAAAACACAAGGAGAGGAGGCGCCTCTAAGAGTAGACTGTACAAATGGCAATTTATTAAAAGATATAAAATGGTAACTCACAAAGGAGGCATAAATATGGCACATGATAGGAGCGGTATCCCATGGATAGGAGAAGCCAGCAGCTCGCAGTCCGTGTAGTGTGATCCTGAATCCCGTACAGAATGTTAAATAGCATCCATAGCCGGCAAGAACGCCAAACCGAGGCTTGGAAAGCAGGAACACAGGGTCGCGGTAGCATGACGTCATCCAAGTGTGACGCGTTTCTGAGCGCTCGGTCTGCAGGACTAGGCAGCCGCGCTCTTTCATCAGGCACATAGGGATACATTGGCAGCCATCTTTAGGTAGCCCAGCGAGCATAGGGGCAACCCTTGCTCGTCTGGGATAAAAAAAGACAGACAAATAAAAACAATAGATTATAAATATCTAATAGATAAAAACAACTGGCCATAATTGGAACCATAATGCAAACGACATAGTCCAATGCGCAATTGAAGAAGCCATCTAGTTGATAAGTCCTACCTTTGTGATGGAAGGACTTATGTCCATGTCTCACAAAGCTACAGGTTTTACACAAAGCCTTTTTACATTGGAACATACCAACCAACAGGATTAGTACTAGTGGTCTGGTGGGAGATTCAGCGGGCCTAAGCCTACTGGGGGCTATCTTATTTTTGAAATTGGGAGCCCTCCAATATGTGACTTTAGGCCAAGTAGGTAAGATGGCTTTCAGGTGAGGATCTTGCAATAGGATATTCCAATGTTGAGTAAGGATTTTTTCCATTTTTTTGTGACGCGAGTGGAACATGGTGATTAATCTTGGGCAATCTTCAATAGGGTCCCTTTGAACCTTCTTCGGTACTGCTCCCCGAAAGGTATCAAAGGCCTGATTTACCAATGGTTCTGGATATGATTTATCTAAAAATTTGCCTTTGAGTAGTGTGCTCTGGGCAACATAATCTGGTTCAAGGGTACAATTGTGTCTAAGACGGCAGAACTGGCCTCTAGGGATATTCCTAATCCACAGTGGGTAATGGCAACTATTATAGTGAAAAAGGGAGTTGCCCGCCGTGGGTTTTGTAAAGTTTTTGGTGATAGATACATAATGATAGAACCATCTTTATGGCCCAACTCTAAGTCTAGAAATGCGAGGGTGGTGGGGTCTGCCACATGAGTAAAAGATAAGCCATAGGGATTGCTATTGCAATGATCTACAAAAAGTCCAATCTGTTCCATCGACCCCTCCCAAATGATGACTATATCGTCTATATACCACCCAAAGAAGGCGATATTAGACACAAAGGGGTTATTATGTTAAGAAGTGTTCCACTGCCATGAGGCCAAAGGTATGAGGAATAGATGTATATAAAGAGCTCACATCTAATGAGAGCCATATGTAACCAGGTTCCCATGTATAGGGTGATAGTAGGTTCATGAGATGAAGACCATCTCTAATATATGATTGTAACCCATGGACCAAGGGTGGCAAAAAGAAATCAATATATTGACTCAGACCAGTGGTTACACTATTCATGGCCGCTACTATTGGTCTGCCTGGAGGAGTTTGCAGATCTTTGTGGACCTTTGGCAGATGATAAAAATATGGAATAATATAGAAAGTCTTGCACAAAAAGGCAGCCTCTTGTTTGGATATAATTTTACTGTGTAGGCCTGATCATATCCAGAACCGTTGGTAAATCAGGCCTTTGATACCTTTCAGGGAGCAGTACCGAAGAAGGTTCAAAGGGACCCTATTGAAGATAGCCCAAGATTAATCACCATGTTCCACTCGCGTCACAAATAAAAGGGAAAAAATCCTTACTCAACATTGGAATATCTTATTGCAAGATCCTCACCTGAAAGCCATCTTACCTACTCAGCCTAAAGTCACATATTGGAGGGCTCCCAATCTCAAAAATAAGATAGCCCCCAGTAGGCTTAGGCCTGCTGAATCTCCCACCAAACCACTAGTACTAGTCCCGTTGGTTGGTATGTTCCAATGTAAAAAGGCTTTGTGTAAAACCTGTAGCTTTGTGAGACATGGACACAAGTCCTTCCATCACAAAGGTAGGACTTATCAACTAGATGGCTTCTTCAATTGCTCATTGGACTATGTCGTCTATGCGTTAATTTACCCCTGTGGGTTAGTATATGTTGGGAGAACTATACGACCACTGAGGCAGCGCTTTGGATGGCATAGGAGATTAATTGAAGAAGGCAAAGACCTCTATAGTGTGCCCCGGCATTTTTTACAGCATCATAATAAGTCCACTGAGGGGGCTTGAGGTCTGGGTCATTGAACAAATCCCAAGGCCACTACCTGATGCAGAAAGACTCAAGAGATTATGTTCTAGAGAGACCTTTTGGCTCTATAGTTTGGATGTTCTTTCGCCAGGTGGGCTTAATGAGACCATTGAAATATCTACCATCCTTTAAAGCTTATGGCGATTCCTTTCCCCCCTCCCCCCCTCTCCCCCACTGTGTATAATAATCCATTTTCGCCTTTCCCCACCCTTTCCCTCTTCCCCTCCCCCTCCCCCTTTTTTTCCCTCCCCTTCCCATTAATTTCTTCAGTTCATGTATATACTCCCATTTTTTGATAAATAATCATGTAATTTTAATTGTTCACTATCTCACTTTATTATGATATTCTTATAATCTCTCAATACCCTATCATCTATTTTCCATTAACATCAATCATGAAAATTAAAAATGAGTGGTTTAACCCTAGTTTATATATATATATATATATATATATCTCTAATATGCATTTTGATCGGTTCCCGTGCTCTCTGCTTTATTTTCTCTGTACATACTGCAGGTGTTCTGCCCATCTAATGCAAGAACTAGTACTAAATTTGGATTAACTATTGAGAAAAAAATAATATCCATATCCATGTTTTTTTTTTATTTTTTTTTATTCTTATTTACATTATGGTTCTAATTATGGCCAGTTATTTTTATCTGTTAGATGTTTATAATCTATTGTTTTTAGTTGTCTGTCTTTTTTTATTCAAGACAAGTGAGGGTTGGCCCTATGCTCGCTGGGCTACTTAAAGATGGCTGCCAATGTATCCCTATGTGCCTGATGAAAGAGCGTGGCTGCCTAGTCCTGCAGACCGAGCACTCAGAAACGCGTCACACTTGGATGACGTCACGGTACCGCGACCCTATGTTCCTGCTTTCCAAGCCTCGGTTTGGTGTCCTTGCCGGCTATGGACGCTGTTTAACATCTTTTATGGGATTCAGGACCACACTACACGGACTGCGAGCTGCTGGCTTCTCCTATCCATGGGATACCGCTCCTATCATGTGCCATATTTATGCCTCCTTTTGTGAATTGCCATTTTATATCTTTTAATAAATTGACTTTTGTACAGTCTACTCTTAGAGGTGCCTCCTCTCCTTGTGTTATAGATTGTAGCTTGGTTATTTTTACCAAAGATATGTAGCAGTATAAATTTTGGCCAAAATGTATGAAGAAAAATTACTAATTTGCAAGATTTTATAAACAGAATCGAAGAAAAATGCATTTTTTTTAACAAAATTTTTAGTCTTTTTTCATTTATAGTGCAAAAAATAAAAAACCCAGTGGTGATTGAATACCACCAAAAGAAAGCTTTATTTGTGTGAAAAAAGGACAAAAATGTAATATGGGTACAATGTTTGTCATTCAAAATGTGAGAGCACTGGAAGCCGAAAATCGGTCTGGTTAGGAAGGGGGTATAAATGTTTTTTTTTTACCACTACTATTCATTTATACTAGCTTTTGAAATTTACAAATGCAGCAATTTAGAAATTGGATAAAAGGTTTAACACTGGGAAGCACTTTTTTAAAGATGAGACCAAAATGAGGGACACATGAGATGGAAAGAGGGACTTTGTTCCAAATCAGGGACAGTCTCTCGAAATCAGGGACAGTCTCTCGAAATCAGGGACAGTTGTGAACTACGTAAAGGTGTATGCTGCTTCTGTAATATACAGCAGTGCCATCTAGTGGATACACACTGAAATAATACTACCTTCTGCTTCTGTAATGTGCAGCTAAAATCAAGGAACAGAGAGGAAGGCATGGCCTGGCAGAAAGGAATGTATGACCCCAAACCAGGTCACAGCCCACTGGTTGAAAACCGCCGCCCTAGCAAATTGGTCCACTAAAATCAGTTATGTTGACAGTCTGAGAACCCTTGCTTATGAAGACCTATTCCCAAACGCACCTGCTGCAAAAAATTATTTCCGTAACTGAGAAGATTCTCACAGCCACCAATTATATTTAAATTTTCCTTGGAAAATAAATTAATAAAAGCGTACAACCAGTTGGCCACTAGATGGCAGTCAATTGTTAACTTTGTAGTCTGTAAATAAATACTGTAACATATGGTCCTGGGTCTGAGCTGTCATTTACTGTATTGTAAGTTCCAATGTTATATAAGCTTTGCATGGAAGAATGAAATATTGCATATGTTTTTTCTCCGTACACATAATTATAGGCATACAGTACTTTTAGGTTACATGCCTTTATATTACTCTTTATCTAAGAGGCAGCTGCATACCAAGAACCACTCAGCAAAGGTAATACAAATGCATAAAGAGCAAAATTATATTTTATTAAAGATTTAAAGCATATAAAGGAAAAAATGGCATGTCCTCTACAATATAAAAATTGCAAAAAATTATATTCTGTACAAGATGTACAAAGGTGATTGATAAAGACGTATAATTATTTTTCTGAGGTTTATAAATTGCTTTGCAGGGTATAGGTATAAAGAAGTGAATGTGACATTCGCCAAATATTCACTGAAGGTGAATTTTCATGGTACATACAGTATGTTTTAAATTAACTGCTAATTAACTTGTAATGAATTTTAACTACCCTAGAGCGGTTTGTGTTCTTTTTCTGTCTTTTTTTTCTTTTGTGTGTTTATGATCATTATTTGTGTTATATTGTTTTAAATTGTTACCTTTTTCATTTTATGTTATCTTTTGTGAATAACTAATAAGGTTTATGAGGGGCCTTTTGGCACAAGAACAGGACCAAGATAGTTCATGGGAGCTTCTATAACTCTCAGGAAATATCTAACTAGGCTAACTAGAACTATCTAGCTAGGCTGCACACCCTAGAGCAGACTATATATTGTGTTATTTTCTTTCCTTCAGCAATGGGTTGAAGGAAAGAAAATGGATTGATTCCCCCATTAACACAGTCAGTGTTGATGGGGGAATCCCTCTTCTTTCCCCACTGGCAGAAAACAATGATCACTGCTGGCAATTGTAGCCACTGGCAGTGATCGGATGAAAAAAAAATAAAGGCTGGTTGTACTGTAGTCAATGGATGTACAACGAGCCTGCCCATAGACAGATCAAAATTTGACCAATTCCTCCTGAACTGGTCAAATTTCGATCCATCTATGGCTGGCTCAAGACTAGGTTCACACTTCTGCAGTTTCCCTGTGTCTGTTTGTGTGTACCTACAGAGAACACAGATAAAAGTTCCCTGCACCTTTTCCAAAATCACATCCGCAAGGAAGCTGCACAGCAGTTTCCAATTCGTGGGGATGCTGTTAAGAATTACTGGCACCCCTGTGCATACAGTGTGTTTTTTGTGCAGATGCGAGACTGCATGTAAACCGCAGAGGGGGCAAGGGTATGCAACGTATGCCCTGTGTGGAATTTATGTTGCACGCCCAAAGTCTGAAACTAATTAAAACCGTTTGCACCCTTAATTTTTCGTTCCCAACTTCAATGCATTTTGCCAAAATGGTGACATTTCACCTAAATCAGATTTTTTTAATTTTTTGAGATTTGGGCAAATGACAACTTTAAGTTTTGCTCATCCCTAATTATCAACCACAGGTATGTACAAATTTACCAATGTTATATGTAAAAATGACATTGTGGTCTAAGTAACAATCATGCTTAGATCTACAAAAACTGAAAAAAAAACCACTAACAATATTTGATAGGAAACGGATATTAGAATATATAGGCTACTATTATTGACCTTCTGTTTTGAATATATTAGTTGCCTGGGAGTCATGCTGATCCAATAGCTTCAGTACTTATTCCATGTTGAATTATGGAGTGATTAAAACTCAGATTTTTATTTATTTCTTTATTCATTAAGTCAGTTCCTTTAAATTCCTTTCACAAACAAAAAAGTGAGGGAAATCATTCCAAAGTGAAACAAATTGCCTTTTTAGGCAATTCCACCAGGACTAATTTCCCCATTGGAAGATTCACATTTTCAACCTCTTGTTTTGGTGGCAACTGTCGAGCTTACCATCACTTTCTTCCTAGGTGAAAACAGTCTTTAGAACCACTGTGTAGTGGCATAGGGCAGCCCTCAAAATTTCCATTCGCCTGCTCGCATTTGGCGAGTGGAAATTAGCTGAGAACCAGTGTGGAGCAGTGGCGGACAGTGCCGACAGTTTCCTGGCTGATCGCTTATAGTAGAAAAGGTGCAGCCTTTTTTACAGGGCATCAGGGCGGCCCGACATTTCATCTCCAAGCTGTGTTACAGTGGAAAATCCCCGCTCTGTGTGATCTGAACGGCAATCCTTCCGATTTCTCCCTGTGATCCCTGCTTCATTGATGGGCACTGATGAGGCTGAACTTATGGGCACTGATGGGCTGCACTAATGGGCACTGATAGGCTGCATTGATGGGCACTGATAAGCATTAATGAGGCTGCATTGATGGGCACTGATAAGGCTGCATTGATGGGCACTGATAAGGCTGCATTGATGGGCACTGATGAGGCTGCACTGATGGCCACCAATAAGCTGCACTGATGGGCACTGATGAGGCTGCACTGATAAGGCTGTACTAATAAGGCATCACTGATGGGGCTGCACTGATGAGGCTGCACTGATGGGCACTGATGAGGCTGCACTGATAAGGCTGTACTAATAAGGCATCACTGATGGGGCTGCACTGATGAGGCTGCACTGATGGGCACTGATGAGGTGCACTGATAAGGCAGCACTGATATGCTGCACTGATGGCCACTGATAGGCTGCACTGATGGCCACTGATGAGGCCGCACTGGTGGCTACTGATGAGGCTGCACTGGTGGCCACTGATGAGGCTGCACTGATGGCCACTGATGAGGCTGCACTGATGGGCACTGCTAGGCTGCATGTTAATATTGTTAACGCTGTTGGTAATAGGACTCAGGACTTGCCATTTTGAGCTGTGGCATAGGGGATAGCGGGAAGAACCACAGAATGCAGTGGTAGAGAAGAAAATCAAGACTTTCAGAAGTGTTCTTTTTGAGGATTTTTCAGCAGGTGATTTCTCTTTACTATAGAATAGAGCAGTGGCACAGGACAGCTGGAGAGGCAAGTATCTAAATCTTCTTTGCAGAGGCAGTTTTATTTTAGGTCTTAGTTCTAACAAAGGAGTTGCAGTTGCTATTGTTCGTTTTATAACGAGTAGATAACTAGACTAAAAGGATCTTTTTAATATTTGCTTGCAGATCCACTTTATTGGTTAAAGCCCTCATCATTTGTAAATAAACAAGTGGTTATTGCTTTTCTGGAACAAACACAGCTGGAGATACCACACTATACTACATACTTATGTACCTTATGTTTTACATTCCAGCCTACTAGAGAGAAACAATTATCACATTTACAAACCACAAGCGCTATTCTGGCAGTGGCAGACATTTCCATTGCTTACTTCTTAAAGACAACTACCAGTCTGCATATTACCGAATGCAATTCTAGCCTTGGATTAAAATGATATCATTGACAGCTGGAACTATTTATACATGCTTAATGCTTGCAAGTTTTCTTAGAAATTCATTGGAACACAAATAATTTTGTCAACAATAACATGCTGTATCTCCAAAATGTTTTAAAATGCCATTTAATATTTTTTTCTGAATACAGCTGTTATATTAAATTGGTGCTTTTTTCCTGAGCGTATGCACCTATATCACAGGTGTCAAACACAAGGCCCGGGGGCCAAATTCGGCCCTCCAGGTAATTTCATGTGGCCCTCACACCTTTTCTGCAGCTCTCCCCTCATCTCCACCACCCCCTGTCTCAGCAGTCGGCCACAGAGTGGAGGACAGAACTCCTTCAGATCCTGCTCTTTTCTGTGCAGCTGCAGCACCCCCTCATCTTCACTTCCCAGGGTCTTCAGAAGTCTCCAGCTCTTCTCTGGTCCTCCTCCAGACCCTGCACTTTCTGCTTCCCAGCTTTGCCCCCACTGTGATGTAAGGAAGGGTGAAGGACCCTTGACTTCTGATGGTGGGGGGGGGGGCTCTTGGCATCAGATGTAAGGGGGGGTGGTGCTCTGGACATCTAGTCTTACATAAACACCCGGCCCTTTCAGGGTGACCATAATGCTGATATGGCCCACGATGGGATCAAGTTTGACACCCCTGACCTATATCATTATATTAAAACAAATTCAGAGTCACTTGCAACTCTACCTCCTCCTCCACTCCTCCCCTTGTCCTGTGGGGTTCCCCCATGGCAGTGTTTTTCAACCTTTTTCAGTCAAGGCTCCCATTAGAATTGGAGCAGCACATTGGAACAAGATCTGCTGTGTGTAGAAAAGTGACAGTCCCAGCCTGGATCCCTGCCAGCCCACACCCCAATGTGTTTCACGCCACCCACTGGAGCCTACTCATGGGGAATTGAGTAAGCTCCAGTGGGCGGAGAGAAATGCGTTACGGAGTGGCCTGACGAGGGTCCAGGCTGAGACTGCCACTTGTCTACACACAGCAGGTCTTGTTCTGATGTGCGACTCCCGGTATCTTCTGCTCGTAGCTATTTATACTACTGCCAGCAAAACTGAAAGCTGTGTGCACTGCCCTACCTTTCCGTATAAACCAATGACATCATTGGTTGGTAGGAAGCGGGCAGCCGGCATGTACAGCTTTCAGTTCTGCCTCCATTAGTATAGATAGCAACAGGGAGGGGCAGAGAGCATGGAGGAGGAACGGGATAGCTCTCCCTCCTCTGTATACACAGAAGTTGAAACAGGAAACTTTTAATCATCGTACTCTATCAGGACTTTCTGTAATTTTGCTGCGGCACCCCTGGGGACTCTTTGCGGCACCCCAGTTGAAAAACCCTGCCCTAAGGTTCCATTCTTGGACCTCTTCTATTCGCTATCTACACCTCTACCCTGGGTCAGCTGATGGCCTCCCAAAGCTTCTAATACCATTTCTATGCCAATGACACACAAATCTATCTCTCTGCTTCTCTGTTCACTGTCCGTGAGTCCGTGTCCTTAAAAAATGACATATCAGCATGGATGTCTCACCACTTTCTCAAATTCAATCTTTCCAAAATGGATCTCATGATATTTCTTTCCCCCATGCCCCCTCCCCTGACTTCCTCATTAAAATCAATGTACTTCTGGTTCCAGCGCCGTATGTAGTGGTCGGGTAAGCCAGCAGCTCCGCTCTAGCCCGCACCAGTAACCTATATACAAATACCAGGGACAGCTCCCTCAGCACTGCATCTCTCTCCAGGGCCCCCGGAGCACTGACAGGCGGCATGGATCGCTTTGTCCCCCGGCCCCGATCCCACTCAGGATCCCGTTCCAGGCACACCTCTCCCTCACACGTGGCCTCTGATCCCAAGATAGCCACCGAGACACACACACACACGCAGCACTTCTCCCTCTGTGAGCCATCATTCCGTCCCACAGCGGAAAGTGAAGGAACACAGCCCCCTCAGTGACCCCATGGAGGCAAGTGAATCAGGGGGGACAAGCTGGCCAAGAAGGGGAATATGCTAAAATAGCCAAAGCAGTTGCTGCCCTCTTATTCCCAACCATAGCAGCCGCAGTGGAACGAGCGGTGACTGCAGGCATGACAGCTCAAAAAGGAGCTTAAGGAGCACTCACAAAGGCAAACAGAAGCAGAACAACGTATATCCTCTTTGGAAGATGACCAATACCAATCCAGTGCTGCCATGGAACAATACTCCCGGGCACAACAAACTCTCCACAAACTCATAGAAGACCTCAAAAATCGCTCAAGGAGGAGCAATTTGAGATTTGTGGGTCTTCCGGAATCCATTAAACCGGGGTCCCTGCCAGAAATATGCTTCATCCTCATCCCAGAGCCTCTGAGCATAAATAGACCCTGTGTGACAGAGAGAGCTCACCGGGTGGGAGCACCATCAAAGAGCCGCAAGGGCCCCAGACCGGTGATTGCGAAACACTTGAACTACAACGATCAGCAAACTATACTACAAAACTTTCGCAAAACCAGATCGCTGGATTTTGAAGATCATAAGATCCTGATCTTTCCGGATTATTCGGCGGAGGTCTCGCACAAGCGCAAAGAATTCCAACCGATCAGTGCAGAACTCTACAGAAGAGGTATCCAATTTACACTCGCCTATCCAGCCACGCTTTGTCTATTAACCCCAGAGGGGGAACAACTGTCCATTCAAACCGTGGAAAAGGCCCAAGCATTCCTTCTCTCCATTGCATCCAGACCCAATCTGACTGAAAGCCACCAGGAAAAAGGAAAGCAGGACCCCAGGGACCAAAGAAGCCCCAGGAAAGATCCACCAAAGCGCCTGAGAGGAAACCTACCTGCAGATCTGGAACAACAACTCGGCTGAGCCAGGAAAAAACCCACCAAGACACTCCATAGGATGAGGTAACACTTTGTACCCTCACAAACCATAGGATGTCTGAAAACTCTAACATGGGGTCCACCCACTCACAGTCTTTGTTTATTTTCCGATCAGGGGGAAGATTTCTACCCCTTCAAAACTTTAACCAGTCAATACACTTCTCTTCAGTACGCCTAGATGGGTGTACTTCATCCTGTGTGTGCTCATCATAGGCCCCTCTGCTGGGATAAACCCCCAGGAGGAGCGCATAATGTTTTATCCACTTCACCCCCGGAAGGGTTTTCCACGTTGGGACCAGAGCACTTTTTGCAATCCGGCACTGCTTCGCTTTAACTGACAATTGCGCGGTCATGCAACGCTGTACCCAAACAAAATTTGCGTATTTTTTTTCCCACAAATAGAGGTTTCTTTTGGTGGTATTTGATCACCTCTGCGTCATTTCTGATCGCCGCTATAAACAAAAAAAGACCGACAATTTTGCCAAAAAACTGTTTTTCTTACTTTTTGCTAAAATACAAACCCCAAAAAAATATAAAAAAACTTTTTTTTCTTCGATTTTGGCCGATTTATATTCTTCCTCATATTTTTGATATTAAAAAAAATCGCAATCAGCATTTATTGATTGGTTTGCGCAAAAGTTTCTGCGTTTACGAATGGTGAGAATTAATATCTGGGGTTTTTATTTATTTATTTTACTAGTAATGTGATTTTTAGCGGTACTGCGATATTACAGCAGACATATCGGACCATTTTGACACTTTTTTGGGACCACTGACATTTATACAGCGATCAGTGCTATAAAAATGCACTGATTTCTGTATAAATGTCATTGGCAGTGAAGGGGTTAACCTGCAGGGGGAGATCTAGGGGTTAACTGTGTTCCATGCATGTGTTCTAACTGTGAGGGGGCTGGGCTGTTATGGACATAAAAGATCTAACTGATCCAAGTGACAGGGATCAGTAGATCTCCTATGTCCCCATTGACAGAGCGGGGAACCGCTGTGTTTACATGGGCGGTTCGCCGTTCTTTTGCTGTGGCAGCTCATCGCGGCTCGCCGGCGGACATTGGGTCCGCCCGTGCCGCGGGCACACTCCTCCGGAGTACGGCGGGCGCGCGCGCGCGTGCGCCCCCTAGCTGCCGCTCTGCAAATCGCTGTTTATTTAGTATTATTTAATAGAAATATTACCCTGCAGCCCTCCTGCTTGGATATACAGCAGGCTAGGGTGGATGCCACAGGTTGCCTCTCAATTCCTTTCTGACTCCATAAAGGATCACGCCAGGGATGCCCCTTATGCCCTCTGTTGTTTAACCTAGCGATAGAACCTTTATCCCGTTACCTTAACGAAAATGCCCATAGCACTCTTCGCAGATGACATAATTATTTTCACTTCGTCACCTTCCTCGGACATCCCCCTTATTCAACAAACATTCTAATCCTTCCGCCTATGTTTGGGCCTCAAAATAAATTTTAGTAAAAGCGAAGTGCTTCCCTTAAACCCTTCTGCATCACGGAGTTGGACTCCGACCTCCCCCTTCCCAATAAACAATAAACACATTACGTATTTAGGAATAAGGATAGGGAGGGAACCTTCCTCTCTGTATTATTTTAACTATCCCCCTCTGCTTACCAAAATTGCGGGTAAGCTGAACTCTTGGTCGGAACTGCCGATCTCACTGTTTGGGAGATACGCTCCTTTCAAAATGGTATGTTTTGCCCGGCTCCTCTACCCCCTACAAACCATACCTATCCTATTAAAACACAAAGATATTCAATTCATTAACAAAGCAGCCACAGTGTTCATATGACGCAATAGGAGACTGAGGATTTCAATTAGCAAACTGTATCTCCCAAGGAGCAAAGGAGGTGTAAATTTCCCCAACATAAGACTGTACAATATCTCATGCTTAATAAGGGTAGCAATAGACTGGATTCTTCAAGCCTCAAGATATACAAACTTTGATTTAGAATCTGCTATGGCACAAACGTATAACCTTACTGCCCTTCTCCACTGCCCACTTAGATTGCTACCAACTCCGCTTAATCATAACCTATTGATCAGAGACACTGTCATTGCATGGAGAGAAGTGAGGAAAAAACTGGATCTTTCTGCACACATCTCCAAATACCTTCCGATACAAGGAAACCCCATGTTTCTCCACGGCCTAATATACGACCCCTTCTCTAAATGGAGAGACAAAGGTCTGACAAAGGTCTACTCCCTTTTCGAGGAAGACACAGGAGCTCTAAAATCCCACAAAATCCTGGAGGAAAATCTCCACATTTCAAGGCATCACTTCCTACAAGTCAACCAGCTAGCAGATTTTGTCCATAAAACATGCCCAAACAAACAGAGAAGATTTCGTCCATCCATACTGGACAAAATGATCCAAGAGCAGAAATATTCCATAGGAAATGTATATAAACCGCTATTATTACACTTCACGAAAACCCTTCACTACACCTCTGTGAAGAAGTGGAACAAAGACATCCTAGATGAAAAGCTTGTAGACAAAATTCTGGAAGGCAACTCCATTATCCAAAAACTAATACCTAACGAAACCTGTAGAGAAACTCAATTCAAGCTTATCCACAGAGCTTTTATCCCTTTTTCCACCAACCAAGACCCACACCAAACTGTCTCCTGTCCTTGGTGCTTCCTACCCAGGCCAACCCTTTTTTACCACTTCTGGATCTGCCCCCCCCCCCCATCGCGGGGTATTGGGGACAAGTTATTTATTTTATTTTTTAGGATAACTAACATTGCAATTCCAAAAGACCCTTTGCTAATTCTTTTTAGCTATCGAAATGTCAGTGACCCACAAGGGGCTAATGGAACACTAAACCTCCAGGACAGCTACCAATGATCTCTCCTTACTTTACTATCAGCACGCAGAACAATTCTCAAACAATGGATTTCATCCACTCCACCTACTATTTCTGGGATAAAAAGAGACCTAACATCACTACTATTCCAGGAAAAGCTAGATACTCTACTCCAAAAGGATTATCACAACAAAAGTTTTCTTTTATAAACAAAGGCTTAACATCGTCTGAGCTGATGGATCTTTGTTCTCCTCCCTGCAAACCAGCTTCTCCAGTTCACTTGAACTGTTTACCCATGGACGCATGTTGAACAAGCTCACTCACCGCCCTTATGGCATCCATCCGTCATCTATAAACTGGAGGCATTGTGAATATGGTAGCGATTTTTCTTTTGAGAACCCTTCCCCCCCCCCGGCTCACCCGGGGGAAAGGGATTAAGTTTGTCTTACCACCCCTCATCCCTACTCACCTTCCATATACCTCCTTCCTTCTTTTTCTCCCTCTGTACCCCCCCCCCTTTTTCTTATTCTCCATGACCTTATATTCTGAAATTCCTACGATGAACTTAACCTACATGTATGTTTAAATTCTAGAATGTTTAAATACTAGAACTTTTGTTTATAAGCTTACAAGTCTTACATATTTGATGAGACCAAGGCTGGTACAGCCTTTCGGGCTCTCTATATTAATATGGATAATTTCCCCATTGAAAAATGTTTATTATCCTCCACTGTGATTAATGTGTAATTTCGCATCATTGTTCAATAAAATGTACATCTATCAGTCCCTCTCCTCATTTCTCCTTTCAGCTCCACATTCAATTGCTGTCCAAATCTTACCACCCTAACCACCATAACATCTCAAAAATATGCTCCCTCTTAACCAACAGCACAAAGCTACTAATTTACTCCCTTGTTATCTTTCGCTCTGACTATTGTAACTCCCTCATTATTAGCCCACCTCTACACAGACTATCCCCCTTCAGTCCAGTGCTGCTGCCAGACTCATCCACCTTACCAACCACTCGGTGTCGACTACCCTTCTCTGCCAATCTCTCCACTGGCTTTTGCTTACCCAACAAATACAATCCAAACTATTAACAACAACATAACAGCCTTCCACAAATCTGCTAAATCCTACATCACTGGACTTTTCACAAAGTGTCAACCAAACTGGCCTCTTCGTTCCTCCTAAGACCTCCGATTCTCTAGCTCCCTTGTCAGCTCTTTCCATGCTCACTTCCAGGATTTCCTCTAAGCTTCCTCCATTCTCCAGAATCCCTTACCCCAACCTGTCCAGATTTCTTTCACTCTGTACGCCTTTAGGCAATCCTGAAAATATTTCTCTTCAAGGAAGCCTATCCTGCCTCCACCATATAAACTGTACTTTAGCTTTCTTCATCAGTTCATCCCTCACAATTTATTACTTTTTGTATCTCCTGATCCTTCTTTTAGACTGTAAGCTCTGACGAGCAGAGCACTCTGGTCCCTCTTGTACTGAATTGTATTGTAATTTTAGTGTCTCCTTTCATTTTGTAAAGCACTGCGCGCTTTGTTGACTCTATATAAATCCTATATCATACTTATAATAACAACTGTCAAGACCTATTCATATGATGAGACAAGGCAGGACTCTTTCAGGCAGCTCCCTCTAAGGATGAAATTAGGTAAGACTCAAACTTTGCTTCTTGGTCCAGATTGCACTCTATTGTAGTGCAGTTTCTAATGTGTCATCAATGTAAAACTTGGGGATACTGTTAGAGGGAAGTGCTTGGCATCCTAAATATTTGGAGGCAAATTAACCCTAAAGCAATGAATATGCACTATATGTATTTGTACAGAAATATTACAAATTTGCTTAAAAAAAAAATATATATATATATTCTTTGAAACACGTACAAGTCATAACTTTAGAAAAAAGTTTTCATGTTGTTATTGACATCTGCAGCTGTAACTATGAATCAGCGTGGGAAAAATGTTAATTAAAAAAGACTCAACCAAATCATTTTTCATTTTTGTGCATTTTTAGGCATATCCTGTGATCACTGGGTTCAATGGCTGGCAGGGATCTGCTGTTTGGGTGCATTCGAGTGAGCCAAATTTTTACCTAAATATTCTCCAAGAACAACATTGTGTAAGTATCTGTCTACTATAGGAAATTATGGACCTTCACCAGCACATCTTGGTATAGTGATAATCTTGTCCTTTATTCACATAAAGAAACAATCATCATGATCCAATGTTTTGGAGCTTGCAAGATTCCCTTTTCAAGACCAAGTGATGAGTGTATCTGTCTACCTAGCTCTATTTTCTGTTTTTTTTGTGCAATATTGTGTTAATGAAGTGAGAATCTGATTGGTTGTCATGAACAAACAACAAGACCTTGATCTTTAATTAGTTCACATATGGAGGATCCTAAAGTAGGATTGCCAATTGGATAGTATTTTGCTGGCTAGCCTTGTAAAAACTGGACTTATTAACAGTGTTATGAATAGAAATACCTCCTGTGAAACAATTCCAATAAGTAGGGAGATCAGATAAATACAGGGGAAACTGCTCTATAGGATAGTATAAGGATGTATTAATCAATTCAAAATGTGTATTAAAAAGTTGTTCAATATGATGGAGTCTGTTAAATTCGATTTTCTATTTAAAGGACTTGTAAAGCTAGATCAGTAATAACGTGATCTACTAATACATTAACAAATATGTAAAACTTCTTATAGCTGCTTAGAAAAAAAATGTTGCATGTAGTAGAATTCTTTTCCTGGGTTCCCTTGGTCTTTTCCAATCCTAGAAATGCCCTTGTAGGGCACACTGGTCATAAGATCTGCCCATAGTGCATTTGTTTACCTCCTAAACTGGCCTTACCTCTAGCAATTGGCAGGGAAAATCCATTCCAGCTGACCAGTTTTTCAACATGGGCCAGTGGCAGACTATAGATATTTTTAGGGCAAAGATAATCACAATCATCAAAGATAAACATAATACTTCTGATTCTCATCAATAAATCAACCAATCCATCATAGTCAGTTAATAAATCAAAAAACGGTTGCGCTATAGTTACGAATAGGTAATGAACCTGATAAATGTAAAGTAATGAATAATACATAAAAAGAAAAAAATATATAACTAATACTCAAAACACTATTGCAAAGTCATCTTGAGATATTAAAAGGAATGGTAATAATCACTCCATAAAAGTCCAAAGGCCGTATGATATGGAGGAGATCCACAACAGCTGTGAATAGAGTCCAGATTAAAGATAGGCACAGATAAATCTTCGTAGTCAAAAGCCACCATGTGAAGAACAGGGTATGCAGTGTTGTATTGGAGATGATTTTATAACAATAATATGGCTTCTATACGGCTAGAATACACTTTGCCTATAGAACTTGGAGATGATTTTAGAATAATAATATGGCTCTATGCGGCTAGAATACATTTTGCCTATACAACTTGGAGATGATTTTAGAACAACAATATGGCTCTATGCGGCTAGAATACACTTTGCCTGTAGAACTTGGAGATGATTTTAGAACAATAATATGGCTTCTATGCGGCTAGAATACACTTTGCCTATACAAATTGGAGATTATTTTAGAACAATAATCTTTCCCTTAAAACAAAAGCTGGAAACTTTCCCTGTACAACTTGGAGATGATTTTAGAACAATAATCTTTCCCTTAAAGCAACAGCCGGAAACTTTCCCTGTACAACTTGGAGATGATTTTAGAATCTAAAATCATCTCCAAGTTCTATAGGGAGAGGTTCCCGCTGTTGCTTAAAGGGACAGATTATTGTTTCTTGCACAAAATTAAAAAGTGCATCTACATAGCTGGTTTAACCGCTTAACAACCGCCCCATAGACAATTGACGTCTACAGGGCGGTTGCTTAATTCTGGGAGGACGTCTATTGACGTCCTCCCAGAATCGCGGTTCCCGCGCGAATTCGCCAATTTGGTCGATACATCTACGTGAAAAATTAAAACACGTTCTTTGTTATTAGACAGGGAAATTCGTTGTCGCCCTTGGAGAGGGATATCTTGAACCTCTACTAAAATCTAAGATTTTAGTAGAGGTTCAACATGTCCCTTTCAAAGGCCGACAACGAAATTCCCTTTCTAATAACAAGATTTTAGTAGAGGTTCAACATGTCCCTTTCAAAGGTCGAAAACAAAATTCCCTTTCTAATAACAAGATTTTATTAGAGGTTAAACATATCCGTTTCACATAAGATCGGCGTATCTTCGGTATAATAACAAGATTTTAGTAGAGGTTCAAGATG
>BLSH010249461.1:185884-197357 GCA_018402905.1 Glandirana rugosa
TCCATTACTTGGACTATTTACATTTCATTACTTATTATGAATCTCAACTAGCTTGGAGACCTTCAGACCCAAGCCGTCCAAGCCGGCTTGAATGCCTGTTTCAGGCCCAAGCCCAGGCCTGGACTGGGCTTGAAACTGGGCCTGGGGCTTGGGGTAACTTTAGTTACCCCTGGGTTTGAAAATCCGTGTTTTTACCGACATTGTTTCAGGACCATTCAGGATCTCCAGACGTTTTCCTTCCTTTTACCCCCATTCTCAACCTGTTCACGGGCTGAAAATTGGTCTGGTTGTTAAGGGGGTTTAAGTGCCCAGTTGTCAAGTGGTTAAAAAAAAAAAAAAAATTCTAAAAACTACATTTGCGGTCAGCGGTGCATTTCTTGCACAAAATAAAAAAAAACTGTGTTGGCTACCTCCTCCACCGCCACTTTCACCGCCTCCTCAACCTCCAACTCCACATCCACCTCCATTTTTGATTTTTTTATGTGATTTTAGCTTAAAAATTATTTTAAGTTATTTCCCTAGGCCCATTTCTTTGTAGGGCACTTGTCCAACTCTTACCCCCATTTTCCTTCCTTTTGCAGACCTCTAGGACTTACCAGGACTTTGTTACAGCCATTTTTGTGCCTAAAAGTTTGGGTCCCCATTGATTTCAATGGGGTTCGGGGTCCGGGTCAAAGTTCGGGTCAGGTCCGGACCCGAACCCGGACTTTGTCCGTAAGTTCGGCCGAACCTGCCGAACCCAGACTTCCAGAGGTTCGATCAACTCTAAGTATTATTCATTACTTTACATTTATCAGGTTCATTACCTATTGCGTGACTATAGCGCAACCGTTTTTTGATTTATTCTATGGTTGGGTACTAGGTTAGTACTGTTCTGGTCGCAGCTGGCTCCCATATATCATTAGGCATGGTTTAGCGCAGTATTTCTTCCTCCCTTTTCATCATAGTCAGTTGCTGGCAGGGAATACTTATGCAGATAATTACCTGTTTGGGACACCTGACTTGCTACTTGTCCTCAGTCAGCTTGTCCTGAAGTTATGATACCCCTATAATAGGCTTCTTTAGGACTTAATATAGCAATGGCAACTTCCATGTTTATCTTTTATATTTCCTTAAAGAATATAATGCTGAATCATTGTCAAGTTAAAAAATATACAAGGAATGTTCATTTTATAAATGGAATGCTATGGGATAAATATTGTAATGAGTATTATTTATAGACCAGAATAGCCTTGATGCACATTTCTTCTTGTCCAAATACACAGATTTGTCCCCTAGGGACATATATACTTACGTGCCTCAGTCTGTGTTCTAAATGACCTTTATTTTTTGCAGATGAAAATGCACATTCAGACGTTAATCCCCACTTCAAAGGTCTGTCCAATAACAGCTTGGATTTATAATGATACTCAGTTTTGTGAGATTTGTGACTTAAAGCACACATGTCCATTTATAATGAATAATGCTAAAATGATGAAGGTTGGGACTGTCTTTGTTATTTTACAGTTTTGAAGTTTATTATATTGTAAAAATATTTTAACTAGTAAAATCAATCATAAAAGATATTTACAACAAGTACATATTTTTAACTTGCATTCATTTAAGCAAAAGTAAAAGCAATTTGAACATATTGGATAATTTGTTTTGTGAATTTAAAAAAAACTGCTAACCATCAAAAGGGTTTTTATTTTTTTGATCACGATTCCTTTCAAGGGGCTTATAATGTTATCTTATTTTCTCCTTTGCTGCGATTTGTAATATTCATTTCCTTCAATAAAAACTTCCTATTGGATGAACAAAACAAAAAGGGGGGTTATGCTTCCTTTATTCTGAAACATAACCTATTATCAAGTCCAAAACATGTACAGTTTTGGGGTTACTGAAGACGTTTACTTATAAAAGTTGTAGATATCTTTAAAATGACATATTAGCTAAACCTTATACAACTTTTATTGTATCAGAAGAAATATAAACATTATTTCTAACAATGTGGTACCCATTCTTATTTGCTTGAATGATGTATCATTTAAGTTTGTGCATTGCTAATAGGATTACATCAGTTTAAAGGATAAGTTCAACTTTTAAAAATAAATAAATACACATTTTTTTGCAGGTAGTAAAATGTGCATAAACTATTTATTCATTTATTTTGCAGGAGCCTGGAAAGCATTGCATCTATGATCAGCAGATCATATGTGCAATGGTCAGGTAGACTGTCACTGTAAGCTGTCTGCTCATTCCTTTTACAGGGCAGGCAGTTACCCACTTAAGGACCAAGCTTCTTTTTGAAATTTGATGCTTACAAGTTAAAATCATTTTCTTTTGCTAAAAAAATTACTTAAAACCCCCAAACGTTATATATTTTTTTCGAACACCCTATAGAATAAAATGGCGGTCATTGCAATACTTTGTCACACCGTGTTTGCGCAGCGTTCTTCCAAGAGCCTACCTTTTTGAAAAAAAATGCACAATTTTGAGTTGAAAAATAACACAACAGTAAAGTTAGCACATTTTTTTCCATATTGTGAAAGATAATGTTATGCCAAGTAAATTGATAACCAACAAGTTATGCTTCAAAATTGTGCCCGCTTGTGAAATGGCGACAAACTTTGGCACTTAAAAATCTCCATCTGCGACGTTTAAAAAATTTCTACAGGTAGTCAGTTTTGAGTTACAAAGGAGGTTTGTAACACTAAAAGTGTTGCTCTCGCTCTAATGATCACGGCGATGTGTGGTTTGAACACCATTTTCATATGTGGGCGGAACTTACATATGCGTTCGCTTCTGTGCGCGAGCTCGGAGGGACGGGGAGCTTTAAAAAAAAAAAAAATCTTATTTATTTTACTTTTACATTTTTATTTTTACACTGTCCTTTTAAAAAAAATGATCACTTTTATTCCTATTACAAGGAATGTAAACATTCCTTGTAATTAAAAATAAGCATTCCAGGACCTTTTAAATATGACATCTGGGGTCAAAAAGACTTCAGATCTCATATTTACACTTAAATGCAATAAAAATAAATAAATAAATAAATGTAATTCGAAAAAAATATTATACATTTTTCTCCATTAAGAGCTATGGGTGGAAGTGAAGTTTGATGTCGCTTCCGCCCTTCAATGCTATGGAGCCGAGTGGGTGGCATCTTCTGCTCACTCGGCATCCAGGCGTTGGGGGGAGCGAGCTCGATCATCTCCGCTGCTACCGGCGGGTCCGGTAAGTGGCGGAGACGACGGAAAAGTGGTGGGAGGGGACTGGGCACCTCTCCCGCCCCCAATAAAAGTGATCTCGTGGTGAATCCGCTACAGAGGCCACTTTTATCTGAAAGCGGGCCACCCGCCATTTTACTGGGGTTATGGTAGCTATCTGCTACCATAGAAACGGTAGTCAACGGCAAAGTACCGCCGTATAATGACGACAGGCAGTCCGGAAGTGGTTACATAATGACAGGAAGAATCAATGAACTACCTAGAGCATTCAACGGTGCCCTAGTAGTTCATTGAGAACCACAAGTTGTCAGCCACAAAGGCTCTCGGTACTTCTAGTTCATTCACAGAACTCTGTGAATGAATGATGCTACCGTGTGGGCAGAGCTCCGCATGGCCATGCTTTTTTCAAATAGTGACAGCAGGTGTGGGAAGAAGATCCCCTGCCGCTGTCACAGGGAAGGGGGAGATCCTAGAGCAGCTGCAAGTCCAGGAACATGTTACATGTTCCACCCTAAAAACGGGTGGAAGATGTAACATGTTCCCAAGGGTGAACTCATCCTTCAAAGCCATTTTTGATAATATTTTTACTAATATTTACTAATATTTTACTAATATTTTACTAAAATTTTTACTAATATTTTTACATTTATTTACATTATATGTGATAAGTAATTTGTATCACCTGCTTAACCACTTCGTGATTGCGTTATAACTGAATGACAGCTACAGTGCCTCTATTGATGTTTTCCCAGAGCCACGTGGCTGCTGTGGCACCCATCTGACACGCTCTGTTATAGCTGTGTCCTTTAGACTGGCAGATCCAAATGCTGCCTAAAACTAAGGATATATAATATTGACATGCAACTTTTCAAATTTACATAATAAAGACAACATCATTTTTTATTTTGATGGAGTCAGTGAGGGGTGAGAACTGAAACATTTGTATGCAATTTGGAATAAATGGCTCGATAATAATGTTTTCAGTGTACACCAGCCATGTGCAATTGCCTCTTTGGGGCATAATGAAACAAACTGCATAGCTCAGCCCACTCCCCTGGAATGAGGAATAATCCTCTTATTTTTGGGATAAGTGATAGAATAGATTGAGACATTGGAATACAATCCACATTTTAGAAACATGTTTTAATTAAAGTATAATAAAAGGACATTTTTTTTAGCTTGGATAGAATGGAGAGGCTTCCCTAGTTTTTATTGCGGTCTGTGCCCTCATTTAAGGGGATTCACCTTCCCTATTTGTCCTGTTTACCATTATCACTGAAGGTGAAAGTGAAAGAAAATCCCACATTTTGGGTTGTCCCCAGTCGAGACACTAAAGGCCCATACACACGGTGCGAATTTCGGACAGGAATAGTCATTCGACAGCTTGTCGTCCAAAATTCTTACAATTAGTATGCTCCTTTCGACAGCCGATTGACATTTTTCATCAGACCAAAGTTGGATGTGCAGACTTGTAAATTTTTGTCGTATGACCATGCCATGTCCGATTTTTGTCCGGTTTTGGTACAAAAAAAAATGTACGACCGAGACTACGCATGCTCAGAAAGGAAAAAAAAGGTGCAAAAATATTCAAAACAATCAAAAATCTGAGGCGCGGTCGTATGACAATCGAACTGTATGTATGAGGCTTAATTCAGGTGACCCTTTAGACAATCAGGGATTTTCTCAGTTTGATAGCATTTCCTCTCACTGTTGTGGCTATGTGAGAGTAAGTGAAGGGAAATCTTTCTTGTAGTACAAGTTTTTTTTTATGCTGGCTAGCAAAAGTGAGTCGGTGGGAGCCTCTCTACTACTATAGCTAATTGCATCCGAGCCTGACCTCCGACCATGACACCAGAAAGGGCACTCTATTTTAGAAGGTGCCATTAACCACTTCAGTACTGGAAACCCTTTCCTACCCAGGCCAATTGTGCAGTCATGCAACACTGTACCCATATAAAAGTTTTATCATTTTTTTTGAGACAGAACTTTCTTTTGGTGGTATTTAATCACCACTTTTTTTCTTGTTTAAAAAAAGAAAAAAGGTTGAAAAATAGACCCAAAAAAGGTTTTACTTAGTTTCTGTCTTACAAATAAGTAATTTTCTCCTTCACTAACATGCGCTGATGAGGCTGCACTGATGGGCACCGATAGGCGGCAGGTTTCCGTTAGCATGCGCCGTGCGCGCTCTCGGCAAGTGACCAGCGGCTAATGAAAACCTCCCGATCGCTGCTTGCGATCAGGAGGTTTCCTTTAGCCGTCAGTCACAGTGCCGGGAGCACGCACAGCGCATACTTTCAGCACAGCTCTATTGACGCTATTTCACGCAAATATGCGGCCGCTCAGTGCCAAGGCCCAGCCGCTGAGAGGCTACATATTTGCATGCACTATGACAGGAGTTTTACACATCTTTTTGTCTAAATTTTGAAGGTTAACCACTTCAGCCCCAGAAGGATTTCCAGCTTTAGGACCGGAGCACTTTTTGCGATTCGGCGCTGCGTCGCTTTAACTGACAATTGCGCGGTCGTGCGACGTTGCACCCAAACGAAATTTGCGTCCTTTTTTTCCCACAAACAGAGCTTTCTTTTGGTGGTATTTGATCACCTCTGCGTCATTTCTGATCGCCGCTATAAACAAAAGAAGAGCGACAATTTTGCAAAAAAACCCAAATTTCTTACTTTTTGCTAAAATACAAATCCAAAAAAAAAATATAAAAAAACATTTTTTTTCACCGTTTTTGGCCGATTTATATTCTTCCTCATATTTGCGATAAAAAAAATCGCAATCGCCGTTTATTGATTGGTTTGCGCAAAAGTGGTCGCATTTACGGATGATGAGAATTAATTTTTGGGGTTTTTATTTTTTACTAAAAATGGCGGCGATCTGCGATTTTTAGCGGTACTGCGATATTGGGGCGGACATGTCGGAATGTTTTGACACTTTTTTGGGACCATTGGCATTTATACAGCGATCAGTGCTATAAAAATGCACTGATTACTGTGTAAATGCCATTGGCAGTGAAGGGGTTAACCTGCAGGGGGCGCTCTAAGGGTTAACTGTGTTCCCTGGGCGTGTTCTTACTGTAGGGGGACTTGCCTAGCTGGGGAAAGGAAGTGGTCACAGCCTTCACTTACAGGAAGGCTGTGATCACAGTCCTTCCCCCTCACACAGAGCGGAGGTCCGTGTTTACATACACGGACCTCCGCTCATTCGCTCCGGGGGGGCATCGCGGGTGGCCGGCGGCAATCGAAGCCGCCGCACCCGCTCCCTGGACCCCCCCGGACACAGTGAGTGCGTGCTCACAGTGGCTCTGTATCGCGGCCGCCGTCGTATGACGGCGATTCGCGTTACAGAGCCACATTGTCGCCGTCAATTGCCGATCAGCCGTCGGCAAGCGGTTAATTATGAACTACTCAACATAGAACTATATCACTTTTTTATTATATGCATAGCACAGTGACACTTTTTTAAGAACTTTGAGGACGGGTTGGACAATTTTTATGGACTTTTTTGTATGGCATTTCAATTTTTTGCACTGCTTTTTAAACATTCACATCACAGGTCAGCGCTGTGTATATAGTGTAAAGGAGTATTGCGTTATCCCTAAAGCCTCGTACACATGGTGCGACAGACGTATAAAAACGGTCATACATCCGCTTGTTGTACGATCATCTGACCAGTAGTATGCACAATTAGAACAACCGATGTGCGAGGGTCGTACAACAGAAGTTGGATGAGCAGACTAGAAAACTTTGGTTGTACAACAAGTGGTCTTACGACCGTCGCACCGTGTGTACAAGGTTTTAGCTTAGGGTTTGATATACAGCTGCTCTACCTGGAATTTAATCCGGGCGCTGGTATTATCTGTATTTCCAAAATGAATATTCTGGACAATAAAATGCATTAACGCTCAAAAGCTAGATGCGCCTACATGTATGTGCAATGTGGGTCTTATAACACTTTTTAAGCAGCATTTTCCTGCCAGGAGTTCTAGTGTTCAGATGGGCTTTTACAGATGTGCTTTGTGCTCATGCACAAAGGCCTTAGAGGTAACTTGGCTCTGTTTTCAATTGCACTAATATATTTCATTATACTATGTTAGGATCAAATATGGTTTGATGTAATTAATTCAGTAGTGGTTATACAGTATGTTGTATATTAATGTAAGTACAAACATTTTGTCTGAATTTGTGTGATCCTTTCTAAGCACTTGTTTTCACACTGAAATTTCCATATACTTTTGAGGTTATCAGATAGACATAACATGAATTATACAAAGATCTTCCAAAATTTTGAAAATTCTTTTCTACTAAATATAAGTTCATATTATTTTCCTTTACATTCAGTGCCTTATTAAAAATACCAGTTTGTGTTTAAATCTGAGACATAGTTGTATATTCTGTTACAATCAGAGGCGTAACTAGAACCTTCAAGGCCCCGGTGCAAGAAATTATGAAGGGCCCCCTGACCCCTGGCCAGGGCCCTTCCCTCTTCCCACTGATCCTGGGGCCCTTTACTCCTATTGTGGGTCCCTTTATTACGGTACTGCAGTGGGGCCCTTTCACAAGTTCTGCAGCAGGCCCCAGGGGGGGCAGGGAAGCACACAGGGGCCCTGGGAACAGCAGAAGACAAGTAAACTGGATAGAGAAAATTGGAGGAGATTGGGTCCTCTAAATGCCACCCCCACCATCCCTCATATTCAGGTGTACAAGGGAGGCACATGGGCCCCCTGGACCATGGGGCCCGGTTGCAATTGCAACCCCTGCAACCCCTATCGTTACGCCCCTGGTTACAATCTAGGTTTAATCCTTGTACAAATTAGTTATATGTTTTTTTAGCACTAAATTGCCTAATAGGGACTAACTGCACAACAGAATATTGCTTTTCGCCCTGGAAATACAAATTAATTTCCTTTTCTATTATGTTAATATTTTAGGAAAAAGATCCAGACTGATGCTCGGTCATACAAAGGCTGCTTGTTCTTGCAGCAGATTGGCCATACAGACTGAGGACACAGTATGTGTATTGTTTTTAACTCAGTTACAGTGCTAAATACATTTAATGGATGCTAACAATTGTGCTTTTGTCTAATTCTTTTGCATGTCTCTGTACATAAAGGTTAGCTCACGTCATACATCTAACAAAGTGACCAAACTGCAATAAAGGTCATTGAAGTCCAACTCTTGAATTTAAATATGTGTCATATGTAGCAAAACCAAGGGCCATCTTTAATATTGATTGGACCCTGGGCAAACATATTATTAGGTCCCCCGAATCCACTTATCAAATATTTAGGGGCAGTGCAGGGCTCAAGAGGCAGCTGTTTTGGACCCCACAACAATGACTGAGCCTGGGGCAGCTGCCCCTTTTTCCCTGTGTTAAAGATGGCCCTGGTGCTACCCCTGCAGAGGCTGCTGATTTGTGTCCCAGGTAGCACATAAAATGGACAGCACTGGTCCACAATTATCAAGGTCCCAGGCCAGGCAAGCCTTAAAGTGTTAGTAAACCCAGGACCCTACATTCACTGTATCTGGACTCCCACAGCACACACAACATGAAGATGCAATTATTTTAGTAAATATAAACTTCTAAATACCTTTCCTCATCAGCAGTATTGTCACGTACCTGGTGGAAGAGTCTGACTTATGCAGTAGGCAACCTCACTTACTACCCTGACTCGGGAGCCCCTGGTAGAGCAGACAGGTGGCTCGGGAATGCAGGATGGCATGAGGGTCGGACTGGGTCACTGGTGGTAGTAGGAAGTCTGCTGGAGCACTCATGCAACAGAAGCGTAGTGGTACAGGCCGTGTCGTGAATGGGCTGGCGGTGCGGTACAGAAGGAGCAGGCAGGTGGATGGTCGGGTCCAGGCAGGGTCATCAACAGGCAGGCAGAAGAGGTACACGAGGATCATGCAGAAGAGTAGTCGTAGGCAAGCCAGGGGGCGTAGCAGGCAGAGATCAGACAAGGTCAGGACAGGCACAGGAACAGGTAAACATGTTACTGGTCTCTCAGGAACAACACTTTACACTGTAGATCAGACAGCACTTGCTACTGGTTGCAATCAGCCTAAATAGAGCCGTTTGTTGCACGGGCGCGCATAGGCGCACGTGAACGCACATAGGCGCACAGAGTCCATTTTCGCCACAGATTCTATTCCTATCAAGTATATAGCAGTCTTATGACTTCTATCAGAGTCTGGCTGAGCACTGGTTAAATGGTTCTATGTGGCTGCATGACCCTCTGTTTATACTTGCTTTCTTGCTTGTTGGCCCTGTACTGATCACATGCACCCTCCCAGAAAAACTCTAGCAATACACACCATACTGATCATGAGCAGAGTGCCTCCAAGGCCCTGTACTATGAGCAGATGGATTGAGGACAGTAAAAGAAGGGGATGACAAGAGAAGACAGGATCAAACAGCCTTTTTACACAATGCAGAGGATTAACCCCTTAGGCTCCACAGTGAGTATAACAAGCATGCTTTATTCCATATACAGACTGATTTTACTGTTGTGGGTTTAGTAACCCTTTAACTGAGTGTGGCAAGGGTTAACAGAAGTAACAGTCACAAGGATTTCTCCCTCTCTGACCTGTAATCACAGTATTCCCTGAGCTTGCATGTCTCCTTCAGACTCCAGCAGGCAGAATCCTCTGTAGAGTTCCCAGATAAGGTCCTCAGTGGCACCCTTCTTTTGGCTCCCAATGACTTGTATAAGCATAGACCCCCCTGCTGAGCACAGCTGGGACAATTAAAAACAGGCTGGATCCTCAGCAGGATGACCAGGAAGGGCCTGCAGCCTTTCTGGCTGGGAACCCCTCTTTCAGGGAAAAGAACCTTGCTCTCTGAGTCTCCAAACTATTTATGAACTTCCCAACCACCATCTAGGTGCACCTGCCCAGAAATTGGCTGGAGCTGCATAAATATTTAGGCTGCTCATTTGACTCTCCCACCCACTATGCTCTGGAAATCTCCAGAAAACACAGAGAAACAGAAAAACTTGCAGCCTGTAGAGCCGAGAACAACCTAAAGTAATGACAGGCTGCTCGCAGGAGAGCCACATAAAATTTTCCTAGTCAAGTGCACGTTTACTTGTGTGTTATAACCCCTATAGGGTTTATGAGGTGTTAACGTGTTTTTGCTGTGTTTTTGAGGAGTTGAAAAAGCATGAAGAAAGCTTGTTAAATGCCCATAAAAGTGTTATTTTTCTTGGGAGAAGTGCTCACAGGGGAAGAGATGTATGTAGAGGAAATGATCTTCTTTGAGGCATGGATAAGTTCTGGTGTGATAGCAGACATTTTTTTTATTTTCTGCAAGATGGATTTGTGTACTTCTTCTGACACTTGGCTTGGTCCAGCTCAAATTGGTCTTGGAAATAATGGCCCACCGAAAAAAAAGGAGGGTGTTCCACTGGTATTGGGTGCATCCCATAGTTTCACAGAGAATTTCCAAGGGCATTTTATTACTCTTTACCATTATATACCCAAAAACCCAAAAGTTCTTTGAACATAATTGCATGAAGGTGTCCACGTTTGATCCCCTTCTTGACAATGTTGGTCCCTGACTGATGTCAAACACAACTGATATGAGGCGCCCTGTGTCACCAAAATAACGTTCCCTTTTAACTTTGCAGTAAGTCATGCCTAAGTATTTTATTCATTGCCATTTTGAAGGCAATTACCCCATCAAGTCCCCATGCCTTGTGACTGTCGGTGAGTGAATTCCATAGCTGATATTTATCTCCAGTGCTTTTTTTTTGCCGGAACGCCGTTCCGGCACCTATGGCAGCCCCTCTGCTCCGACTTGTCATGTAGCACAGTAGCTGGTAGAAGAAGTTTTTTGCACACCTTACCTGCTCTACCAGCTTCTCTGTACTAGCCCATGTGAGTCCTGCCCTCCGATCGGGTCGTGGTCCCAGCACTGCAGCTGCTTGTGGCCATCCATGAGGCAGTTTACATCCCAACCTGCTGCCGCTACTCTGACAGTTCCGATGGGCGGAGCTCTCCGATCGTCACTTTACTGTGACGAGTTTAAAAGAAAAGAAGCCCACGCATACCATACAGCAGTGGCTGCTTTCCAGAAGAGGTAAGGGAGCTGTAAAAGGGGCAAGGGGAAGAGCTTTTGGGAGACTGAACATGTACAGGAAAAAGGGGAGATTTGTGCAGAGAGAAGAGCAGCTGTGGGGGGGGGGGGATTTATGCAGAGAGGAGAACTGGGAAAAGGGGAGAGTTGTGCAGAGAGGGGGGGGGGGGGTGTCGACGAGAAGA
>BLSH010249461.1:203215-244428 GCA_018402905.1 Glandirana rugosa
GGACAGGGCGACAGTGGGTGGACACTGTGACGGAGGCAGCAGGACAGGTGGGTGACAGCGGGACAGGGGGGAGGCAGTGTCACAGGTGGGTGACAGCGGGACAGGTGGGAGACAGTGGTGTCACAGGTGGGGGGCAGCAGGACAGGTGGGTGACAGCGGGACAGGTGGGAGGCAGTGTCACAGGTGGGTGACAGCGGGACAGGTGGGAGACAGTGGTGTCACAGGTGGGGAGCAGTGGGACAGGTGGGGGGGCAGTGTCACAGGTGGGGGCAGCGGGACAGGCGGGAGGCAGTGTCACAGGTGGGGGCAGCGGGACAGTTAGGAGACAGTGTCACAGGTGGGGGCAGTGGGACAGGTGGGGGGCAGTGAGACAGGTGGGAGGCAGTGTCACACACACCTAGGGAAGCACTAGTTCTCCTAGCTCTCACCTGTCCAGCAGTGCCAGGAGGAGTAGCTGAGCCTGTGTCCCATCTCCACCAGGATCTCCGGCAGCAGCTGCAAGAAAGAGTGGTGGGGCTTCTCCACCCTGACCTCCTCCTCCATGGGGCCCTCTGCTGGCCTCGCCCACCCGCACAACCTGGCGCACACTGGTACCTGACCGGAGTGGAGCTTGCCTGACTGTGACAGCGGGCCCCCACCTGCATGCACAAAAGAGCGGTGGGGGTTCTTCACCCAACCTCCTCCTTCATGGGACACTCCGATCTGGCACCTGACCTTACTCCACCCCGCATAGCACTGGAGCAGAGCCAGCCTGACAGCTGCCTCGTGTTAAAGATGGTTGTGATCTGTGGTCTGGGCCCCTTACTTGTGTACCGGCTGTGACCCCCTGATGGCGGCACTGTTCTCTCATGTGTTTCTTCTGCCTCCACTAACACTGGGCCACTCACAGAAGTGCTCGTCCCCACTTAAGGACATTGTTATTTTTCAATATACCTACCTTTTTGAAATCGTACATCCCTTCTGTTCCACACCGTGTTATGCCATGTGCCACTTGTGCATCTGATTGCCCATTTATGTTGTTTGTTTGGTTTCAAGTTGTTTGATTTTGGTATGTGTGAAAAGCCTCAATAAACACTTTTTCAAAAAAAAAGTTCTGAACGCAACCTATATGATTAGCTGCAATAGTCACTTTGAGAGCGTGTCTCGCTGGCTACCGATCGACCAAGAGCTATATTTGACAGCTCGGTCTCTGTGTTGGGAGTGGACTGTAGGCTTTCTCTCAGCACAGAAATATTGGCCTTCCAGTGAAGCATATGTGTGGCCTGCTTGGTCCTCTCCCTTCCTCCTGGGCACCACAGAGCTGGGTAACAAGGGCTGGAGGAAACTGAGAGAGGGGTGAGGTGAGCAGACGGGAACTCCCAAATCCTGTCCACCAATCAGCTAATCTCCCGCCTCCCGCTGTGTAGCTGTTTAGAGAGAAACTCCGGGCCCCCTGTGTTCAGCGGGGGCCAGGGGACAGGAAGCAGACTATTTCATTACTTTCGGCTTTGGGCTGTTTAACCACTTCAGCCCCGGAAGGATTTCACACTTTAGGACCAGAGCACTTTTTGCGATTCGGCACTGCATTGCTTTAACTGATAATTGCGTGGTCGTGTGACGGTGTACCCAAACGAAATTTGCGTCCTTTTTTTCCCACAAATAGAGCTTTCTCTTGGTGGTATTTGATCCCCTCTGCGTCATTTCTGATCGCCGCTATAAACAAAAGAAGAGCGACAATTTTTCAAAAAAACCCAAATTTCTTACTTTTTGCTAAAATACAAATCCAAAAAAATATATAAAAAAACATTTTTTTCATCGGTTTTGGCCGATTTATATTCTTCCTCATATTTTTGGTGAAAAAAATCGCAATCTGCGTTTATTGATTGGTTTGCGCAAAAGTTGCCGAGTTTACGGATGATGAGGATTCATTTCTGGGGTTTTTAATTTTTTTAAATTTTTTACTAGTAATGGCGGCGATCTGCGATTTTTAGCGGTACTGCGATATTGCAGCGGACATGTCGGACCATTTTGACACTTTTTTGAGACCATTGGCATTTATACAGAGATCAGTGCTATAAAAATGCACTGATTACTGTGTAAATGCCATTGGCAGTGAAGGGGTTAACCTGCAGGGGGCGCTCTAAGGGTTAACTGTGTGTCCCTGGGCGTGTTCTAACTGTGTGTGGGCTGCCCTGGCTGGGGAAAGGGGATGATCACAGCTTCCATATACATACACGGACCTCCGTTCTCTCGCTGCAGGGGGGCCATCGCGGGTAGCCGGCGGAGATCGAGTACGCCCTACCCGCTCCCTTGCCCCCCCCGAACACAGTGAGTGCGCCTCCGGCGGCGCACGCGCGCTCACAATATTAGTTACCGCGGCCGCCATCAGGTGACAGCGTTTTGCGATAACGAGCCACCTTGCTGCCGTCACGCTGCGGCAGGGGGTCGGCAAGTGGTTAATCCGCACCGGCGCTCCTGGCCGGCTCCAGTGCACTGATATAGCACAGGCCGGCCTCCAACTGTGTAGTGCGCTACTGCGGATTAATCTGCCCAAAGCCTAAAGTGAGTTAAGCTGTGAAGGCCAGATATAGGTGGGGGCAGTGGCTAGTTGTTTGTACTGATGTAACATTGGTGAGGGGATGGAATGGACACTTTTGCTGCCATCGTGCTATGTGCTGGGTGTCCAGTGCACCTCTGTTCCTTTAGGGAGGGGCGGGCTCCCTCCAGGCTCAACTGCCCTCTATCCATTAGAATGCATGTGCTTCTACTATGGAGGCTCTTATAAATTTACAGAGTTAGGATTGCAGATAATGCTAGGGGGCTGTGGACTCGAGTGGTTCTGTAGCTTATGGATGTATTTGCAAATGTTTGCTAACTAAACCCCGTTTTTTAACGCAAATTGTTAAAAAGGAGAATTTGGTTGGTTGCAGGCTGGCTGGTGAGTTGAGCTCGGAACTCTCTTTGGTTTTGTTTGACATGTGTCACCCTTTCATGTGCTCCTTGCTGCAAAGGCCAGTTATAGGTGGGGGCAGTGGTCAATTGTTTGTACAAATAGACAGTTCATTTTGCAAGGGAATTTGCCCTTTGCAAAGAAATTTCCCCCGAGAGCTTAGCAAATGCGATGAAGCCCTGCTGACTTCCATCATCCAAGAGTCCTTTGCAAAGTGAAAAGCCTTTAGTAATTCAACCCTATTATATTGTAAGTTTTAAGCAGATTAAAATATCTTTACTAAAGTGATTGTAAACCCTCGTTTTTCTTTTTTGTTAAATAACAAACATGTCATACTTACCTCCTCTGTGCAGTGGTTTTGCACAGAGTGGCCCTGAACCTCCTCTTCTGAGGTCTCCAGCAGCGCTCCTGGGACCTCCTCCGCATCCAGTGACCCGTCAGGGAAAGCTTCCCTGGGGTCACACGTGTGGGCACGCTCCCGTGTCCTGCTGTTTGCGTGTATTCAAACAAACAGCGGGACTCTGCCCCGCGTCCCGCGTCACTGGACCTGATTGACAGCAGCGGGAGCCAATGGCTCCCCTGCTATCAATCCAGCCAATGAGGGCCCGTGACACCGGCTGGAGCAGATTGCTCGTAGCCGCCGCTGGAACGAACAGGCTCAGGTAAGTAAAAGGGGGGCTCTGGAGGGAGGGGGAGTCACTGTTGAGAAAAGGTTTTTCACCTTACTGCATAGAATGCATTAAGACGAAAAACCATTAGACTTTACAATCACTTTAAACCATGCACAAACAGTCAAGAATGTGACCTTGACCATAACTTTTCTACATGACTTATATGTGCACATTGCCAGATGTAACAAACAAGAGGTACAGTTGTGTACCCATTCAAAAAATAGTTTTTAATTGGAAATAGTGGAGTCAGGTTTTAGGGCATAGGTTTAGATGACAATACCTTCACTTCACAGGAAAAGGAACCAGGATAGGTAAGCCAAGTGATGCATGTTTCTTTGGAAGTAAAGTAAGTAAGGGAGAGAAGGGAACCAAGTGTAGGTGCCCAGCAGCTTGAATATCTGTAGTCTTTCTGTAAAACCGAATAAAATTGTTTATCAGAATATAATATGGGAACGCTCCTTTTTAGAACATTTACAATATGATGGTATTCTTTAGAGAAGGTGGTTATAAATGTAACTGCTTGATCTCTAAATCTCTTCCCTTTATTTGTATTTTTACTACAGCCTCTCAAGTGATCTCTCTTTTTTCTGCAAGCTATAATTCTCCCTTATTCCACACGCGATTCTGGGAAACCTCTCTATAAGAGCCGTGTTTTCATAATGTCACATTCCTTTTGGAATGCAGCTTCTGTGGAACAATGTCTATGGGCCCTTGTAAACTCTCTTACTGATTTGGTGGTGTGGAATGGGTGACAACTAATGGGTAACAGAGGGGTGTTGCCAGAACAGGATTTGCGGTAAGTCCTAGAAATAACTCTTCCAGTATCCACAAAACCTTCCAAGTGCCATCCAAAAAATCTATAACAGAACAATGATGCTCACTAGTTGTCATCATTCATATTCAAATATTCCAAAAAATCTCTCAATATCATGGCATGCACATCCCACACCATCAGAATATAGTCAATAAAGCCACTGTACCAGTGGATGTGTCTACCAAAGGGATCGTGGTGAGTGAATATTTGGTACTCTTCTCATGGCTTGAGTCTCTGTTTAGAAAAATTCACACCTTACTGTGCTTTTGTAGTGAACCATTTAACTCAATACAAATTCCAAATTGAAGGCTTGTCCACAGAGCATGAATGGAAGAATCATAATGAGGCAAACACATATATTACCCCCACTTTTTATACATGAGCCTCAAAGCTAGTGCAGCAGGAATGAGTTTGGCTCATGATATGTTGCACACTCTTACAGTAACTTGTGTTTGTCTCATTCAGTGGCGTACTTTTCCTATTACCCATTGCCTCATTCTGTATGCCATTCTGAGCTTCCCTTTTTCCTACCACCTGATTCTGGACACTGTGCTATACATTCCCTATTCCCCATCACCTCATTCTGTATGTTGTGCTGTACGTTCCCAATTTCACATTGCCTCATTCTTTACATTGTTCTATACTTCCCTTTTTTTCATCATCTTATTCTGTACACTGTGCTAGATCTTCCCTATTCCACATTGCCTCATTTTGCATCCTTCCATATTCCCAATTTCCTTTTTCTGTATGCTTCTCTGTACTTTCTTTTTTCCCCACCACCTCATACTGTATACTGTGCTGTGCATTTCCTATTGTGTTTCACCTGATTCTTTACACTGTGATGTACATTACCTATTCTGACTCCTAACTGTTGTAATGGCGACTTATCCCTTGTTGAGACCTCTATGCCTGGCCTGTATAAGCAGATATGATCACCGCAGACAGTTCTTATCAGATAGTGACTCACCAATTACCGATTTCTTCCATGAGCGTTTATTCATTGGAATAGCAGGTACAGCATACAACAAATGTGACAGATGGTCGAAAGATGGTAACTGCAGGTCAAAACATAGTAATGTGTCCTAGGATGCGAGTGGATTGAGTGAGGCCTTCTAGCATGTAGCCATATTCTTTACCTCATGAGAGAGAGGACACAGGAAGAGGAACTAGAATAGCAGAGTGCACCCGGAACAGGAAGTTACAGAGTAGAGTGAACTAGGAAGAGGAAATAGCTCACAGAGGATGGGAGGTACACACTAAGAAAATACAATAGAAAGGTGTAATATCCAAAAGAACCACAAGATGGCATTGTAATAACCAACTATAAAAACATTACTATAGCTGCATATTTATGTTACATGGAAATCATGTAACAGAACATTAACTATTCCACACTGCCTCATTCTGTACACTATGCCCTACATTTCCTATTCAGCATTGCCTCATTCATTATGCTGTGCTGTACAACCCCTATCCTGCACTGCCTCATTCATTATGCTGTGCTGTACAACCCCTATCCTGCACTGCCTCATTCTATCAGTGTGCTGTACATTCCCTATTTTATTAGGGGAGGTGATAAAAAGGAAGGCACAAAATGTCAGGGGCAATGCTAGAAAAGGTGTGCCTATTTTTCTCTTAGAGGTGTTGCTGGGTATGACATCACTGTGACTCTTAAGATAGCTTGGTGCTACAAATCCTGGAAGAATACACTCCTGAACTGGGCTACAGTGGATTCCTGCAAGATATCAAGTGTCCAGCTCTCCCAAGTGGCAGCAGTGATGCAAAGTAAGGCATTTTCATGTAAGGACCACTTTAAGATCATTTGCTGCAATGGCACAATACACTTACATTTATTCCGCAGTTACATAGTTACATAGTTACATAGTCAGTGAGGTTGAAAAAAGACACAAGTCCATCAAGTCCAACCTATGTGTGTGCTTTTATGTCAGTATTACATTGTATATCCCTCAATGCTGTGGTCCCTTAGGTGTGCATCTAGTAGTTTTTTGAATGTATCTATACTCCCGGCAGAGACCACTGCTTGTGGAAGAGAATTCCACATTCTCACTGCTCTTACCGTAAAGAAACCTCTAATGCATTTTAAGGTTAAACAGTGTAAAATGTTGGAGCTAAAGTTTAAAAAACGTTGTGCTCGTGAGACCTTTTGGATTTACATGTTAGACGTCCTCTCACCTGGAGGTCTAAACGAAAGTATAGAAACATCTTCCATTTTGTAAATCCTTCTTATGGTCATTTAGGTTGTACACAACGCACATGTGTGCATGACAACGCATAACATTTTGTCAACTGAAAATACGCTATAGTCAGTTTATGCGTGTTACTTTATCATCAATAACGCAGTGTCTGTTAGCAGAGTTCACACGTTCCGTAATTGAGAGAAGCGTGGTACTCTTCTTTATATATTTTTTGTAACGGATAACCTGTACAGTACACCACACGTGCACATGTGTGTATATATGTTTTTGTATAGTTTGGAGTATTCCATCTTGTATAGTAACATGTATGCAGTGGTGTATGTATTTATTCTTCATACTTACATGCGTACCCTCTATGTATAGATGTGCGTGTGCCATTGTATATACACATACATACATTTTTTCAATGTGTGTTCTTTTCATACATTTTTGACCTATCCTTATCTTTTATATATATTTTTTACTTTATCATTATCCTTTACATATACGCGTTCCTTTTGGATACAACCCCATTTATACCTATTTACCTGCCTACCAATGGCGTTTGTCAAAATGAGTAATATTGACAGTCCTTTTCTGATATTTTATTTCATTATCTATTTATTCATTTATTAATGTTTTAACTGATTCTATCCACATTGGCCCTGACATCCATATTTTTAGTACTGCCATGTAGGGATTGCCGTTACGGTTACGCAAATCTCAGTACCCTAATACTGTCCCTATTATGTCCCTTTGTTTCCCCGCTATGCATTTTGTAATTAGCTATCCACATTAGCTACGACATTTTACACTTAGTACTGTCATCTAGGGAGTTGCCTTTTTAATATCCTAATATTTGTCCCCATTATGTTCCTTTTGTTTTCCCATGGTATGCATTTTAGTGATATGATATCTATGTTTTTATTAATTATATGATTGCTCCAGCTGTCGACTTAGTCTGCCCCTCCCCTTGTTCGTTCCGATATATACATCAGCATGTCCTATACACAGTAGTCCTGCCTGAAGAAGAGGTGCTGCTCTCCTGTCAGCTGAGCCAATCGCCTAGGAAATGCGTCGCACTGCCTGTGACATCACCCGCCTGTGTCTGGTCGGCCTTGCTGCTCAAGCCTCGTTTTGGAATCAGCCGGCTATTACCACTCTTACTATTCTGAACGGCTTCACTGACAGCCTTTCCAGCCTCCAGCCGTACCAAGACCCACGTGTGATCGTGACGCCGCTCTGGACTATGTTCCCATGCTGTTTTTATCCACCACTTTGTGAGTGTTTGTAATCCTATTACTTTTATTAAACGTTTGCATATTACACTTAGAGGCGCCTTTCTTTCCTTGTCTTTTACACTCAAAAACGTGAGACCTTTTTCACAGCCTAGATGCATAGAGGGCACCAAAATCCAAGGAGAACCTTCAGATTTTCAAGGAGCTTAACCGCTTGCCGACGGCTGATCGGCAATTGACGGCGACAGAGTGGCTCTGTAACGCGAAACGCCGTCATACGCTCACTGTGTTCGGGGGGGCCAGGGAGCGGGTGCGGCGGCTTTGATTGCCGCCGGCCACCCACGATGCCCCCCCCCGGAGTGAAAGAGCGGAGGTCCGTGCATGTAAACACGGACCTCCGCTCTGTGAGAGGGGGAAGGGCTGTGATCACAGGCTTCCTGTACGTGAAGGCTGTGACCACTTCCCTTCCCCAGCTAGGCAAGCCCCCATACAGTTAGAACACGCCCAGGGAACATACTTAACCCTTAGAGCGCCCCCTGCAGGTTAACCCCTTCACTGCCAATGGCATTTACACAGTAATCAGTGCATTTTTATAGCACTGATCGCTGTATAAATGCCAATGGTCCCAAAAAAGTGTCAAAACGTTCCGACATGTCCGCCCCAATATCGCAGTACCGCTAAAAATCGCAGATCGCCGCCATTACTAGTAAAAAATAAAAAAAAAATAAAAACCCCAAAAATGAATTCTCATCATCCGTAAACGCGACCACTTTTGCGCAAACCAATCAATAAACGCCGATTGCGATTTTTTTTATCGCAAATATGAGGAAGAATATAAATCGGCCAAAAACGGTGAAAAAAAATGTTTTTTTATATTTTTTTTTTGGATTTGTATTTGAGCAAAAAGTAAGAAATTTGGGTTTTTTGCAAAATTGTCGCTCTTCTTTTGTTTATAGCGGCGATCCGAAATGACGCAGAGGTGATCAAATACCATCAAAAGAAAGCTCTATTTGTGGGAAAAAAAGGACGCAAATTTCGTTTGGGTACAACGTCGCACGACCGCGCAATTGTCAGTTAAAGCGACGCAGCGCCGAATCGCAAAAAGGGCTCCGGTCCTAAAGCTGGAAATCCTTCCGGGGCTGAAGTGGTTAAATAATGCATCTGCTTTTCTTCCTACCTATCACACTTCTTGGGAACCTGAAGTGCCAGGACAGAAGAAACACACAGAAATGACAACATTTCGCAAAGCAGACTTTTCCACTAATTAGAGGCATGGTGAGTCTTTTGAAGATTGCATTTTTTAACACAAGCTTTTGGAAAATGAAAAAACAAAATGAGATTTTTATTTTACACATCTGTCAATATATAAGATATTTCTCACACGAAGCATGGACATAGTTAGAATTACACCCCAAAGCACTCTCTGCTATTCCTCCCGAGTATCATAATACCACATATATGAGAATTGTTTGCAGCCCAGCCACATAGAGGGCCCGAGAATCCAAGGAACACTATCCAGCCTTCAACATGTTTTGAAGCCCTGGAGTGCCAGGACAGTAGAAACACCAAAAAAATGACCACATTTTGGAGAGTAAACAACCCAAGGTATTTTTAAGAGGCATGGAGAGTCTTTTTAAGATTTAATTTTATTGCCACAAGTTTTTGGAAAATGTGGAAAGAATATGAAAATGTATTTTTTACACTAAGTTGTAAATGTATTAAGATAATTCTCACACACAAAACATTAAAATTTTACCACAAAACACAGTCTGCTACTTGACCCCAGTATGGGGATACTACACGTGAGAGATTTTTTTAAAAATGTTTGGTGTTTAATTATCTTGTTCCTGTACTGCAGTGACCAGGAACACTTTTGTTGGCTTACACTGGTCTGGTGACACTTGGACTGGTGTGGCAGTGATCCGGAAAACACTAGTGCCCTCAGGAGTGTGCCGTCCGGCTGTTAATTACAACAGTCAGGAAGCAATTGGTTAAACTGTATTTTAATATGTATTTTTTTTTTATTATATTCTTTTAACTAAACACAATACATAAAAATATATATCTAGTTCAAACTTTATAAACCATTTTGTTATTGGTAAAGGAGATTTATGATCACAGAACGCACTTTCATTTTATAACATCAGCATTGTAATAATAAGCTTCAAAAAATCCTGGATTCCCTGCATGCTTTGCAACTTCTCCTCTGCTGTTTACTTTCCATTTCCAAGGACTACATACTAACCTAAGGTCTGTAACTCACATTCATGCCTACACATATTAGGGCCGACTTGGACAGGAGCCAATAAACTAATAGCATGGCTTTGGAGTTTGGGAGGAAGCCTGACTCCCCAGAAAAACCCTCACGGGCTCAGGGAGAACATGCAAACTCCAGGTAGGTGGTGCTGTTGTTGGTAATAGAACCAATGACCCTAGTGCTCCCAGACACCCTGATGAAACCTACAGCTAAATAGGAGAAAAGCTTTGGTGTACATGCCTGAGGATCCCTCATCTACCCATGCCAGCAATGGCCCTTCTCCCTTCTGGAGCCCTCACACATCAGCTGTGAACCGGAAGTGGATGGCGTAAACCGGAAGTGCACAACCAGCATGTCCCCATCTGAATTCATGTGGCTATCTTGGTCCTAGGAGACCTCCCTTTGCCATACTTGGAGAAAGACCACATCTATATTCATCCTCTGTTTTCTGGATGCACCAGCAGTGCCCTATCTGGTATCCCCACCTGCTGATCTGGTGATCACACACACTACAGAACTGTAAGTTACATTATCTACTGTATTGACTCCGGATACTGCAGCATTGGAGGTGCCTGCTTCCCTGGCTGCCACATTTGATCGTAGATCAATGGCAGATCCTGGACTGAGTACATAGACTGCCGGTACTTAGATCTCTGGTTTCCACCCAGACCTGCTGAACTGTGGTCTGGTCACCAATAGGCTCTGACCTGTCAGTTTTCGCTATAAGGGATTCAGGCAGACAGGGAGACTGCTGTGAGGAGGCCCCAGCATACCTCTGTGGTGCCCCTCCCCACTTCCCCTGCCCACTAGTGATGTCTGTATAGGCTGGTTCACTATCTCTGCAAATCATTTATTTCAATTTGCATGTGCAGTATTTTATAACAATATCTTTCTGTTTTGTCTATGTGTATTGCTGTGAGTGCCTAATATTTAGGAGGACCTGTGGGTGGGTTACATGTATCAGGGGTGTCACCATACTTGCTATCAGCACTGACCACCCAGCTATCTGATCACCACTCCCCTGCATCTCATTGCTACATGTCTGCAGCTGGCAGGATTTAATGTATTGAATCATGCTTAGAATGACACTCTGATATTCTTAAATGTACTGCTGAGATCACTCACTCCCCTATAGGACAATTAAGTGGTCTGGAAGTACCAGGTGGTTCACCATACTTGATCAGAGTGCTGACCACCCAGTTTCCCCAGAACCACTTCAGTCCTACATGCATCCATTTTCATATCCCTAGGTACATGATATTTACCTGTTATGAGGACATATAGGGTGCCTGGAAGTTCCTAGTTAGTGGTGAGACACCACACAGATCACATCTGATAACTGAATTCCCCAGGTCTCCCTCGTTTCCACTCACACATAGTCGCAATACCATAGGCGGTGACACTCCTGGTCATTATCATTACTGACCGGCCTGAGAGGACATGTATGGACCCTGGAAGTACCAAAGCATCACTTACTGCTGAGTTTTCCCAGGTTTCCCCTTGGTCACCGGCCCTATATCACATGCACATATCCTGTACTGCATGCATTGTAAGAAGTCACTAATTAATGAGATATTGGCAAGTATGAATGTGAGAGTCTGGCAGAGCTCATGAGTGGTCCACTTTTATCTATGACAACGTTGCCAATTTTATGTATGAGTTGTACCTACCCCTTTTGATGTTATTTCCCTCCATTTTTGTGACCATGAATTACTTCATTTAAATTTGCTTAATAAAGGTATTTTCAGTAACTACTGCAGTAGGCTCCCTCTCCATTTTTCTGGAGGTAAAGGACTACTTACCTCTGGGGTTCACCCCCCAGTTGTTGTTTTTGAAGTGCTCCCAGGCAGAATTGCTACCCACTTAGGCAGGCCAGACATTATACATTTTTTTTTCATTCAACCATCTGGTTGAACAAAACAAAATGCGCAAATTCCCGCATCAACTCACTTGGTGCCTGCTGGTGGCACTGATCGTTCGGCAAAACCCCAACAGGCTGGTTGTACACAAGTTGATCAATAGATCAACCAGCTAGCCCATACATAGATCGACATTTGGCCGGTCTCTACTGAACAGGATGGATTTTAATCCATGTATGGCTGGTTTTGGCCACTGTGCTACCCCATATTACTAAACAATTTTTATCCATTTGGTAACCAATTGTTAACCTTTTTTTTTTTAAAGGTATTTATTTATTTTTTTTTTTTGTTAACCACTTCAGTCCCGGAAGGATTTCCCACTTTAGGACCAGAGCCCTTTTTGCGATTCGGCACTGCGTCGCTTTAACTGACAATTGCGCAGTCGTGCGACATTGTACCCAAATGAAATTTGTGTCTTTTTTTTCCCCACAAATAGAGCTTTCTTTTGGTGGTATTTGATCACCTCTGCGTCATTTCTGATCGCCGATATAAACAAAAGAAGAGCGACAATTTTGCAAAAAAACCCAAATTTCTTACTTTTTGCTAAAATACAAATCCAAAAAAAATATATAAAAAATTTTTTTTTCATCAGTTTTGGCCGATTTATATTCTTCCTCATATTTGTGATAAAAAAAATCGCAATCTGCGTTTATTGATTGGTTTGCGCAAAAGTGGCCGCGTTTACGGACGATGAGAATTCATTTCTGGGGTTTTTATTTTTTTTACTAGTAATGGCGGCGATCTGATCTGCGATTTTTAGCGGTACTGCGATATAGCAGCGGACATATCGGACCATTTTGACACTTTTTTGGGACCATTGGCATTTATACAACGATCAGTGCTATAAAAATGCATTGATTACTGTGTAAATGCCATTGGCAGTGAAGGGGTTAACCTGGAGGGGGCGCTCTAAGGGTTAACTGTGTTCCCTGGGCGTGTTCTAACTGTGTGTGGGCTGCCCTAGCAGGGGAAGGGGAGCGATCACAACTTCCATATAGAGGAAGGCTATGATCACAGCCCTTCCCCCTCTCACAGAACGGAGATCCGTGTTTACTTACACGGACCTCCGTTCTTTCACTGCGGGGGGGGGCATCGCGGGTAGCCGGCAGAGATCGAGTCCGCCGCACCCATTCCCTGGCGCCCCCCCCGAACACAGTGAGCGCGCTGGCGCGCCTCCGGTGGCGCGCGCACGCTCACAGTGCACGATCTTGTATGACGGCGTTTTGCAATATCGAACCATCTTGTCGCCGTCAACCAGCGGTTGATAGTCGGCAAGTGGTTAAACAAAAATACAATACAAAATTACCATCTTACAGGCGATGGTTGAGAACTGTTGGCTAACCAATTGTTAACCTTAATTATCTCTAATTAACTCTATTCTCCCCTTAGCTACTGTTTTTCTGCGCTTATTTATAAAAAGATTTTCCTTACAACTCATGGAATATTATTTACATTTTGTGTTCATTTTGTTTAATATAAAATGCATTAGCCAAAAGGTAACTAGCTTTTTACATAGAATTTTATTTTAAGTAAATGTTTTGGTTGTAATTTTCTTTTACAATGCCTGAAAAGGAGTTACTGTTGGTTTTCCATGTCGACTTGTATGGAACCAAAAACTGAACGCCTTGTAGATTTGATTTTATAATAGTGGTTTTGGAGCCTATTTTCGTGTTTATAATTTTTGCTCCAGTTATGTTTATCCTGTGTTGGCAAGGTGACCTAATTACGACACTCTGGGTTTTTTCCATAGGTTGTATCTTTAAGAACAGGTGTCTATCTTTTCTCTATTTTCTGAACACAGTGTCAAAATATATAATCCTATTTGCAGCTGTACCCTGACCAGCAATATACACTCACCAGTCACTTTATTAGGTACACCTATTCAATCGCTTGGTAACACAAATTGCTAATCAGCCAATCACATGGCAGCAACTCAATGCATTTAGGCATCTAGATGTGGTGAAGACGACTTGCTGAAGTTCAAACCAAGCATCAGAATGGGGAATAAAGGAGATTTAAATGACTTTGAACGTGGCATGGTTGTTGGAGCCAGGCGGGCTGGTCTGAGTTTCTTAAAAACTGCTGATGTACTGGGATTTTCACACACAACCATCTCTGGGGTTTACAGAGAATTAAATCAGAAAAAGAGAAAATATTCAGTGAGTGACAGTTGTGCGGAGGAAAATGCCTTGTTAATGTCAGAGGAGAATGGGCATACTGGCTCGATGATAGAAAGGCAACAGTAACTCAAATAACCACTCGTTACAACCAAGGTATGCAGAATAGGGGGCGTGTCCAAGATGGCACTGTGAGCGGACGTGTTCTTGCACAGCTCCGCCGTCCAACTCATTTATCCGTCCTAATACGGGTGCAGGCCGTGCTGTACTGACTGCCAGGGGCTCTCTCCTCGGTTGGGAACCAATAATTTCATGCCCGGCCACAAAAAGAAAGGACCGCCTTACAAGAAAGGCAAGAAGGGGAACCGGGTGGAAGTTCAGGCCGAGTCTCTGGCCTTGAGTGACACTGAGCCGAGGTCGCCGCATCAGAGCCCCATGGCGGAGGCACCGGAAACCGCCGTGGCTCCGTCGGAGTATGTGGCGGATCTCATGCAGGCGATCATGGCATGCCGTACCTCTTTAGGGGAGAAGATAGAATTTATGTCCACCGAAATCAGCCTAATAATGAGGGACTTGGACGGCTTCCGTGGTCGCCTCACAGAAGCAGAACAGCACGACTCCTCAGTGGAGGATGTTCAGAGGGAGCACACGGCAGACCTCCACACCCTTAAAGTCAAGGTCAAACATTTAGAGGCGAGGGCAGAGGATGCCGAAAACCGGAATAGACGCAACAACCTTCACATACTGGGACTACCGGGGGGGGGGGGGGGCTGAAGGTAATGACCCTACATTGTTCACTGAAACCTTGCTCCAGACCCTGCTCCCCCGAGCTAAGTTCTCGGCCCACTTTGTGATTGAGAGAGCGCACCGTATTCCCCCAGTTAGAGGGCCCCAGGACGCTCCATCGCGTACCTTCATTTTTAAATTGTTGAACTTTCGGGACAGGGATATGATCTTGCGGGAGGCTCGCACTGCTGAAGAGCTGAAATATGAAAATACCAGACTCCTTATATTCCCTGATTACTCCATCGAGACCCAGCGTCTCCGGAAATCTTTTGACCATGTCCGGGCCCGTCTACGAGTTTAAGGTCTTAAATACAGCGTCCTTTTTCCGGCAAAACTCAGGGTACAAGATGGAGAACGTGTGCGCTTTATCGCATGACCGGAAGAGGCATCTTCTTGGCTAGATACTTTGAGATAGCACTGCTGCAGATTACAACACTCAAACTCTCTTAGTCTCTGTGGACGATTAATGCTACGTGAGGGCCCACCCCTCCCCCACCTTTGGAGGGAGACTATGTTAAATCCTCTGACTGTTGCTGTTCCTGGGGGGCCACGGAGCTCATGATCACTATGGATGCCAGGCTCCTATGCTTTTTGGTTTTTGCAAACTGGATAAGCACTTCTCTTGGTGGAATGGATAGTAAAGCAGGGGACCGGCAACAACACAGAGACATTGATCCGTTCTGAGGTTTGTTAACCTCTTCCCCCCTTGTCGGAGGGGGCCGGTTTGAAACACAACTGGTAGTTGTTTAAGAGTTATGAGGATTGTCAACCAATCCTTTGGACGATATGGAACACTGGCTGTCACATACACTGTTGCCTCTTGCACACGTTGCCTCCGTTGGGTGGAGTCCTGCCATGCAGGGGTTTGGGATTAAGGCTGCTCCCAGGTTTTTTGGGGGGGGTGGCGGGGGGGGTTGTTATGTTTTATGGGTTTTAGTTTTAATTTTTCACTAAAGAATAATAATAAGACATGGTTAGATGCTTTGAGACTGCTTGAGAAAGCACTGCTTTATCTGCATGATGTGTTACTCTTTTCAAATGCTGTTGGGGGTGGTGGAAGATTCATGTACGTGCTCCTTTGATGGTGATTGCACCTGATGTCGTCCTTTAGTGTGCTCTCCTGGAATGTCAGGGGCCTTAATTCTTCTGTTAACCGCTCCCTGGTCATCCAGTTTTTGAAGACACACAGACCCCATGTTTGCATACTTCAAGAAACCCACTTGGTGGGGAGAAAAACACTCAGTCTAAAAAAAGCTGTGGGTGTGCCACCAGTATCATTCGTGCTACGCTAACTTTGCTAGGGGTGTGAGTATACTTATTCATAAGTCTCTGCAGTTCAAACTCCTAGACCTAGAACTGGATCCTGACGGCAGATATGTTATTATGCATGCTATGATAGAGAGTTTGGAGATTGTCATGGTGGGTTTATATCTTCCTCCCCCAGCCTCCATCAAGCTACTTCATACAATTACTGCCCTGGCTGCTAAATATTCGACTGACAATGTAATGTTTATGGGAGATTTTAACATGCCCCCTTAACCTTGGGCTGGATTGTTTCTGGTCGGGGGGGGGCGAAGCCTATGGACTGACGGACGCCTAGTGGTGGAGGCATCCTCTTGAGCGGGCCTTCACGTGCCATTCGTCCTCTTACAAAACCTTATCCTATATAGACCTTACAGCGGTCATCCATACTGCCGAGGGGAATCTCGGATCATGCTCCGGTGGGGGTCCAGTTCTCCTTGGCAGGGTCCCCGTCGGACCAGTTGTGGCGTCTGTCTAGATACTGGATTTCTAGCCCAGAGGTGGATGAGGGGATGCAGAGGCAGGTGCGCATATACTGGAAACTTAACCCTAATTCGGCCTCAGATGACATGGTATGGAATGGGTTTAAGGCCCACTGTAGGGGACACCATCAATCCCTTATAGCCAGTGTCTGAAAAAGGGCGAGGGCTGAGTTGGAGAAGGCGGAGGAAGCTGCCGCCACCTTAGAACAACAATACATCCAGACCAGGGACCCACTTATACATGACAGTCTTCAGGAAAGTACTACTGCGGTCAACCTGCTCCATACCTCCTTGACCAAAAAGAAGCTGCTTCAGCAGACTCAGAGAATCTTTGAGGAAGGGGAGAGGGGTGGTAGACACTTGGCCTGGTTAGCCAAAGAACAGTCCTCTATTATGTCAGTATCTAGTGTGGTGGATGACGATGGGATCAGACGTACAGACCCTAGGGGAATCGCTGACACTTTTGCAACCTACTATGCAACACTGTACCTCAAAATTGGACTATTCCACGAAGGAGCTGGAGGCTTACCTAGCGGTAGTTGACTTCCCGGTCCTGACGGAGATGATAGAAACAGGCTGGATGCCCCCATTACAGTTGAGGAGGTGCAGGGGGCATTGGCCTGCCAGGGTTCGGATGGAATCCCGGCTGAATTCTACAAGACATATCTGGAAGATATGGCCCTGCGGTTCCAATCGCTATTCGCCAACTCAGTCAACTTGCCCCCCTCCATGTCGCAGGCAGTGATAGTCTTGATTCCCAAACCGGGAAAAGACCTGGAGCTTTGTAAGTCTTACCGCCCAATCTCCCTGATCAATGCGGATGCTAAGGTGCTTGCAAAGGTCCTGGCCAAACGTCCGAACGGGGTCATTGCGGCGCTGGTGCATCCAGACCAGTCTGGGTTCATGCCGGGCAGGGGGACTGATATTAATATCGGAAGACTGCTCGTGCATATAGACAGGGCAGAGAATGAGAATGCTGGAGTAGTGGCTGCTTTGGATGCCGAAAAGGCATTCAACTCCATCGAGTGGGGGTTTTTGTGGAAGGTATTAGAGTCCTTTGGATTTAGCCTGCATTTTATCTCCTGGGTGAAACTTTTATACGCGACCCCAACGGTGAGAGTTAGGATGAACGGCCTGTTGTCTGCCACATTTAACCTGATTCGGGGATCGAGACAGGGATGTCCTCTGTCTCCAGGGCTCTTTGCTTTGGCTATTGAGCCCTTAGCAATTCTTCTGTGGGGAGACCCTGGGGTGAGGGGAATTCAGACTGGGGTTGTCCAAGAAAAAGTGTCTCTCTATGCAGACGACACACTGCTATATTTGGCGGATGCCGGGGACTCCCTGGGGTCAGCCCTTGAGAGTATTAATCGCTTTGGGTGGTTCTCGGGGATCCGCATTAATTGGGACAAGTCCCTGACGTTTTCTCTTCCTCCCAGGGGTCCACGGAACAGGAACCATACACCCCTTCAGTGGGTTGACAAATTTAAATATCTGGGTCCGTAACTCCTTGGCAGCGTATATTAATGACAATCTGTCTCCCCTGATCTCCCAGTTTGAGGGGAGATGCCGGACCTGGAGATCCCTTTTGCTGACCCCAGTCGGCCGAGGGAATTTGATTAAAATGATTTACCTCCCCAAGTTTCTTTATTTCTTTTGAAGCACTCCAATCCCTATCCCTAAGTCACTCTTTCGTAAGTTGGATAGCCTCCTGGTGTCCTTTGTCTGGGCTGGAAGGACCCTGCAGATATCACTGAAAACGCTCCAGCTCCCTTTCTCCCAAGGGGGACTGGCGCTGCCTAATTTTCAGCTCTATTACTGGGAGGCGGTGCTGGTAACTGTCCGGTGATGGTAAGACCAGTCCAGGCAAAACCCGGTGGTGCAGCTGGAGGCTTCGGTACTGGGGTCGTATGCGGCCTTGACCAACCTGGCATATAGGGGGCCTAGAGCACACTCTGTGATAACGACCCTTATGAGAACGACAATAAAAGGGTGGTAACAGGCCAGGGCGATATTTAATACTAATGATACTATGTCTCCCCACACTCCGTTGTGGGGCAACCCTCAACTCTCACACTTTTACAACATACCTGACCCCAAACTGTGGGCGGACAGAGGGATTACAGCCCTCAAGCATATTTACTTTGGGGGAAGTTTTCCCTCTTTTTCGGTGTTTAGGGGAAAATATCATCTCCCCCCCTCGATGGCCTTTATGTTCTTTCAACTCAAACATGCTGCGAAGGCGTAATTTCCAAACCAGCTAACTCTACAAACCGACTCAGTGGAACGTTTGCTGACATCCAAAATAATGGAGAGGCCTCTGTCCTCACTGTACCTCTATCTCTCTGTGGCCTATGCCAAGTCCCAAACTGAGTGGAGGGAGGACATCCTGGGGTTGACAGAGGAGGACTGGGAAGATGTGGTAGAAAGTTACTACTATGATCTCAGCCAGAGAACGTTTTGTCCAGTTGAAACTCCTACACAGAGCCTACTATACCCCAGCTCGAATGGTGAACATATATCCTAATGCTAGCCCCTTGTGCACGAGATTCCAAGCTTCTACCGGGACTTTCTTGCATATGGTATGGACGTGCCCCCTTATTACACCATTCTGGGAGGCAGTGATAGGGAGGCTGAATGACTTTGGAGACTGGGCCCTTAGGCAAGGTCCGGCTATGGCAATATCTGGAGTTTTGGAGGATGTGGTGGCCACTAGACATGGAAAGCTGTTCCTTTTCTTTGCCCTATTCCATACCAGATGTGAAATCCTACTTAGGTGGAGACAGCCAAACCCCCCCCCCCCCGACAGTCAACACATGGATAAGTGCCATAAATATGGTCTTGCCTTTGTACAAACTAACCTACAAGAGTAGGAATTGCCCTAAGAAATTTGATAAGGTATGGTCTCAATGGATAGATGCCTATGGTTTAGCAGCTTAAAGAGAATATATGATTGTTTTTAGCGGTAATACGAGCTGATGTTCTCCCCCCTCCCCTTTCCTCCTTTTTTCCTTTTTCCCCTCTCCCCTGCCACCCGTCCCCTCCCGCCCCCCTTTCCTGTGAACCTGAAAAATATGCAGCAACTGTGTGACGCCAGACATCTCGCGGGAGTCTCCTGCAATTATGTGCCAGCTCACGGACACCAGCGAGTGTCGGGCGATCTCCCAGCTGAGCCTCTCAGTTAGCCACAGACAGAGGACAGAGCAGCCCTAGCAGCCGAATGGAGTATGCCAGGGGGGGGGGGCACTGCCTCCTTGAAATGAGTTTGCCACCTCCCTGAAATTAGGTTTTGCCGGTTTAGATGTCTGTGATGCTATCATGTCGATATGGACCAAAATCTCTCAGGAATGTTTCCAACACCTTGTTGAATCTATGCCACAAAGAATTAAGTTCTGAAGGCAACATGGGTCCAACCCGGTAGTAGCAAGGTGCACCTAGTAAAGTGGCTGGCGACTGTATGTACAACTGGCATCATATTCTGGAATGTTACTAGGACCCAAAAATTATAGCAAACACTTATTGGACCATATCATACAGAAAAATCAGAAATGTATGTAAAAAAAATAGATAAATAAAAATAACTGCCTGCTTACTCACATCTGAAAGTGTTTTATAATATTATTTGATTAGTCCTTTTAATGTGCTGTCAATCCCTACATGTAACAAGAGCCCCATAGAAGCATTTAAGCTCCTTTATTAACCTTCAGAGCAATCTTGAAAATGGGTCACTGACATATTTCTGAAGATTCTAGTTATCTGGAAGGAATGCTAATCACTGGATTTAGTGCTTTCTGAGTTGCTGACCCAGAACAAATATAAAGTAAGTGAAGTCAGAGGAAAAACAGAACTAGTTATTCTGAGTACTACAGCCCGGAAACTAGCATTTTCAGAAAATTAGCAAAGGCAGTCTATGTAATTATTTTGCAATAGGTTTCCTTTTAACTGAATATTTGCAATGTGGTACTGTGTATGCTATCTGAGCACCCCACTAAAAGTCATGAGCAGTATTCTACACACCTCCTCCTTGGGCTTTCTACTCACACCAAGACCGCTATAAGGAGTAGAAAAACTTTGCATCTTTACCCAAACACAGTAAAGATTTCTAGAACGGAAGGTATTCACATGTTTCACCCCATCAAATATAGCAAATAAAAAAAGATTATTTTTGTAAAGTGGACAGAGCCCTAAAAATCATTCCTTAAAGTGTTACTAAACCCAGTAATATTAATATAGTTCACACCCCCCTCCCCCAGTGCCCACAGCTATAAATCTTTTTACATTAAAATATTGCTACTATATACCTTTTTGGCTGATTTGTATACCACAGTCACATGATAAACTGCAGGGTCTGTCTGAGTGCTGAGTGTTCAGGTAGGAGGAGATTTCCACTATGTAAGGCAAAAACCACACCGCTCTGAGCACTGGGAATCAGAAGTCAACATAAGGTGTGCACACCTACTCCAGGTGCTCTAGCTCTGAATGTACCTCCATCATCCAATAGGGCAACAGTCCATAAACAAAGAAATTTTTATGCCAAAACCGGTTTGCATGTTCCCTTTAACTTTTGGAATGAAATAAACATTTGAAGACGTATTTCCCAGTGTGCTAGCTCAATTTCTTCATTTATAGGATTTCCACTATGGCCTGTGTCCTCATGCTGTTATGGGAGGCGGATCATCCATGAATCAAGATGTGACATCCCACCACACTGTGTTCTTTTTTAGTTACTGGGCATGGAGGAGGAGGGAGGGACTGGGCTGTCAGCTGATCTGTATACACGCCCACATGTGTGATGTCAATACCATGTGACCTGAAAAGCTCAGCTCAAGAAGGAAATGTTCTCTCCAGCAAAAGAGACCAGACTGAGCATGTGCAGCCTTACTATTCTGATTGTCTTATCTGGCCTTGCCAAGAGAGACCCTGCAGGAGGGGGAGGATCTTACCATACAGGATCAAAGAGCCTTTTTACACAATACAAGCATGCTATTCTGCATATACAGACAGATTTTACTTTTGTCGGTTTAGTAACACTTTAATGTTTCAAATAGGGCACTTAAAATCCAGAATTGCTGGCGTATAGTATAGATAGGTTGACTTACCATGTAAATATGGAGAGTGCAAAATCTGGTGCAGCTGTGCATGGTAGCCAATCAGCGTCTAACTTTAGCTTGTTCAATTACGCTTTGACAAAAAAAACCTGCAAGGTTTCTATGCAGAGCTGAACCAGATTTTGCACTCTCAAGGTTTAGTAAATCAACCCCACAGCCTAAAATTATAAAGCAATTTATTCAGAACTACATACAGTGCTCTATAAAAAGAGGCTGTATCCTAGCCACATTATGCACCAGCAGTTCTAAATGTGCAACTAGATATTTTGAGGCACACAGGAGGGATTTGCATGTCTCCACCCACTCCTAAAATGAGCAATAATCCTCTTATTTTTGGGATATGCCATGGAATAAGACATGTGAATACCTTCTGTTCTAAGAAGCCTTTTCTGTGCTACACACTTAATTTGGTTGGAGGGTTTTTTAATTCCTTTAGTCCAACAAATAATAATCTCCCAGGACTTCATAAGGACATATTTAATAACATCACAATCATAAAAAGTCCATATTTTTATTGTAACTTGTGTTTAAAAAAAAACCACGTCACTTATTTGTGCTGTTATATTACTTGTTGGGATTGATTTACTAAAGGCAAATAGACCTGCACTTTGCAAATGCAGCTGCACTCTGCAAGGGAATTTTCTTCAGAGCGTAGTAAATGAGGCAAAGCTTCACTTTGCAAAGAATACCCAATCACCCTGCAAGAAAAATAAAATACAAAAAATACTGCATTTCTGCTTTCACATGATTGGATAATGGGCATAGGTGTGTGCAGACTATTGCATTAGGGTGTGCACCCCAAAGCTTAAACACTTATGCGTGTGTGTGCATGTGTATATATACTGATTGTATCAGTAGAGCAGTGAACGGTGTCAGTAGAGCAGTGGACAGTGTCAGTAGTTTTTATTATGTTATTTTCTATTATTTTTTACAATTTTATTTTTTATAGTATTTTTTAACAATTTTTTTTAGGAGCCCCGTTAGGGGCTTTGGTGAAACATCAGGGGTCTAATCAGGGTAATGTGCGCCACACAGGGTGTAATGATATCACGTGCAGGACACACGAAAACTGGCAACCATTTTGTCGAACGTATGCCATGGCAGCTTCAGCTTTGATAATACAGTCACCCTGCAACCCCCTCACTTCTCTTCCCCCTCCTGTCAAGTGAGGAATTCCTGGGTCCCCTGTCCAGGTGCCAAGAGGTCTGGCTGTGTTTGCCAGGGCTGATCATAAACAAATAAATCAGATCCATTAAGAGACAGCACAGGATGCCTGGAGATAATGAGGGTAGTAAAAGCCCATCAGGCAGCTCTGACCTTCCCAGAGACCCTTAATCAATTCAAAAGGTATAAACTTACCCATATTTCATAACTCCAGATAGAAACGTGACATTTTAATAAAAAGTATATACTTAAATGCGGAAATTCATTCTGAACAAAATGAATCCAAACGTCGATAAATCTGATCATACGGGAAACCACTGATAGTTTCCCCTCTTCCCAGGGTAATGGAAAGTGACAAGTCTGTTGTGTTTAGACTTATTTTAATGCACTGTGCATGCTGAGCTCAAATTCCTTAATGTTGGGTCTGCATGGTGATCCTATCCCGAGATATGATTTTTATACTGCAAATTGCATATCAGGGAGGGTTGTTATTCCACGGTCCACCCTGGACAGCCACGGAACCTACTTACCCATGTGAGTGGTCAGGGGCATATGGCCCCACCCCTTGGCTTCCAGACAAAAAGGGAACAAACTGGACCATGCTCAGTTCTTACCTTACCATCAAAGAACGAACATCTGAGAACCTGTGGACTCATTGACCAATCTGATTAATCACGGACATTTAACTGCAAGTATCTTTCTACCCCTTCCATTCTGTCTTATCTCTTTGCTGCTGTATATTATGTCTCTAATTGCTTTGTAACTCCATATTTCTGTAAATATCTTTACTGCACCAATTTTGACCTTTTCATTATTAAACCTTATTCTGAAAAGTGTTAATCTTGTCCCTAAAGCTCTTAATGCAAGCTATAACGAACCAGTTCCTTTGAAGAGCGCTACTGTTTAGGATAACTCATTTGAATATCCCTGTCTGTGGTGACAGCGTGTGTTATAGGTGATTATTCTTAAAATACATAATTGGTATTGCTAATTGTTGGAGACCTGGCACTCAGGATCAAAGGTCAGTGGTGGCAAAGAAAGGGTTAATTGCTTAAATTAGCCTGATGACAATAGCTCTCAGGCTGCTGGCACCTAGATTGTGGTCCCTCAAGCTGGAAAATTTTTGTGCTGGATGCAGCGGAGAGTGGCGTTGTTACGTTAGTGACGGCACGGTGTGAGATCAGGGGGGTCCCCTTGCCACCAGTTAGTGGGGAGGGCAGTGATCTGTTACCCATGTTCATCACACAGGGTAATTAGGGTGTGCCTAGGCACACCTGGCACACACGGTGCACACGCCTATGATAATAGAAGTCAGAAGTGCTTCCCCTCATTTACTAAACTCTGGAGCTAATTCCCTTGAGGAGTGCAACTGCACTTGGAAAGTGAACAGTCTATTTGCCTTTAGTAAATCAACCTCATTGTCTTTTTTTCACAATAAAATATTAACTTTGTCCAATCCTTAAACCTTCATGTTGCCCATCAGACCTACGGATAATAATATACTGTATATAATATTCCAAACTTTTACAAGAATCATCCTCTGTTTTCTGTCATGTCACAGTGGAGCAGACTAAGGTTTCTTAAGAAACTTAGGGAGAGGGGTGAATACAGAATGTCTTTGTGATGTACAAGATGAAGAAAGCATCAAGAATCGGTGCTGTAGGGTGTTGTACAATGAGTTTGGAATTGGTGCCTAGGGGAGAGAAACATACAAGTGGGTGCAGTGCCAGAAAGAAGAAATGGTTTACAAAGAGGCTCTTTTTAGATTGTTAAAATCCTTCAAAGCATAGTGACACTACTATCATTAGGAGGAAATGCAGAGCAATGTGTGCAGCCTGCTTCTTGTAAGCTGTGCAAGTTGGCAGGCATATCCTAAATGTTGCTGTCCATCTCATCTTTCTGCGCTCCTTTTCAATGAACTGAACCTTGTTCCAAGATATGACATTCCATTGCAATGACACAGATGGGCTGGAAGGCATGGCACTCTTTCCTTGCAAATACCAAAAAGGGAGAAAGCAAAAGGCTGAGACAGGCCACAGGAAATCATATTCGGCCACAATTGTTATAGTTGTTTAGAATAATTATAAAAAATAAACCAAAAGGCAAAAAAGACATCTGTATTATCATTAAAGTATAACTAAAGACAAACCTTTTTTTAGTTTGGGATGGAGTGAAGAGGGATTAGAACACCCGTCTGGTTTTTATTATTACCGCCACTCATGTAATGGAGATTCATTCTCTTTGTCTTGCGTACCGTTATCCCAAAAGAAAAGTCCAAACCTGGGGTGTCACTAGAACAGGAATAGAGAGGACATTTTTCCAATGTGGACACTTTCGACGGATTTTCTCTCGCTTACTGTTTTGACTTATGAAACCAAAACCAAGAACATGGGGACATGACCTCAAACTAACTGGAGGAAAGTTCAAAACTAATCTTATTTGGATTGGAATAAACTACCAACAATGAGTCAGTCAACAGTAAATGGCTTCAAACATGCTTGGGATAAACAGATCTATAGTCAGACAAAATTAACAAAAAAAACACCCAAAACATAAATAAATAAAATGGGCAGACTCGATGGACTATTCAGTCTTTTTCTGCCATCACTTTTCTATGACTTTGGGAAAGGAACTGAAGGGAAATCTTCCCAATGGGAAACTGATGGCAAATAAGAAACTGACAGGGGCTATAACCCCCCTTACTCTATCCAACAAAAATTACCTTTGGTCCGACTTTCATTTTCTGACTAGACCATATTAACTTTAGGCACTGCAGCCCTTTGTAGATAGCACGGGGAAAGAGGTGGCTTTTCCCTGTATAGGTATGGACTACACATTTTTCCCTTCATGAGCAGTGTTACAGATAGATGAAAAGACAAAGGGAATAAAAATGTGGAATGTTGCAAAAGTTTAACTGATCCCCTGGTCCACAATGCTATAATTAGCCCCCTATCTGGATACTGGAGGACAAACACACTGATTGTTACAATTCACAAATGTTGGGGTTTCAAGAGAGGCATACTGTCAATACTTCTTGCCAGACAACCATGGTCTACAGTAGATAATAGGCTATTACAACCCCTGGCAAAAATTATGGAATCACCACTTTTGCAAAATGTTCACTCAATTGTTTAATTGTGTAGAAAAAAAAACAATTACAGACATGCCTCAAAACTATTTTCATTCAACATTCCAACCCCCTGGCTTTAAGAAACACTTACCTCACCGAGGACCCTTTACTTAAAGAGGTCATACCCACAGTACCCAAAGTGTCATATAGACGGGCCAAAAACCTTAAAGCCCAGATAGCCCCCAGCCGCCTAGAACCCCCAGCAAAATCCATCAGTACTCCCTTGAGATTTTTTAACATCAAAGGGATGTATAGGTGTAAAAAACCGTTGTGCCTTACTTGTGCCCATGTCACCCATGGCCAAAAATAATTTATCACGAAAGGCAAACGGTACCTTATCCCTGATTTTTTTAATTGTTCCTCAGAGTACGTAGTGTATTGCATGTCCTGTCCATGCGGCCTGCTTTATGTAGGCCGCACTATTCGTACCCTGAGGAAAAGGTTTGGGGAGCAACCTGGCTGCTAAAGGTTGCTAATAGTGTCCCTAGGCATTTTTGGAGGTTCATGCCCAGTGCACTCAAGTACTGCGTGTCTGGGTTGTAGAATTGGTTTCCAAAACTCTCCCTACGGCGGAACGATTCGAACGGTTGTGTGAGAGGGAGAACTTTTGGATTTTCACTCTCGAAACCCTTTCGCCTGGAGGGATGAATGAGGAAATAGAAATCAATACGCTCCTCTGAGTTGTTAGGTCTTATGCAGGTGGTCATACGTGGGGTTTGAGTGTGGCCATGTTCCGATAGATGTACATCCCTCCCCTCCCCCTTTTTCTCTTTCTCTTTTCCCTCCCCTCTGCTCCCTTTTTTTTCTCTTATCCTTTCATCTTTTGGGTCGTAGGCTGGCATTAAATCTTCACCCCTCCTTCTCCTTCCCTTACCCCCTCTCCCTTTCTCTCCTTTCCAGAGGTATAGAGGTCTGTATAAACACACTGTTCCTTTCCCCTTTTTTAAACTTTAGAATTTGATATGGTACGTATACGTTGTCCTTTTTCTTTGCAGTTTTTATCATGTAGTGATTTTAGAGGTCTTTTCATTATGCAGTTTTTAATAGAATTCCTGTTACACGTTTTTAATTTCATTTTTTCATACTGCTGCTACTACTGCTATTATTGTTTGATTTTATTTTATTTTTCTTCTTCCATATGCTACAACAGTCACTTGTATGTCCACTTTGCGAGTATAATATCAAGGCACCTGTGAGCCGTTTTCTAAGTTTGCCTACAATTGCTACCAGCTTGTATATAAGTTGCCCCTATCCAATATGGCTCCCACTATGCCTGATGAAGGACCACGAATGGTCCGAACGCACGCGCTCCCTGTCTCTGGCACCCGGAAGTGATGTTCCATCATCTTACTAGCCCCGCCTGTGGCGTTGGCCCTGGTTCCTCGTAAAGCTAGAAGCCACCAGCGCGCCCGGTTCCGATCTCCGGTCTACACTCGGCCGTTGTGTCAGCTGGCTTTTCCCCTGGGTCAGAGCGGACAGCCCTGCCCACCCCCATGCGCTTGATCTCCTATATTTGTGAGTGGATATGTTTATTTTGTTTTTAATCATTAAACCAGTACTACTGCAATTAGAGGCGCTGCTGTTGTTGTTTCTTCCTGTATCCTAGAGTCGTTCCTGCTCTTTACAACCTGCAGCCTCCTAGAACCATCCATCCCCCCAGCAATGACTACATGGGACATTGTTCACCTATTGGTATGTATCCATTGGTTCCTATATATCATTGGTTTCTGACAGGAGAGCGCAGTATGCACTTGTGTTTGAAGCTGAATTACAGCCTCTGAAAACCCGCAGGTGCTTCAAGTGAGCTTCAAACAAGCTTTGTCATAGACTTCTATGGAGACGTTAAAGAGGCTCTGAAGCATGGCTAAAGCTACATGTGGTATAATTTTTGACGCAAAGCTGAAGCGAAGCAAAGCCAACGCAACGTGTAAACAGGAATGTAAGCTAACAATTTTAATTAGTGACATGAGCTTTGACTAGCATTAAGGGAGCTTTAACAAAGTGTGTCTGATGTCCTCTTTTAAAGCAAGTGTTAAAGAGCCTTTAAAGAGTTTGTTACCCCAACACTTCATATTCCTGATATGTGCCTGCTGTACCATGTACATGTACGAAAAAGTATACTGTTCTCTTTGTATTGCTTCCTTTATGTGAAATCCCTGGTGTTCCTGCCAGTCCCTCTGCTTTCCTATTAACCACTTGCTTACTGGGCACTTAAACCCCCTCCTGCCCAGACCAATTTTCAGCTTTCAGTGCGCTCACACTTTGAATGACAATTACTCAGTCATGCAACACTGTACCCATATGATATTTGCGTCATTTTTTTCACACAAATAGAGCTTTCTTTTGGTGGTATTTAATCACCTCTGGGTTTTTTATTTTTTGCGCTATAATTAAAAAAGACCGAAAATTTCGAAAAAGAACGCATTTTTCTTCGTTTTTGTTATAAAATTTAGCAAATTAGTAATTTATCTTCAGAAATTTTGGCCAAAATTTATAATGTTACATATCTTTGGTAAAAATAACCCAAATTAGTATATATTATTTGGTCTGTGTGAAAGTTAGAGGGTCTACAACCTATGCTGCAAATCATTGAAAATTGATCTCACCTGATGTACTGACGGCCTATCTCATTTCTTGAGACCCTAACAAGCCAGCAAATACAAATACCCCCCAAATGACCCCTTTTTGGAAAGTAGACATTCCAAGGTATCTAGTAAGTGGCATAGTGAATTTTACGAAGTTGTCGTTTTTGCCCACAATTCTTTGCAAAATGAAGATTTTTTTTTTTTCAACAAAATTGTCATTGTAACAGGTTATTTCTCTCACATGGCATATGCATACCTCAAATTACACCCCAAAACATATTCTACTACTCCTCCTGAGTATGGCGATACCCCATGTCTGGGACATTTTTACAGTCTGGCCACATAGAGAGGTCCAACCTTGAACTAGCATCTTCAGGCGTTTTCGAAGCATAAATTACACATCTCATTTCTCAACCACCTATTACACTTCTGAAGGCCCTGGAGCACCAGGACAATGGAAACGCCCACAAAATGACCCCATTATGGAACGCTAACACCCCAACGTATAATCTATGAGGCATAATGAGTTTTTTGAACGGTTCATTTTTTCCATAAGTTTTTGGAAAATGTGGGAAAAAAATTAAAACACATTTTTTTTACACAAAGTTGTCCATTTATAAGGTATTTCCAACACATAGCATGTACAAAGGAAAAATGACCCCCCAAAATACATTCTGCTACTCCTCCTGTGTATGGCAATACCACACGTGTGAGACTTTTACACAGCCTGGCCACATACAGAGGCCCAACATTGAACTAGCACCTTCAGGCGTTTTAGAAATATAAATTACACATCTCATTTCTCGACCACCTATTACAATTCTGAAGGCCCTGGAGCACCAGGACAATGGAAACGCACACAAAATGACCCCATTTTGGAAAGCTAACACCCCAACATATAATCTATGAGGCATAATGAGTCTTTTGAACGGTTCGTTTTTTCCATATGTTTTTGGAAAATGTGGAAAAAAAAGAAAACGCATTTTTTTACACAAAGTTGTCCATTTGTAAGATATTTCCAACAGATAGCATGTACATAGCAAAAATGACACCCCAAAACACATTCTGCTAGTCCTCCTGAGTATGGTAATACCACATGTGTGAGACTTTTACATAGCCTGGCTACATGCAGAGGCCCAACATGCAAGGAAGACTGTCAGGTGTTCTAAGGACACATAGCATTACAAATACCAAGAATTACACCCTAAAATACATTATGCTGAGTAAAGGGTAAACAAAAGATTACCTGTGGTTTTAGTATTGCCGCTGTCCACAGGAGGATAGCACTGGTCCAGGCAGCAGGCAGGGACTTGGTCAGCTACAGCAAACACAATTATCCAGGCAACAGGCAGGAATACTGTCCATAGTACAGGCAGGGACACTGTACATATACAGTCCACGGTCAATGCAGGCAGAGATGTTGTCAACAGTGTGAAAATATTGATCCTGGTAGTAGCACAGCGAACGCAGTTGTCCAGGCAACAGGCATGAATACTGTCCATAGTCAGTACAGGCAAGGATACTATCCATATACAGTCCAAGGTCAGTGCAGACAGATTTTGTCAACATTGCCATAATATTGGTCCAAGTAGCAGGCAGAAACATGGTCCATAGTCCAGGTAGCAGCAGAGTTGTGGTCAGTTCATCCAGTAGGCAGAGGAATGATGGCAATAAGTCCTGCAGGCAGAAGCAGGACAGAATGGGGACAGGGGTAGAGGCTTCTCCCACCCAATCTCTTTGAAGCCTCCGAGTCTCCAGACCCTAATCTGGGAGAGAAAACACAAAAACAATGTTTTCTTCTTCCAGAAAAAATATTCTGGAGCCCCTCACATATGTGAGACCCCTGTGTTGTGAATCCCACTACTCCAGTTGCAGGGTACAAGATCAGTCCAAGAGGCAGGCAAAAAACGTGGTCAAACAGTCCATGGTCAGTTCCAGATCAGGCAGAAGTATGTACAAAATCCGTAGGCCGAAGCGTGGTCGAATAACAGTCCAGGGTCAATTCCAGATCAGGCAGAAGTCTGTACAAAATCGTCAGGCAGAAGCATAGTCGAATAACAAGCCAGGGTCAGTTACAGAGCAGGCAGTGGCATAAGGGGGGCAAACTAGAAAAAGTAACTGAGGAATCATTAATAATTGACTAGGGTGTGATAACGCCGGAAGCAGTCACCTATGCATAGACCTGGTTGGGAAGGGCACTGGGCACAATGATAAGTGGTGTCTCTTCTAACGCCTCTACTAGAGCACACCCGGCATCTTTTCTGGCGTTTTTGGCCTGTTGGTCTGGGAGGGATTTTATCAGGGAAATGGCGCTCGGAGAGTCTGCTACACACATCGGATCCAATATTTTTTGGTGGGCCATTGGGGTATAAAAGTGTGGTGACGATATCCTCCTGGTAGCCAAGGAATGATTTGGTGGAATTTCGATATATGACATAGGTATTGTATATGACCAAATAGAAAAAATAGAGGGCAACTTTTTATACCAGTAGTATGTTCTTCTAGTAAATAAATAGGGTTCCAACATTTGATCGTTTAGATCGACTCCTCCCATGTACAAATTGTAATCGTGGATGCAGGTTGGCTTCTGGATTGGGTCATTTCTTCTAGGGATCTCCACAAATGAATTGTGTATAGAAGATAACATATACACATTCCTTCTGTCCCTCCACTTCACAGCCAGAATTTCCTCATTCCGTAGACTCGCCGTCTCTTCTTTTCTAAGCCTCATGTTCACTAGTCTTTGAGGAAAGCCCACCCGATTTTTTTCTGGCTGTGCCACAGGCTGGTGTAATCTTCCTGTAGAGGTTCCGGAACGGGGTAAACTAGTATAAAAATTATCCACATACAGGTGGTAGCCTTTGTCCAGGAGTGGATAAATTAGTTGCCAAACGATTTTGCCGCTTGCACCTATATAGTCTGGGAAATTAGGGGGATTCAGCTGGGAGTCCTTCCCTTTGTAGACCTTGAAGCTGTAAACATACCCCGTGGTTCGGTCGCACAATTTGTAGACCTTCACTCCATAGCGAGCCCTTTTACTGGGGATATATTGTTTTATTCCCAGCCTTCCTCTAAATTTTACCAGGGATTCGTCAATGCATATATGCTGGTCTGGGGTAAATAATTATGGAAATAATTCTGAAAAATAATTTACAATTGGGCGAATCTTATAAAACCGGTCATAATTTGGGGCATTTCGGGGGGGGCGGGGGGGCAATGGGTATTGTCGTTAAAATGTAGAAATCTCATGATCATGGAAAATCTTGTCCTGGGCATTATGGATGAGAAGACCGGCATGTGGTAGATGGGGCGGGTAGGCAAGTAGGAGCGGAGTTCATTTTTGTTGTTAAGTCCCATGCAGAACACAAGGCCCAAAAAAGTTTTAAATTCTTCCACCGTTACGTCTCTCCACTCATAGGGACGGGAATAATAGGAGGTTGGATTAGCCTGGATAAATTGGTCTGCATATAGGTTGCACTGGGCCACAATGGATCGCAGCTGTGAAAACTAAATCAAAAAAATGAATTGGCGAAAAATTTTCTGTGTCCACCTGGACTCCTGGCTGGGCAGTGAAAGGGGGAATCCTAGCTTCTCCTGAATTAGGAGGAAGCCATAAGGGGTACTTGGAGTGAGTAGGGAAGGCCGGCATGAGACCTAACCCTTTGGGGCTGAGGTACAGCGGTGCTGGTGGCTGGCACTGGGGGGCTGGTGAATGACATTGGGGTGCGGGTGGATGGCACTGGGGTGCTGGCGGATAGCACAGCGGTTCTGGTGGATGGCAAAGCGGTGCTGGTGGACGGTATTGCCTCCTCATCAAAGCGCCTTCGTCTGGTGGGCGGACAATATTCCTCAGAGTCCAGCTCTTATTCACTACTTGAGACCGGATCATAGGCCATATCAGACTCAGGCTCAGACTCAGAGGAACTTGCAGGAGAGTGCTGCCCGTTGCTCTCCTCAGCTGCAAGAATATTGTAGGCCTCCTCAGCAGAAAAAGATCTTTTTGCCATTGTTGCAGCACTAATTGGCACTGATGACACGTATGGCACTAATGAGGTGATGGGCACTGATGTCAGGTGACACTGACGACAGATCAGGTGGCACTGATATGTGGCACTGGTGACAGGTTAGGTGGAACTGATATGTGGCACTGATGACAGGTCTGGTGGCACTGGACACGTGGCACTGATGACAGGTCAGGTGGCACTGACACATCGCACTGATGACAGGTCAGATGACACTGATGACAGATCAGGTAGCACTGATATGTGGCACTGGTGACAGGTTAGGTGGAACTGATATGTGGCACTAATGACAGGTCCAATGGCACTGGTGGCACTGACACGTGGCACTGATGACAGGTCAGGTGGCACTGACACATGGCACTGATGACAGGTCAGGTGACACTGATGACAGATCAGGTAGCACTGATGATATGTGGCACTGGTGACAGGTTAGGTGGAACTATTATGTGGGACTGATGACAGGTCCGGTGGCACTGGTGGCACTGACACATGGCACTGATGTCAGGTGGCACTGATGACAGGTCAGGTGACACTGATGACAGATCAGGTAGCGCTGATGATATGTGGCACTGGTGACAGGTTAGGTGGAACTGATATGTGGCACTGACACGTGGCACTGATGACAGGTCAGGTGGCACTGACACGTGGCACTGATGACAGGTCAGGTGACACTGATGACAGATCAGGTAGCACTGATGATATGTGGCACTGGTGACAGGTTAGGTGGAACTGATATGTGGCACTGATGACAGGTCCAGTGGCACTGGTGGCACTGACACGTGGCACTGATGACAGGTCAGAGGGCACTGACACATGGCACTGATGACAGGTCTGGTGGCACTTTGACACATGGTACTGATTGGTGGCACTGACACATGAAACTGATGACAGGTCAGGTGGCCACGTGGCACTGATGCTATGTGGCACTGATGCTACGTGGCACTGATTGGTGGCACTGACTGGTGGCACTGGCAGATGGCACTGGCAGATGGCACTATGATGGGCACAGTGAAAAGTGTTTTTTTGAAACTCACAGCAGCACAGGCAGCAGGGATCGATCACTCTCTCCTCACACAGCGGTGTCTGTGTGAGGAGAGAAGGCAGGCAACGAGAGATGATCTCATATGTTTACATTTGAGATCATCTCTCATTGGACCTGCCGATCATGTGGTAAATGGCCGCTGTGATTGGCCATTTACCACGATCTGTGATTGGCTGTGTCCAAGGGACACAACGATCACAGAAATTCCGGGCAGCGCGCTCGCGATCACGGGCGGGGGGCGAGCAAAGGGGACGACGTCCATGGACATCATCCCGGCATTTCAGATCCATGCTGGAGCCGTACTTCGGCTATAGCATGGATCTGAAGGGGTTAAAAACTGACCACACTAAGCAGGGGAACACACAGTGGTCAGTTCTCTAGCTATGGTGTCCTGACACTCCCCCGCTGCACAGCCATTCAAAGGGAAGCTCAGTGTGCTGCCGCTTCTCCTCCCTCCAGCTCTTATGCAACAGTGGGAATGTGATTACCTTTAACCACTTCAGCTCCGGAGGGTTTTACCCCCTTCCTGACCAGGCCATTTTTAGCGATATGGCACTGCGTTACTTTAACTGACAATTGCTCGGTCATGCGACACTGTACCCAGATATAATATAAGTCCTTTTTTTCCTACAAATAGAGCTTTCTTTTGGTGGTTGTTGATCACCTCTGTGGTTTTCCTTTACTTTGTGCTATAAACACATTCAATAAAAAAATGTAAAAAAAAAAAAAGAAATTTCTTCATCAATTTAGGCCAAAATGTATTCTGCTACATATTTTTGGTAAAAAAAAAAAAAATCCCAATAAGCGTATATTGATTGGTTTGCACAAAAGTTCTATGTCTACAAACTATGGGATATTTTTTGGAATTTTTTATTTATTTTTTTTTTTTTTACTTGCAATGGCCGCGATCAGCAACTTATAGCAGGACTGCAACATTGCGGTGCACAAATCAGACACATAACTGACACTTTTTTGGGAACCAGTGACATCACTACCAATACAGTGATCAGTGCTAAAAATATGCACTGTCACTGTACTAATGACACTGACAGGAAAGGGGTTAACATCTAAGGAGATCAAGGGGTTAAATGTGTGGCCAACATGTGTTACTGTGTAGTGTGTGCACTTTTTTTTACTAAGCAATGTGCTGTGTTTTACTTCCTGCTTTGCAGGAAGAAAAAATCAGCACATTGCTGCTGTCAGAAGAAAGCCCTATGTATTTACCTACACAGGGCTCTCTTCGGTAATATCCAGAGCTGATTGTCGGGTGTTGTCAACCAATCAGCGGCCAGGAGCTGCTGATTGGTTGGTGCTGCAGCCAATCACAGCACAGCCGGGTTGGCGGGTATGCACTCTCTACCCTGGCATGCAGATCATGTACTAGGTACGTGATCCAGCGCAGAGCCGGCACCCTGACACAGTATATCTACAATGGGCGGCCCACAAGCGGTTAAAAAAAGGAGAAAAGGGTATTTAGTATAATTTTTTTTACATCTATACAAAAATGTTTTGCCTTTCATTTCTAAAAGATAAATGCTCCCTTGCAGCCCAGCCCTCACAAGGAAAAAACAGGTTTAGGCTAGGTTCACACTAGTTCGAGAATTGGGCCGACATTAGGAGCACAAGTCGCATTACATCACAAAATCAATGATTCCCTATGAGAGCCGTTTTAACTGGTCCGACACAAATCGGACCAACTTTGAAAAAGGTTCCTGTACTACTTTTGTCCAAATTTGATCCTACTTCAACCCATTGAATATCATTGAAGTCCGATCATCTTAACTGATCCAACTTTGGCATGCGACTTGTGCTCTGAGGAACTTGATGGGGAACTCCACGCCAAATTAAAAAAAAAAAAAAACGGCATGGCATCCCCCTCCAAGAGCATACCAAGCCCTTCGGTCTGGTATAGATTTTAAGAAGAACCCCCGCACCAAAAAAAAGTGTGGGGTGCCCCCCAAAATCCATACCTGATCCTTCAGTCTGGTATGGATTTTAAGGGACCCCCCATGCCCAAAAAAATGACGTGGAGTCCTCCCCAAGGGGATCCATACCAGACCCTTATCTGAGCACTCAGTTTGGCAGGCCAGGAAAGGGGACAGGGACGAACGAGCGCCCCCCCCCCCCTCCTGGACAATACCAGGCTGCATGACCTCAACATGGGGAGTATGGGTACTTTGGGGCAGGGGGGATCTGCGTCCCCACCCCAAAGCACCTGGTCCCCATGTTGATGAGGACAAGGGCCTCTTCCTGACAACTCTTGCCGGAGGTTGTCAGGGTCTGCGGGGGGAGGCTTATCGGAATCTGGAAGCCCCCTTTAACACGGGGGCCCCCAGATCCTGGCCCCCTACCCTATGTAAATGAGTATGGGGTACATTGTTCCCCTACCCATTCACCTAAAAAAAAAAGTGTCAAAAATAAACATACTACACAGGTTTTTAAACCGCTGGAGAGGGGAGAAGAAACCGGAGAGAGAAAACGCCGGAGCTGTTTTAATAAAATACTTTAAAAACCCGCAGTGTGTTTCTTTTTACGCTTTTTTTAGGTGAATGGGTAGGGGTACAATGTACCCCATTCTCATTCACATAGGGTGGAGGGCAGAACCTGGAAGCCCCCTTGTTAAATGGGGCTTCCAGATTCCGATAAGCCCCCCGCCCACAGACCCCGACAACCACCGGCAAGAGTTGTCGAGAAGAGGCCCTTGTCCTCAACAACATGGGGACAAGGTGCTTTGGGGTGGGGGGCCAGAGCCTGCTATTGTCGGGATTAAAGTCGGATCCCTTTCACAGAACTCAGACCGTTGGTCTGATGTAGGACCCTTGTAGGACACATGTCACAGAGCAAAGTAGGATCAAAGTCGGACTGTTTTTGTGTTGGATAGTGTGAACCTAGCCTTATGTGTATAAGATTTACCCATAATCCCATGTTTTCCTCACACAGTTAAGAGGGAGAATCTTCTGCATCTGAAAAGGTACTGTTATAACATAATAATGTATTATTATTATTTTACTGTGAAATTACTGGTTTGAAGTTATAACTTCAAACTTCAGCACGTTAAGCCGTCTGCTTGAGTACAGTTTTTGAAAATATAGTAAATGAACTTAAAAACAATTTATAATAATTATTTGTATATTACTTACTTATGGTAATTAACCACTTGCCACCCATGCCAATTCTGACACTTTGCTCCAACATGTAGAATTTTTGCTAGAAAATTACTCAGAGCTCCAAACATTATATATATATTTTTAGCAGACACCCTAGGGAATAAAATGGTGGCTGTTGCAACTTTTTATGTTACACAGTATTTGTGCAGCAATTTTTCAAACAAGTTTTTTTGGAATGGCACCAAACTTCAGTACTTAAAAATCTCCATAGGCGACGCTTTAAAATTTTTTTACAGGTTACATGTTTAGAGTTACAGAGGAGGTCTAGTGCTAGAATTATTGTTCTCTCTCTAACGTTTGCGGCGTATGTAACCTGTGTGTATCTGGCTTTGATACTAGCCAGTGCCTCACCAGCCACTGACTACACCGCACGTCCCTAGTGCACAGTACAAAAAGATGATTTCCCAGCACACTTACCAGCTAACCTGTTTTATGTATATATATTGTGATGTTATGCGAGGCGCCATAATGGGCTGCCGATCACTTTGAGGTGACTAGTGAGAGTCCGACCCGGGTTTTGCCAGCCACCGTGGCAGAGCTAGTTCCGGCCCGGCCTGGACTTTGTGGTCCACTCAAACCCTTCTCTACCTGCATTTAATGAGCAGGAAGAGAGCAGAGGGGAGCTCTATCCTGGATCTCAGAGGGAGACAGGTGAGAGAGCTCTTTGATAATTTGGACTCAAAGATCAGGGTTTGCACTGTGCTCATGTTTTGTGGGTGTAGGGTATAACCCCACACTGTATAGAGAGGAACCCAATTGTTTAGTTTAGCGGCGGATGGCGAGGTTTTGTTTTCTGGTTTGTTATGTGTTTTTGATCTTGCAAACCTGTGATAATAAACCTGGCAAGCCGCCAGATTTTAAAGAAACAGACCTCCATGCTGAATCTTTTCTTCTGAAAAGTGATCCCCACAAGCTAATCTCCCACACGTGGTGGAGTTCAGCTAGGCAACTTTCAAAGATGGAGGAAATATTGAAGGCCCTGCTGCAAGCCAATGCAGCCCAGTGGGAAGCCAACTGCCAGGTCGCAGAGGTCGCTGCAGCACAACATGCAGCTCAGAGGGAAAATAACCACCAGGTCGCAGAAGCCGCTGCAGCTCAACAGCCGGCTCTGCAGGAAACCAACCTCCGGCTCACACAGGTCACTGAGGCTCAGCGAGAGGAGAGTCGCCAATTTGCAGTGGCGCTTTTGGAATTAAAGAAGGGGTCCGCACCTCCGGTGACAATGGAACCAAAGTCGGTGTGCACCTCTTACCACATGCAGAAGATGACGCCTGCGGATAACGTGGAAGCATACCTCACAACCTTTGAAAGAGTCGCTCTTCGCGAAGGATGGCCAAAAGAACAGTGGACGGGACTGGTAGCATCATTGTTGACCAGTGAACCCCAAAAAGCCTATTTCGATCTGGAAACCGATAAGGCCCAGCACTATGAGACTCTAAAGGCAGAGATACTCGCACGCCTGGGGGTCACCATGGCAGTCTGGGCCCAACGCGTGCATCAGTGGACCTACCGCACCGACAAGTCACCCCATTCGCAGATTTTTGACCTAGTCCACCTTACCAAGAAATGGCTACAGCTGGAGACTTTGCCAGGTCCCCATATTGTGGAGTGTGTGGTCATGGACCGCTATCTATGGGCGCTCCCTGCTGCTTTGAGGAAATGGGTCAGCCATGGGGACTGCAAGCCAACTGGTGGACCTCGTGGAGAGATACACGGCTGCTGAGGACTTGCTGCGGTCATCTGCACCCCACTCCAATGTATCTAGGAGTGAAAGATCGCCCAGCGGACCCGGTAAGACTGTTCCAGGATTCAGGGGTGTGAGGAAATTTGATAAGACTGATACGGTTAAAGAGACTGGGGGCTCTAGACCTGGAGACTGGCCAAAGAAGCCAGGAAGGTCTTGGGGACCCTTGAGAGGACTGGGTATAGAACACATACAGTGCTACTAATGCCATGTATTGGGCCATATTGCTGACAATTGCCCCTTGAATGATGAACCCATGTAATGCGATTATGCTTATGTGAATAGACACCTTTCTCTTTTTCCACAGGTCGCATATACATCATCATGTTCAAGTCGCATGGAGAAGCAAATGTGTGTGATTTTTGTTGATGGGAGACCAGTCACTGCACTGCTTGACTCGGGTAGTGTGGTAACATTGGTAAACATTGGTTTCAGCATTTTAGATTAATACTTGATTCCGGGCGATCTCAACTCAGTTTATATTATCTTATGTTTATAAGTTTTTTAAACATTGGGGTGTATTACGTTAAGACAGTGTTATGATGACTCGGTGAAGTCAGGCTGTTTATGTACAGAGGAGGTTCAGTTATGGTCTAAGATTGCAAACTATTATTGCCAAGATCTGGTCATCCATATCAGTCACAATCCATTTTTGGGCCTTCCCCTAAAGCCCTATATGGTGCAATTATTTTAGCACTTTTAATTTTAAAATATTTTCAGTTTTGTCTTTTGAGGTGTTTTTTTTCGGGTCCGATTTCATCTATTACGTCCTCTAATATAACCTTCACTTTTACTGTATGGGCCATTTCCGGGTGTTGGTGTTCCTGGCCTGTTGCGTTTCCTGTTTACATCAGAGGTATGATCAGTTCCTGTGCGGCTGGAAGTACATCATCGGTGGCGCCGCCGGAAGTTACGTCACCAGTATTCACGAACGGCCGGTTCACCAGACCTCTTCCGCGTTTGGAATGCAGTGAGGTCTGATCCATTCATTCCTATGGAGTTTACATTGAGGTGTGGTACGCACGCCAAGACGCCATCTTGAGTGCCCTGATTGGACTTCCTCTTTGAGTTTGGGGCATACTTTGATTTCATTATTTGTGTATCTATATATATATTTGCAGTGTCCCTGGGGGGGACACCCCAGAAGACGTTTATTGAAATGAAACGCGTCGGGTCTTGTCCCCCATGCGACTCCAACGTTTTTAGCTACCTGTTGAGCTCAACACTTTTATACATGTAAGTATCCCTGAACATTTTTAATAAATCCACCCAACGGTATTTCACTATGTCGAGTCCTTCTCGCTTTGTCCTATGACATTTTGGATACACTTGAACATCCCTCTTCTTGGTGGGGTTCCAATCTTTGGAGAGTTGTCGAGACGATTGATGACATCTGACCACGCATTGGAAAGGGTACCGCTATCCACCCAGTGAGGTCCTCTCCAGGATAAGGGTTTCACGCTGGTTTCTTACCAGTTACTGGTAAGCATATTAATCATTTGGTGGAGGATTCCATTTGTTGATCTATTTTGTCACTCATCACTTTATGTGTTGTCATTCACTTGGACACTTTCTAATTGTGCACATTAAGTAGCCTAATTTATATTTCCGGTTGGTTCAACACATTTGCATGTTGGCTACCACCCTTTTGGTTTACAACTACTTGGACTTATCAGTATACATTAGACCTATTGGCATATGCTAGTAGGTGCAATTCAAACTTTTTACATACATATTTGTATTATATAGCTAATGTATTTTGAATTTATATACACATATTTTTGTATTATTTTACATTGTTAACAGTCACTGTCAGGGCCGGCCCAATACGTTGTGCTGCCTGGATCCAAGAATGAAATGCTGACCCCCCCCCCCCAAAAAAAAAAAATCACGCCCACCAAAAGGCCCCACATCCATTAATTTATATAATGACAGTTAAAACGAACATTTAAAGCGGTAGTAAACCCCCAAGTACTGTTTTTACCTACAGGTAAGCCTATAATAAGGCTTACCGGTAGGTAAAATGAATATCTCCTAAACCTACATGGTTTAGGAGATATTCGATCTGCATGCAGCCGCTGACATTATGATCCGGCGGAGGCGGCCGTAAAATCAGAGCTGGCTGCCGGAACGAAGAGCTCCAGTGCGCATACCACTCACAGCGCTGGAGCTGCGTACCCGGAAGAAAGAAAAGGACCATCATGTCAGCTCCCTCAGTGCTGACCGACTCAGGCATCGGGGGCCTCGTTCTAAGGTAAGTATTTCATAATATGTTAGTATGGGGAGGTAGGGTCAGGCGGGGTTGGTAGGGGGGTTTAGGCAGGGGTGGTAGGGGGGTTCAGACAGAGGCGTTAGTGGTGGTGGTGGGGGGTTCAGACAGAGGTGTTAGTGGTAGGGGTTCAGTCTGAAGCAGCGGTGGTGGGGGGAGGTTTCAGGCAAAGGCAGATGTGGTGATGGTGGGGGCGATCCGACAAAGGCAGGGGTGGTGGGTGGTTTAGACACTTTGGTGGGTGGTGGGGACGGAAACAGCCTAGCGGGGGTGGT
>BLSH010249461.1:276593-298951 GCA_018402905.1 Glandirana rugosa
CACCCCCCCCCCCCCCCCGCCCCAGTCTTGTAAATACCTTAAAACCCGTATGGTTAAAAAAAATGTTGAGCATAAAATCTTACATAAAAAACACACCTATGTAATTGGATGGGATAATTCCCAAAGCATGCAAAAGCTAAGCGAAGCTGCACATTACAAAAAAAAAAAAAAAAATCACTTTTCCTTTATTTTACTACTGAATATTTTATACATAACATTACTCTCCAACATTCCTCCACTATATATAAATAGGTAAATGCCTTATATCCAGTGCAAGGCCCTGCCACTGTGAAAATGTTGGAGAAAACATAGGGTCCTCGATGAATATAGTTTGAGGGGCTCCAGAGTGTCAGTTCTGAGTGGAGAAAGGTGTTTTTTTTTAATCTTTCCCCGAGTTTTGTCATTTTCAAACCAGTTTGGAGCTCTGGAAACCTCAAAGTGCTTTGGGAGGGAAGGCGTCTCCAATATTGGAGATGCTCATTATGCTATGCTTTAACTAGGAATCTTCTATCCAGCCTTATTTATTCATATGGCATGTGTACAAAACAAATCTGTATATAGAACTTAAATTATTTTATAAATGCTTCCCTGTAAACCGGTTAACCAAGTTTTAAGTTACGTTGAGTATAGGTATGTTTTAAGAAAAAACACTGGCTGACAATTGTCAGAATACGTAGTGGTCAGTGCATGTAGTTATCTTTTCCAATCGTATTTGCTCTGTTCATTCTGAAAGCTTGGTTGGGCTCAGAATGTACAGGTCATACAAATTAGTTGTGCACATATAAGGACAAATATGTTAGGGTCCTTTCACACATATGGACCATTCATCAGTTCCGTCACACCAAAACCGATGAAGTATTCATCCGTTTTTTCATCTGTGGTCATCAGTTTTTTTTACATCCACTACCAATGCAAAAACGGATGAAAACTGACCGTTCGTCCATTTACATCCGAAAAATAGGACTTTCATCCGTTCAAAAAAAACAGATGTTGACGGAAGCGGATGAAAACGGATGCAAATGAATGATCATCAGTTGTCATCCGTTTTTCCATAGAGTTGCATTGATGTCCGTTTTTCATCTGTCAACGGATGGATGAAAAACGGACAAGCGGTCTGTATGTGTGAAAGGGGCCTTAATCATCTGGGAATCTGAACTCCGATTATCCCAACAAAATCTTACCGCAAGTTTCAAAGTAAAAATGTTAAAAATCCAGAATTATGATAAAATTCTTCACGAAGCTACAGTAAATCAAGCCATCAAAAACCACACAGGGTATCTCAGTTATGGACATAAAAATACAATCAAATGTAGCATATACATGCAAAGACTGTGATGGCCATTAGCATCGTAAGTAATGAGAAATACATAAAATGCCTCAAACTTGTACTACACACAAACTGACACACTAATGTGAGTGAATACCTGAGCAAGCTGAATAGAGAGGTTGTCTCTGTGTTTAGGTAGCGCTGGTTAACAGTCCATATACAACATGCCATGTTTGAGTAGGTTTCAATATTAAACTGAACACCAGCTATAAAAACTTTCTTTTTGGATTTAGATAATTTAGTAAGTGTAGGAAAAGGTTAGATTTTCGCTGCAGTCCGTGTCCACACTTGGAAAATACCCCTAACTTCCTGTTTTGTTTACACTTACCACTAAGACAAGAAGGTAGGTGAAATCTCCCCAGCAGGGTCTTGCACGGCTATAAAAAGCTAAATGATTTCAAGTGTTCCCCTTGCTGACAAAATGTCCCTTCTAGAACAATTTCCCTTGAATTTCTGTCCTCATGAAATGACAGGAAGAAATTAGACATTTTCTTAATAGCCCAGAGGTGCTGGGACTTTGATATAAGTTTAACCACTTCAGCCCTGGAAGGATTTACCCCCTTTCTGACCAGAGCACTTTTTGGGATTCGGCACTGCGTAGCTTTAACTTACAACTGCGCGGTCGTGCGACGTTGTACCCAAACAAAATTGACGTCCTTTTTTCCCCACAAATAGAGCTTTCTTTTGGTGGTATTTGATCACCTATTTTTTACTTTTTGCTATAATACATGTCCAAAAAAAAATATAAAAAAACGAATTTATTCATCAGTTTATGCCAATATATTCTTCTACATATTTTTGGTAAAAAAAAAAAAAAAAAAAAGAAATCGCAATAGGCATATATTGATTGGTTTGAGCAAAAGTTGACCAAACTATGAGAACCGTTTTTTGGCATTTTTACTTTTTTTTGTTTTTACTAGTAATGGCGGCGATCTGTGATTTTTATTGCGACCGTGACAGATTGGACATTTTTTACACTTTTTTGGGACCACTGTATAAATGTCACTGGCAAGGAAAGGGTTAACCTGTGGGGGGCGATCAAGGGGTTAACTGTGTTCCCTATGTGTGTTGTAACTGTATGGGGGCTGGGCTGGCAGGTGCATGACAAATTTAATTGACCCCAATTACAGGGATCAGTAGATCACTTTCATGTCCGCGGTCAGAATGGGGAACCACTGTGTTTACATCGGCGGTTCCCCATTCTTCCTCTGTAGTAGGCAATCACGGGTCGCCGGCCCACATGGAGTCCGCCCGACCCAAGGCCCCACTCACAGAGCGTGCAGTGGGCATGCGCCCGCCCCCTAGCTGCGCCTGCAGCGATTCACAATATGCTGTCACTTTGCCGTACTAAATCGTGGTTACGTGGTCGGCAAGTGCTTAAACAAGGTAGTGAGAGGGCAAATAACATTTGAAGACTCCACAGGCTCAGGTAACCTGCTCACAACAGACAAGGCTACCCTGCAGTGGGCACTCTAGCAGGTTACCAGAAAAAGATGTGCTTATATGGAACGAGTGTCAGACCAAAAGATAAGAGTCCAAATCCATTTATTAATATTGTGTCAAAAGACAGCCAAGGTATTTTAGGGGTCAAAGGAACTCCCCCTTCATCAGGGCTTCAGTTAAAAATGAGAACCTTGAGTGGCCTCAAAGTAAGGAAAGGCTTTTCTGTTTGAATATGTGCAGGGAAGCCGAATGCTAGATTAGGGTTCCTGGCCAGTAGTATCTGCATCAGCAGTCAAAATAAGCAGTCTTAAAAAACAAACATATCGTTTGTTACAATTATTGGTGTAGGTACTGGTAGTATTAATATAGAGCAGGGATGTCAAACTGGCGGCCCTCCAGCTGTTGCGGAACTACAAGTCCCATCATGCCTCTGCCTGTGGGAGTCATGCTTGTAACTGTCAGCCTTGCAATGCCTCATGGGAATTGTAGTTCAGCAACAGCTGGAGGGCCGCCAGTTTGACACCTGTGATATAGAGACATTGAAAATAGCACATATGGCTATCTCCTGGCTAGGAAGAATAAATTACATTAAAATGAGTATTCTCCCGAAAATCCTCTACAAATTTCGGATGTTGCCCAACTCACTATCACAAAGATATTTTGATAAAATTAATACCATAATGACAAAATTCATTTGGCAGAACAGGAAACCAAGAGTATAACTTTTAATGCTATGTAGAAATAAAGACCGGGGAGAAGTGTTAGCACCTGATATAAAGAGTTATTACAAAGCAGTAATCATAGAACGGGTGATTGAGTGGACAAAATTAAATAAAGAAAAAAGGTGGGTAGAAATAGAAAATAAAATAAATAGAGCACAACTTAATAAAGAGATTTAAAGAGTATCACCAAAATTTAGGACTTTAGATGAGGAACAACACGAACTAACGAAAAATGCACTAAAAATATGGGATATGGTACACAACAGAGAAAATTTGAGTTATAATTCCCCATTACTATCACTGAGAGACACAAACTATTTTCCACCAGGGAATGAAAACAGAAATAGTGAATGGATTAAACAAGCCCAACTAAAAAATGTAATTAAAAAATGAGAAAATTTGCACATTCAATGAACTAAATAAGGGGGGGGGGGGGTTTGAATGAATGGAGGCATCTTCAGTTGAAGCACTTCATTGACTCTCTCCCAACACCACTTAGATCAGGAAGGGAGTTAAATTCGCTAGAAAAAATGTGAACAGAGTACTAGCATTAAACATGGAATAGCGAAAATATATAGTCTAATCAAGGAGATGACTGCGACTGGGATACCTCAATTCATTAGAAAATGAGAAGAGGAGATAGGAACACGGGTGAATCTTAAACAAGTAAGAAGAATTTTGAGAGCAGTGTTTGACACAGCCCCAGATATACACGTGCAAGAAATGAATTATAAAAGCCTGGTACGATGGCACATAACCCCATCAGAAAGACACTCCCCCACCCCCCCATGTTGGAGGGGCTGTAATAATATCGGCACAGCATATGGTGGGAGTGCCCAGTAATAAGAAAATATTGGCAAAAGATCCAAAAACATATAAAGGAGATTTTGGAGGTCGAAGTAGAGGACGACCCCTGGGTATGTTTATTCCATGGCTCTTAACAACCCTTAAAACAATATAAGCAGTCCATACGTCGGTATCTCGCTTTTTGCTGCATTAATTAAATACGGAAGAAATGGAGAGATCCTGAAAGCCCCACACTGAGATTGGTGTAGGAAAGTTGGATATATTTAGAAGATAGAAAATTTCAATAAGGAAGAGGAGGATCAAATAAAAAGGTATAGAGTCAAAGTGGGGAAAGTGGGGGAAATTTAAAAATTCTAGCCCCTGTAAGAAAATCCTTCTCGGGGAAATAAAGTAATCTAGGAACATCATCAGAACAATCTCTGAGGAAGAGGAGGATAAGCCCCAAAAGTTAATAATAAGCAGGAGTTGGACAAGGGGTGGGGGATAGATATTCATCTTGGGAGAGATATTAATGTCTGATGTGTATATTGATGAAGACAATGTTGATTTGGAAAATATTGAACATAGTTATTTTTTATGCCTCCCATTTCTTTTTTGTGTATGTGAAAACAAATGATGAAAATCCAATAAAGAGATAAAAAAAAATATATATATATATAGATATAGAGAGAGAGAGAGAGAGAGAGAGAGAGAGAGAGAGAGAGAGAGAGAGAGAGAGAGAGAGAGAGAGAGAGAGAGAGAGAGAGAGAGAGAGAGAGAGAGACATTGTCCCATATGCCCAGAATTGCACTTATGTTTCTGTGAACCCTGGTTTCTTACCTGGAGATCCTGCCAATTAACTGCACTTCCTGTTGTAGGCAGAAAACATATCATATCATCTTGCATTTAGCAGCAGCGCTGTCAGCTGCCATGTGCCCTGTTTCAGTTGAGCTACTCTTTTTATAGGCAGTGCAATGGCTAGATGAAGGAGCTCACACAACAGGCTGACTTCGCTGGTACTGATTGAGAGGCAAGGATTTTGTGTTGTCAGTCTGCAACAAAGTGCTGTTACTGGCAGGAGCTCTAAGTAAGAAACGGTAAACAGTGCAGCACAATACCAAACATACTGAAAAACAGATTAGGGGTTGGTTAACACCAGAACGTGGCGCAGGAAAGTTGCGCTCTGTGTGCATTTCCTGCGCTGCGCTCAAAATGCAGTGCCTGTGCGATCTGCTCCAAGTGTAAATATATTCTTAAGGACACCCCAAATGCAGATTGCAAAAGCAGTGCCTTTGCCTGCACCAGATTACATAGTACTGCAATACCATGCAATCTTATGTAGTGTTTTTTTTAATAAAAGTGCATGCTTGCAGCTCATCAGATAAATAGGCTGAAAACGGCACCACACTAAATTGCACAGGAATCACACAGGAGCCGATCGGTAGGGTTTACATAAACCTTAACAGGGAAAGTCACAACTGGGCTTATGCAAGATTTTGTATCTTATTCTTTAACTTGAATCAAGTAGTGAAAGGTCACCTGATGTAGAATACACACCACCTCCTTGCTTCTCAGGATGCAGAGTGTAAGATCAGGCAGTTTGTTGGGGCAGATTTTCAGCTGACAATTTCACATCCTGTCTCAAGCCTTAAAATTTAAACTCAAACTTTAAAGCTCACTGATTAAGATATTAATGGAGGAACCTATATTCTGTCGCTGTAATACAAAGCATAAATAAAAGTAAACAAAATGTTTACATGTGTCTAATCAGTATATCTAAATTAAATGGAAGTTCATCATTTTTTAGTAAACATTATGAAAATGTATTATTTTTTTTGTTTAGTTTGTGCGCTGGAAGCATTAATTATAGATACTCAAAATATAAATATATATTTAAAAAAAAAAATTAAATTTGATGTGTTAATGCTATGTGTATATATACTATACACACATATACATATAACTGGAAAGAAAAGTCTATTTATTTTCTTTGTACTGCCTTTTGTCTTAAAAATATATTTTGTAACACATCGCAATGAGGAGAATTTACCAAGGCTGGAACAGACAGAAGATGATGCAGCTGTGCATGCCAACCAATCAGCTCTTTCAAAGCTTAAGTGAACAAACTGAATTCAGAAGATGATTGGTTACTTATGCACAGCTGCTCCAGATTCTGTCTGCTTTAGTTTTGGTAAATTCTCCCAATATATGACTCACTTCTGTAACAGAAAATTTCAACGTTATTGCCACATTATTTGTCCCATAGCTGAATGTGAAAATGTCTTTCGAGATTAAATATTTATATAACCTACTAGAATGTATCTACAATGCCAAACCTAATGTTTATCTTTCCGTGGTCAATTTTTATCATCTCTCTAAAACTTGTAGTTTTGTAGAAAAAAAAAAAAAAAGAGAAAAAAATAGCAATATAATTTAAGCAGAAGGATCATTGTGTCATAAGTGGCTGATATGTTGGTAAAAATATGACATAGTATATAATTTAACAGCTTTTGGTGGTTAGTGTTGTTGGATATCAAGACAGAAAAAGTAGTATGAAATTTAGGTATCAAAAATAGTTATACCAGTATTATCATTATAATGGTGGGGACCAGAACTATATATACACATGTGCTAATTAGATATTCTTAAACCCTGTTTACTTGAGAAAAATTCTATACTTCTGCTTGACACCAAGTATATGGTGCCACATCTCCCAACAGTTTAAAATCTTTAAATCTGTATTTTTAAATCTATAGTCTAGTTTATAAACGTAACACCACTGGTGTAGAGCTCAACACATCACAGTGCAATTTCGTTTCCTAATTTCAGATCTGGATTGTGTTCAAAGGTAGGGAACTAGAAGGCGGCTCCATTATAAATTACCCAATTTGCACTAGTAAAACAATGCCAAACAAATGAACTGGGATACAACTCAGATATTCCAAATTGTCACTGATATTATTCTGTAGAATCAGTGTAACCAATGATCCTTTCCTTGTTCCCCAATACTGTTGCATTGACCATTAGAATCAAAGACAAACCCCCTCTTTCGGATGCCTATGCCAAACCTTTAACCTCTTGCTGCCTACGTAATGTGTGGCAACAAAGATTGTGGGCTTTAACGCCCACATGCCACGTGTATGGACGGCAGTTATCACATAATCGGCTGGTCCTTCCTGCTCCCGGGGCATAAAGATCCTATTTAAGGGATGCCGGGACTGGAAGGGAAAGGGTTAACATGTTTAGTAGCACAGAAAGAACTTTTTTGGAACCGTCTACACAACTCTGCCATCTAAAACTTTAGTGCTGGGTTGAAAGCAGAAAGCTCAAGTATTAACTCATCATCCCTCCCCTGGGTAGCTGGGTTTTCGAGCAAGTGTGTCTTTCTAATCAATTCTTGTAGTCAAACCCTTCTTCTAGTCAGTAAATTCTCTAGAATATAAATACTATTTTACATATGGTGCTTAAAAACCGTGTTTGTAAAAACGTGTGTTTTAGTTTTGCAATGAATTAACCCATAACTCCAAGCTAAATTAAGGCTCCCATACAGTAGATTAGTCCAACAATATTACCAGCTAGTTTAAATTAGTAACAGACAATTTTGGTTTTAGCTTCCCTTTAAGGGCAATAGTAAAATGCCACAAAATGATTTTCTCAATTACTGTTCAAAAAGTTAAATTTGAGAAGGTCAATAGTTTAGGCACCTTTTAAAAAGAGCTTGACTTTGCAAAAACAATACATAAAAATTTTAACTAACAAATACTTCACAAAATGATATAAAATAATGCATACAGTTTTACAAAAAGCTGTCTAGGAAGGCAAGAATTTGCAGGTTACAAGGAAACAATTTGCACGTGACTCTGATCGGTCTGACAGCAGCCTTTGGTGTTACCAGTTGTCAAGGAAATCAAATCCCGTCTTCAAGAGCACACTGCTAGTGTTAATCTGTAAGGAAAAGTAAAAAGACTACTGTCACATGCATAAAACAATACAAAAACTTAAAAAACCATGAAAAGAAAACAAGGTATGAAAACATGGCTCATTTTACTTGGCTATGAATTTCAAATAGATATAGTTGGCAACATAAGATATCTAGAAAACCAGTTTTAGTTTGTAAAGTAAATCTGCAATCAAAAAAATATATTTAACACAGCTGAGCAGGGAGGCTGTGGTAAGTTGTTTAATGCATGCAGTATATTCTCACAGCTCTCTAGCAACCCATGGAACTCTAGTGTCCTCGGAGGCCCTTTATTTGTTTTAAACTATTTTTTCATAATGGATAATGCTGAGAGGAATATCATGTGTCACAAGTCATTTTTTTATGGGGCTGTATGAAGCACAAATATGGAAGCATTGATTTGTAAAAGGGAATAAAAGAGCGGTGATCTCTAGTGGTTCCACGTAATTTGTCTCCTGAATCATGTCCCAAGTCTTCAACAGCTGTATCATGCCTTCAGTGTTTGGCCATCTTCTATAGCAGGGGTCTCCAAACTTTCTAAACAAGGGGCCAGTTTACTGTTCTTCAGACTTTAGGGGGGCCGGACTGTAGCCATAGAGTAGAAAAGGTCCGGACGTTGGCAGTAAAAAACAATGTCCCTTCTTTGGTGTCAGTGGGAGGGGTTGTGCCCCATTGTTTGTGTCATCGGGAGGATTCATGCCCCATCATTTGTGTCATTGGGAGGAATTGTGCCCCTTCACTGGTGTTAATGGGGAGGAAATTATGCCCCATTGTTGGTATCAGTGGATGAAATCGTGCCCCAAGGGCTGGATAAAAGCAAGCGAAGGTCTGCAGTTTGGAGACCACTGTTCTATAGCATGTCAGTAGTTCCTGCAGCTTTCTGATACATTACCTTCACCGAATATCATATGCAATGACTTTATGGACCACACTTGAAACCTTTTAAATTAAGTGAGTTGACCACCATTGCCCTAGACTGCAGATTTGAAATCATCCCTTCCTTTCCAATTGGCTGGACTTATTCTGCGCTATTCTATAATAGAAAGATTTCAGTCAACAGAAAAAAAAAAAAGGATAATTACAGCCAATCAGAAAGGGAGAGATTAAGCTATTATACCTACCCAGTGTCATTTAAAGCACTTCCTGTTAGCCCGGGGAGAGAAGGGCCCACTCCCTAGGGGCATTTTATCAGAAAGCCCCTACAGTCACAGGAGGACGCTGCAGAGAGCATGGCTACTTCATTAGGTGTCAACCGGTCACTGAACAATCTGGTTTCACCCACCACCATAGGCAGAAAAGGACCTGTGACTTGATCTGTCCAGGAAGAAAGTAGTAAAGAGAGAGTGGAAATTGATGGACGTGGAGAATGACCAGAACAGAAGGTGAGCCTAAAAGGAAGTGGATGTGAATGATCACATAGGGTTGTAAAGTTAGCCGGGAGGAAGTGGTGAAAAAATGGTCACAGGACATGGATGGCAGTGGAAAAACATTATGATCGTGTAGGGTAGACATGAATGGAGGTGGAAAAAAATTAGCGGTTTTGTTTTTGATAAGTGTGCTTCCTAGAAGAAGCGTAAGCTCTGTAGTATTTGTATGATTATTAAAAGCAGAACTCCAGAAAAATGGATGCATTACCTGCCAAAAGATTTGCAATTCTGAAATTGGGCATCCCTGCCAGACTGCTGAGCTCACTGTTCAGAAGTTCAGTTAAAGTAGAGAGAAAGGCATTTGCTACCCAATGGCCCACGTCACAACTAATACATTCATTTTCCTTCGGTTATGTAGATTGATTAAAAATGACCCCCCCTCAAAAAAACAGAAAAAAAACCCCCCAAAAATACACACTTTTGTTTTTTAATTGTTCTCATACAGTCATATACCCGCTAACCGTTGGTGCTGCTCCTTTTCATTCTAGGTGGGGAGATTTTAATGAGGGGTGACATAGGAGGGAGGTGAAGAGAAGCTGAATGTGAACAGATAGCATTGTTGGAGCTCAGTCAGAACATTTGTAAGAAGAAGTGTCTGACCTGAACAGAGCATACTAAAGCCAGCCATAGATAGATGGTTTGAATCTCGGGCGGATCAGCAGGGACTAGCCGAGAGTCTATCCATCTATGGGAAGGTTGATTGTACCCGAGTTCATATCCATTGATCGACTTGGGTACCCCCAGCATGTCGGAATTCTAGCATGCGATTAATGCCAGTGGCTATAGCCGCTAGCATTAATCATTGTGTTTTTCTAACAGGGACAGCTATTCCCCCCACAAGGACACAATAGCTATGCTGGAGGAAAGAAACCATATAATCTATGGCCTGCCCATCATAAAACCTTTCTAATATAGGGTGATGGGTACCTGTTGGTGTTCTCTATAATACACCTTATTGATATTCTTTTTGGTGTTTGTCTCCCTTGCCACAACCCCCCTCCCCACCCCCATGGGAGAAAGACACTTCATACTGTGTCGACTCCAGCTGATTATGCATGTTTCTTTTTATTAAAGAAATTGTGGGTTCATCATACTGAACCCGCCGATGTCCTTAACCACCAGTGATAAGGCCTCCCCTCAGTGGTCAGCAGGAGCAATGCTACCACTGGAGGGGAAGAGGAGGCGAAGGGCCAGCGGGCCAGCCGGGAGCAACAGCTGTGAGGAGAGAAAGGGGAGGCCGGACCGGAGGAGCAGGATGGCAAGATTGTACAATGCCCATGCTACCCTGGCGGTGGATAGGGGGGAGTAAGGGGGTGCATATTTTACTTATCTGCTAAATGTTAAGGAAGCCGGCATATGCACAGCATACAGGGAAGAGCAGTCCACATTATGTGATGTACAGATTAGCATACACAATACAATAGTCCAAAGAATGTTATGTTCAGTACAGCATAAAAAATATATTTTTACAATTTAAAAAGACTTGCTTTTGGCTGTAGGCTGGTTTTCTGCCCCCACGGCTGTGCAACTACTCAGGTGCCCACAGTGTGTTGTTGGTGGGCATCAACAACCAAGGCTGTCAGAAATGCTCTGGCCCTGCAGAGTGCCTAACGTTGGTCTATAGTTGGGACAGTAAGGAAGTGCAAGCTAATGACACCATAGCAGTCAGTGCTGGCTCTCTTTCCATTCCTCTCTTCCAGTGGCTCCTGAAGCTCTGTTCTTCCAGACTGCAACTGTCGCTTCCGCTAGCTGGCTGCATTGTAGAGAAAACTATGCAAACAATTCTTCACTGGCTTTTCAGAGCTGCCTGCAGTTTGCCTCCGCAACGATGGCTCTGCTCTCTTCCACAGAATGCTGAGGTGAAAAGGATGACAGGTCAGGAGAAGTGGCCACAGTTTATGAAATGCTAGTAAATGGAGAAGTCTGCACACTGCAGAGGTCCAGCCAATGTTGGGAGGGAATACAATCTAAAACTGGAAACAAGCAGAATCTCCATGGTCTTTAAACAGGAGATAGCCTTACAAGATTAACTTTTATGTATACAAGATCAGATATGATACATATGTATGAAGTTCAGCTTCAAAATTACATTTTTTTATATTTTTGCCTTTGCAGAGGCGGCTGTAGTTATGTTCTTATGCTCTGTAGTTCGATTCTGTACCACCTTGTGCAGTTACCTTCACTAGGCAGTTAATGCTGGTGGCCTCCCTCGTTGTCTACAAGTCCACTTGCGCACTAATGTCCCTCGGACATGAACGAGATGTGTTTGATGTATGAGAGCCGGATATTCATTAGAATAATGAATTGAATTTATTCAACAATAAAAATAGTACATTTACATGTTAAAAGCTTGACATCAAGCATAGATAGAAAATGAAACCACAGCAGAGCTGCCAATGTGTGTCAGCAGTACTGTATGTACCTCTACCTCTAGGATCAGATACGGGCAGCTGTCAGAGAAGCCACCGATGCCCGATGTTCTGCATACTACACTCTGCCTCATGGAATCCCCTACGTGCTACTGAGAGATGTAGCTGATTCTACGAGGCAGAGTGTAGTATGTTTTCTATCTATGCTGGATATCAAGATTTTAGCATGGAAGTGTACTATTTTATTGCTGAATACATTCAATTCATAATACTAATGAGGATCTCGCACTGCTATCTTCTTTTTGTTGTTTGAGCTTTTTGGATCTCCCCGGATCTACTTGGCAAGCTGCAGGATCCTTGTCATTTAAAACTGGCCCTCGTCCATAACACTTTTGGTATCATTTGCTTGGCGGCTTGAGGAAGCTGGACCTTGTAGTGCGCTTTACTAGTTTGTGAATTTTATGTATTCAAATATGGATTTGTGGCTAGTGACAGTTGGCTGAAAATTAGGTTTAAAGTTAGATTTGCCAATTATCAATTGCCATATCCTTCCAAATGACATTCCTGCCAATTATCTGTGGCAATTGTACTCTGCTGTGTATTTATTTATTTATTTTGCAGAAAACAAACACAAAGAAAATTAGATTTCAAGGACCATAAATGTTGTTAGCCATGAAATGAAGACTGCATCATATAGCCAAAAGGAACAAATGGTTGATCAGGAAATTGATGATTTGTAAAGATAAACTGATTATGCAGTAGTAAATTATGTATCTGACTGTCACACAGATGCATTTCCCTGTAACAAAGTGCCCTTAGTCAAATGTAATACGTACACTGATGACAAAATGTGTTCAGTAATTAACATGACATTCAGGAAGAAAAGGCTTATAATTGAAAAATAAAAGGGGATGTATCCCTATACATGCATACATCCATGCAAAATATTTCTACACATGCATACAGTACTGTTTCCCTTAATTTAGAAAGGGAAAAAAAAAAAAAAGTGCCCGGGTAGAAAATATTATTGGTAATCTATAAGAAATAAAATGTTGGCAAAGGACAGCAAGATAGATCGGTTTATACAGTGTTTCACTTTTTTGTGGTCTTAATTATAAATCGTCATCTTTATTTCTAAGGGCTTGCACACATGGGTACCAGAAGTGAAACCTAGGGAACATATAAAAGAATGTCAAAGAGCTAAACCCTGGATTATTAGAAGTGACGGTTAACTAAACTTTAACCACTTCCATACCGAGCCTGTTTTTTGGGTTCATGTTTACGAGTTTAAAACAGTTTTTTTTTTTGCTATAAAATTACTTAGAACCCCCAAACATTTATATCTTTTTTTTTTTTTAACACCCTAGAGAATAAAATGGCGGTCATTGCAAAATTTTATGTCACACTGTATTTGCGCAGCGGCCTTCCAAGCATGCTTTTTTTTTAAATAAATTCAGTTTTTTTAGTTAACAAATAAGAAATCAGTAAAGTTATGCCAATTTTTTTCCATATTTTGAAAGATAATGTTACGCCGAGTAAAATGACACCAAACATGTCATGCTTCAAAATTGCATCCGTTCGTGGAATGGCGACAAACTTTGCAATTTAAAAATCTCCATTGGCAACGTTTAAAAAATTCTACAGGTTAGCAGTTTTGAGTTACAGAGGAGGTCTAGTGCTAGAATTGTTGCTCTCGCTCTAACGATCGCGGTGATACCTCACGTGTGGTTTGAACACTGTTTTCATATGTGGGCGGGACTTACGTATGTGTTCACTTCTGCGCGCAAACTCGGCAGGAAGGAGCGATTTACATTTTTTTTTTAATTATTTATTTTTACACTGTTCTTTTAAAAAAAATTGATCACTTTTAGTCCTATTACAAGAAATATGAACATTCCTTGTAATAGAAAAAAGCATCATGCCAGGACCTCTTAAATATGAGATCTGGGGTCAAAAAGACCTCAGATTTACAGTAAAATGCAAAAAAAAAAAAAAAAAAAATTATTTGAAAAAAATGGCAGTGCAGAAAAAATGGGCCCTTTAAGACCATTGGGCGGAAGGGACTTCTGATGTCATTTCTGCCCTGCCGTATTATGGAGCCGAGTGAGCAGCTTCCACTCGGCTCACGGACACTGGGGGGAGAGGATCCGATCATCTCCACCGCTGTCAGCGGATACGGTAAGCGGCGGAAATGACGGGAAAGTGGCGGAAGGGGGGGCACCTCTCCCGCCGCTGATAAAAGTGATCTTGTGGCAAATCCGCCGCTGAGACCACTTTTATCTTGTTCAGAATCGCAAGAAGAAAAAAACAATATCTGAATGGTGCCTGCAGCTGCAGGCACCATTAAGATATCACCACTCAAAGGCAAGACTTCATATGATGTCCACCTAAAGAGAAGTGGTTAAACAGGCGGCCATTCCCAGTAATGGCGAGCTAAGGACTATGGAGTTGCCATGGCAAGTAGTCAAGGTCGTTGCTGTGATTAACTAGAGACAGGCGCCTAAGCCAAGTGGATAGCAGGGACATAATGGACAACAAATCCAAGGTCAGGTCAAGCAAGTGATCAAATCCAGGGAGTGTCTGGATAGAATCAGAACACACAGAAATGATGAGTGACAGTATTTACATGGATCTTTTTCCCGCTTTCCAAGAATGTGCAGGAGAATCCCCACAGGCTTCAATGGGAAGCTACTTTGCACATGTGTACAGCTGGAAGAAGATTCAAGCAGTAGGAGATAAAAATTCTGGTAGGCCATGCTGGATTTCAGAATGTATGCAGTTGGCGCAGGTGAGGGCAGGCTAGTCAAGGTTAGGGAGGAGTAAATATACTTAGCCTTTGCTAATTGTGCAACTGCACAGTTTTTCGTGCTTATATTGAATGTTTATGCACAAGTTGCACAAAGGTCTCCGCTTCACCAATCAATTGTATATCAAAGGTATATTGTTGCAAAATTCTCTAGCAACACAGAGTGGGAGTAAAATTTGCTTACAGAAGGTTTGACATAAATTAAACACCAACCTGTGAAAACAGTTGAGGTCCTGTTGAAAAAGTCTCATCATGTCCAGGTTCCTTGCTGGTTTCCGTCACAGGTTCAACTGGCTCTGGCAGAAAGACATCATCTAGTGTGCTGACAGAAGACTGGCTTGGCCTAGGATTCTCCAAAGAGACAACACTTGGAATAGTAGTCTTCGGCTGTTTGGTAATCACAGCTGGCTTTTCAGTCAACAGTGTTGGTTTCTCGGGTTTGGATATCTCCTTTTCCTTCTGGAAGGAATCTTGCCTATAATAAACAGGTAGTGTTTCAGTCAACAGTGTTGGTTTCTCAGGTTTGGATACTTCCTTTTCCTTCTGGAAGGAATCTTGCCTATAATAAACAGGTAGTGGCTTTTCACCTTTTTCTAAGGACTTTATCTGGCTAGGTGTTAAAGACTGAAATTCTGACTGTGAACCTTCAATTCTAGATCGCTCCATGCTTATTTTCCAAAAGGCCGACTCCTCTTCTTTCCTCATCGGAGTTGCTCCTTCATAGTTGGGTGTTCTAGTAACCTGGGCATTCTTAACTTGGGGATTGCTAAGAGGAGTCTTAATCGGATTGCTTTGATTTGCAGGTTTAGGGGTTTGCTTTGTTTCAGTCTGAGTAAGACCAGTTGCTAATTCTTGACCAGATAAAGAGGCGACACTGAACTCCATTTGACTCTGTTAAAATAAAATTCATGATTAGACAATTGTAAAGAAGAAACAAATAAATGATTTATAACCTGTAAACCAAAGTTTTATCTGTACCAAAATAATAACTGACAATATTATCTGACTATAATCCTGGTCACATGACTGATTTTGGAACTTTTATAGAACAACTTTACAAAAAACATACAAGTTACCTAAATTAATAAAATCCGGTCCAAATATGCAAGATCCCATACTTGCTGTCTAGATTAAAATTGTGAAAAATTTATTGCAATAAAAAAATGGGATTTTCTCTAAAGCATTTGGACCTATTTGACATCACAGCTGCACAGAAGGCACCATGGTGCACGTGTACAAAAGTTCAAGATTTGGCCACGACAAGATGATGTGCAAAATATACTGCTGCTTGCGAATGTATTTTGTAATGATATTGATCTAAATTTGTGCGGTCTTATTAGCTTTCAAAAGCAGGATACAAAGAATTTTGGCTTTGCTCCTTTGTTTGGCACAGGCAGTTAATAAACCTTACCGAGCTATCATTGTGCAAATAAGGCCTAGCTTAATTTGGTGCGGGGCTCCAAACTATCCCTGAGTGTGCTTCAATGTGCACACTGCTTACTGAGCAATGGCTTCTATGAAACAACACGGGTACTGTACAGTAAAGAGTGTCCCCTGAAAGAGGTTAAGTCACTGAAGATTGAACCAAATGTACTGAGGTAGAAAATGCTCTGTGCACCTAAATTTACTACTGATGGCAGAATCCCCCATAACCAAAAGTAGCAACATGGCTTTATATTGTACAAATATTAGTATTATATTCATATTGCATTAAATCTTTAAAAGACAATTGTAAATTGAACTACAGCCAGTGGCCCACAAACTCTGGCTTGTGGGCCAGATGTGGCCCTTTGCTTACCTCTATCGAGCCTATGGGACTTTATTCTCCCACTGATGCCAACAATCAGGCATAATTCCTCCCACTGACACAAACAATGGGCATCATTCCTCCTACTTACACTACTGATGGGGCACATCTTCCTTCCCACTGACATCAGCAATGGGGAACCATTTATTTCACTGACAATAACGCTGAGGCATTATTCCTCCCACTGACACCAAAGATGGGGCACTATTCCTTCTACCAATACCAGTGATGGCGCACAATTTCCCCCACTGATACCAGCAACGGGACACTATTCCTTCTAATGACATCACTTTATTCCTCCTCCCACTGAGCGCATGTGTTAGATAATTTATTTTACTCCCACTAACCACTGAGCCTAAAGCCAGCCATAGACGGAGCGATTTTCTTTCCTGCAACCACAGTGTTGATGGGGGAATCCCTCCCACGGAGCCACTGTGTTCTCCCGGAAGGGGGGCGGGGGAAGCTGTCCCCACCAGAAGAACACAGAGATTATTGCTAGTGGCTATAACAGCCCCTGCCAATAATCGTTTGTGAACTCCGACAGGTTGGCTGTACCAAAGTTGATCGAACAATGAACTTGGGTACATTCAGCCTGCAAATACATGGTTTAAATCAGGCCTCGACAAACCCCAGGCGCCAGGTCGCCATGGCGACCAGAAATCGCGTCCTGGCGAGTGTCAGACGTTCCTTCTCTCCCTATGTTAAAACAGCTGTCAGATTCAGCGAGAGCCGAGAGCCTTCTCTGCTTAATCGAACAGCTGTTAAACTTGGCCGGCTGCCCGGCTTCCCGGGATATTTGTTTCTACTTAGACTGAAGAAAAGTAACAAACAATGTATCTTCTTCTAGTTGTTGAGAGTTACAAGAATAAAGGAACAACAATGTATCTTCTTCTTTCAAAGCAATTATCTCCCGGGCTGTTATCAGGAAAGTTTAACCATTTAAAGACTAAACCCTCTCTCACATTAGTGGCTTACAATTAAAGATCCCAGTGTTTTCTGCTAGAAAATGACTTGGAACCCCCAAACATTATATATTATTTTTTAGCAGAGACCCTAGAGAATAAAATGGCGGTTGCTGCAATATTTTATGTCACATGGTATTTGTGCAGCGGTCTTTGGAAAAAATACACTTTTAATAAATAAAAAAAAACTAAACAGTAAAGTTAGCCCATTATTTTTTTGTATAATGTGAAAGATGATGTCACACCGCGGGAAACGTGACCTTTATTCTAAGCAACAAAATTGTGATAAAGCCCTGTGTACCATCAGCAATTACCACTCTATGTGCAGCTGGGCTCCAGTATTTCATGGTGACCGGAAACCCACCAGACCAATGAAAAGTCACTGTGGGGGACACACATGTAGGCAGGAAGTGGCTGCAAAGAGGCAGCAGAAGATCAGCAGCGCTGGAATACTTTTCACCTTTTTTTTGTATTTTATTTACAATGTCACTAAGGCTTTGTTTAGATGTGCAAGTTGGGTGGTAATAATGTGCAGTAGAGACATGTTTTTGCCACCTTTAAGCTCCATTAGGCAGCAGATGAGAGGGTGTTTTACATGCCGCAGTCACGATGCATTCGGCCAGCCTATAACCCTGATGTAATGGTGGAGTTATTGACTGGCTGCTCTGCTGTGAGTAAGTTAGGGGCGCAAATTACTTGTCTTACCCCTGGCGCTGACAACCCAACACTACGCTATAAAAAACTGGCTCCTAACTTTTTCAGCCGGCTCCTAGATTTAAGGCAAATTTGTCAAGCCCTGGTTTAAATATTGGTTGGTTCCTGCTGAACCATCTATGGCAGGCTTAAGGCATTTTTTACTCTCACTGGCCACCAACACTAGGGTAATGTCTACATCCACTGGCCACAATTGGGCTCATCTAAAGTTTAAAAAGGACAGTAAACTGGCCCTTTTTTTTTTTTTTTTTTCGAAAGTTTGAAAACAGGAGTTAGCTGCTTCCTTTTTCTTTCTAGGTAGAAAAGTTGCGAAAATCTTGAAAACTCCTTTAGCCATGATTGATTTTAGTTGCAGGGGTGCTGCTCTACCTTCAGATCTTGATCTGCAGCACAAAACAAATGGTAACAGTTTATTTACTTCTTGCCACAGCTCCCATAGCTAAAGGATTCCACCGCCTACTACAGATACTGGTGGGAAAGTAGATTTAAAGAACATTTTTAAAAGCATACTTCTTTCAGTACCAAGCAAGTTTATATTTTTCAATACTTAGAGGTTTAAAAAAAAAAAAAAAAAAAAAAAAAAAAAAGAAGGGTAGCTTTATGCAGCCACAGGGAAACACTGTTTTAGGAGAAAGCCAACTGGTGCAAGGCACAGGAAATGCATCATCCTCTTATTTACATATTGTCATTTTAGAGAGGCGACTCATGTAAAGTATGCAGGCAACAGGTCTTTAAATATTTTGTACAGTAGTCCCCCCATGGACAAGCAAATATCCTGGATTAGAAACAGGCAGTGTAATTGTTCACTGGAAAATGAATCTGTATCGTCTACTTAATACATAAGAATTTTCCTACCATGAGAAAGACGCCACAATGGAATGCCAATGTATAAACCTCTGCATACCGACATCTGTAAAGGCCAGGAGCTAAACGATTCTCATTTTAGAAATTCAGAGCTTGTGCTGCACAGATATACTTAATGTGAACCTGTGCTCTAGACACATGTTCATAAACTAGATTAGCATTTAAACTAATCCTATTGTACACTGAATTTCCAGTATATGTTTACCTGATTACATTTCTACATAACATATCTTTACAGGCGTTCCCCGGGTTACAAACATCTGACTTCAAATTACTCCTGCTTACAAAACGGAGGGAGACAACAGGAAGTGATAGGAAATCTCCCCCTAGGAAGGGAAATTCACTCCTGTAAGAGTTCTCATTGGAAAAAGGGGTCTCCACTGGAGCTGTATCACCAATCCTTGTTTCCACAACAATCCAAAATTTTCAAAATCCAATTATCATTGGGACAGGAAGTGAGGTGAAATCTTCTGAACAGGAGCACAGACAGCAAAACAAATGTGAGACAGGGGTGTTAACCCTTCCCTATGCTATCCAAAAAACGTAAAAATTATTTTTTTGGCTGGAGCTACACTTAAAAAAAAAAAATGTACCTGTTCCGACTTACAAACAAATTCAACTTAAAGGGTTACTAAACCCCCAACCGTAAAATCTGTCTGCATATGCAGAATAGCTTGCTTGTTGTACTTACTGTGGAATTTGAGGGGTTAATCCTCTGCATAGTGAAAAAAGGCTCTTTGATCTTGTATGGCCAGATATTTCCTGCTTGAACTATCTGTGTAAGGCCCTACTACACGCAAATAGGGTTGTAGGTTTGCACATGCTCTGTTCGGTCTCTCTTATGCTGTGTTGATTTCCTGTTTCAGTTGAGTTTTTCAGGTCACATGGTACTTACATCACAAATGTGGGTGTGTATACAGATTCTAACTGACTGCCCGGTAACTTAAAAAAAGAACACAGTGGGTAGGATATCACATCTAGAATTATGGAAGATCCGCCTCCCATAAAAGCACATGGACACAGGTTATAGTGATTTTCTAAAGGCAGCGATTCCATAAACGGGATAACACCACTGTACATGTTTTTGCAGCATCAGTTGCAGCCTGCAGCCGAGCATATTGAGGTCACAGATATTTCTATACTTTTACTTTTGCAAACACCCCACCCCGTCCTCCTCCTCCTCTTCACCACACCTGAAAAACCAACAACAAACTTGCTAACACCCCACCCCTTGTCACCCTCACCACACCTGGCCATCCACTGCAACTTTGCTAGGACCCCACCCCTGTCATCCTCATCCTCCTCTTTATCACACCTGGCCATCCACTGCAACCTTGCCAACACCCGACCCCATGTCATCCTCATCCTTGTGTTCATCACACCTGTACATCCACTGCAAACATGCTAATACCCCACCTCCTGTCATCCTCCTCCTTCTTTTTCATCTCACCCGTCCATCCACTGCAACCTTGCCAACACTCCACCCCTGTCATCCTCATCTTCATCACACATGTCCATCCACTGCAACCTTGCCAACACTCCACCCCTGTCATCCTCATCTTCATCACACCTGTCCATCCACTGCAACCTTGCTAACACCCCACCCCTTGTCATCCTCATCTCACCTGGCAACTCAATACACAATCATTGCACAATAGGACGACGATCCATGGGCGCATACCATAAGGCCTCAAAATGTAGCATGATAACATTACAATCTTGAATTCATTATTAATATTTTTCTTTTTTAACCACTTCAGCCCCGGAAGGATTTCACAATTTAGGACCAGAGCACTTTTTGCAATTCGGCACTGCGTCGCTTTAACTGACAATTGCGCGGTCGTGCGACGTTGTACCCAAACGAAATTTGGGTCCTTTTTTTCCCCACAAATAGAGCTTTCTTTTGGTAGTATTTGATCACTGCTGCGTCATTTCTGATCGCCGCTATAAACAAAAGAAGAGCAACAATTTTGCAAAAAAAAAACAAATTTCTTTCTTTTTGCTAAAAATACAAATAAAAAAAAATACAAAAAAACATTTTATTTCATCGGTTTTGGACGATTTATATTCTTCCTATTTGTGATAAAAAAAAAAAAAAATATGGATTGGTTTGCGCAAAAGTGGCCGCGTTTACGGATGATGAGAATTCATTTCTGGGGTTTTTTTTATTTTTTACTAGTAATGGCGGCGATCTGCGATTTTGGCATTTATACAGCGACCAGTGCTATAAAAATGCACTGATTACTGTGTAAATGCCATTGGCGGTGAAGGGGGTTAACCTGGGGGGGGCGCTCCAAGGGTTAACTGTGTTCCCTGGACGTGTTCTAACTGTGTGTGGGCTGCCCTAGCAGGGGAAGGGAAGTGATCACAGCTTCCATATAGAGGAAGGCTGTGATCACAGCCCTTCCCCCCTCACAGAACAGAGATCTGTGATTACTTACACGGACCTCCGTTCTTTCAGTGCTGGGGGGGCATCGCGGGTAGCCAGCGGAGATAGAGTCCGCCACACCCGCTCCCTGGCCCCCCTGAACACAGTGAGAGCGTGGGTGCGCCTCCGGCGGCGCGCACTCACAGTACATGATATCGCAGCCGCCGTCATATGACAGCGGTTTGCGATGTCGAGCCACCTTGTCGCCATCAACCTGCGGTTGGCAAGTGGTTAAATTTTTACAATTAATAATATATTAAATATTTATATTTATCAGAATGCCTTGTGGTTTACATGCAATATGAAAATATACACTCAGTGTTTCTGGATTGGAGGCGAGTGAACCAGAATGTCACTCATATGTAACTCCGCCCAGATGATTTTATTACAGATTAAATATACATTTTGTTTTGTATATATTTCATTTATTAAACAATAGTATATCATGCGGTGTTGTGTGAACTTTTTTTTAAAGTTTGTAATTTTTTTAGTGAACTGAGTGCATTGGCAAAGCACCAATCAGCTCTGGCCAGATTGTGGGTGAAGGGTCACTGATGCAAAGAAAGTTTCATCAGAGGAGAGTGAAATCTCCTCCCCCATGAACACTGGGCAAACCCTGGCTCTTGCAGTTTATCACCTGACTGCAATATACAGATGAAAACAGGTATATAGCAGCAGTATTTTGATATAAAAAAAAAAAAAAGATTTAGAAGCTGTGTGCACTGGGGGGGGGGGGGGGGGGGGC
>BLSH010249461.1:298961-318703 GCA_018402905.1 Glandirana rugosa
CATGTGAATTGTTTTTATATTGCTGGGTTTTTAACAACAAACCTACATACCCTATCGTGTTTGTAACCTGGGGACTGCCTGTATTCAAATAAGGTAAAAATGTCAAGGAGTACAATTGTGTACATGAATATGACCTGCCTGGAGGCTGAAAAATACAAATGCTAAATCAGTCTTTTTATATTCACTGACAAAGCAGATCTCCAGCCAAAAAATAAGATATAAAGATTATTTTATTTTTGGTTGGTCTCTGAAGCACAAAAATTAGCCCATTAAAAGAAAAAATACGCAAATCGCTTTTGCAGCAATATTCAGCTACAATCCAGTTTTCCCCTCCAGTACTTTTTTTTACTGCCACTGGATGTCCTCAGTCTGATGGCCAGCATCATTTAACCCACTTCCTTTGAGCCCAGGTTGTCCTGGACCTGCTCCAGCCTTTGATGGTTTAAGGCAGGCATCCTCAAACTACGGCCCTCCAGCTGTTGCGGAACTACACATCCCATGAGGCATTGTAAAACTCTGACATTCACAGACATGACTAGGCATGATGGGAATTGTAGTTACTGAACAACTGGAGGGCCATAGTTTGAGGACCCCTGGTTTAAGGAGAAGCAGCCCAATGGTGTGCTTATCTGTTGCTCTCTTTTTTTCCACCTATCCGCATGCTTGGCAGCACATGAACAGATTGGTTCCTTGCACTGCTTTTTCCTCTCACACTCCAGCCCTGCTACACAGGGTAATGCAAGGGGCTGCTACCAGATCACACTCAGGAACTTACACTGCTTGCAGTCAAAAAATACATTTAATGATTATAGAGCTGCGTTAATTGGTGTCTTTTATATCTGCCTAGCGGTCAGCCTAAATAATATATAATAACTTACCGATTTGGACTGACTTTAAAGTGGACCTTCAGTCATTGTTTTTCAACTTTCCATCTATTAAATCTTCTGCCCTTGTTGTTTTAACTTTGGATAGTAAAACATTTTTTTCTGCCAGTAAATACCTTATACAGCCCACTGCCTGTTTCTTATCTGGTTAAGTCTAGGCTTATGACACCATGCACAGCTCTCTCTCTCACTCACTCTTGTGAGATTTTGATATGAAGGGAGGGGAGATGAGTCATAACAGAGCCAATGAAAGCTGCAGAGCTGGAGGTGTGCCTCTGTGTGTCTGAGTAAATCCAGGAAGTGAACAGGCAGCAGCTTCATTTCACAGGGGAGGAGAGCGGCGGGCAGTCATGTGAGCCCCACTCTTAAATAAGATATACAGAAGCATATATATTTTTTTTTTATATAGAACATACACTGGGGCACATAACATAATTGAACAGAAGGGAATCTGTAAATTACACCAAGTTATTTATGCAGCAGGAGGGGAGGGGAGGGGAGGGCACTGACACCAGGTGACAGGCAGGGAGGGGTAGAGAGGAGAGACAGCAGAGGACGGAGACACGTAAACTGACCACTGTATCAGGGGCTCAGCAGCCATGATAAACTTGGTCGGTTTACAGAGGGGAGGGGCAGCACCAGGCAGGATCAATCAGGCACTTTAGAAGGGCCAAATTACACAGCACAAGCACTGTGCTGTTATTCACACTTAAAAAGGAACAGAATCAAGAAGGTGTAAAGCACCTGCAGGTAAAAACAGTTATCTTGCATGGAACTAGGTGTGTCCCCAAAGAAACTACCATAATAGAATGTAATACAAGGGGGTTACAATAAAGTGAGCATAACTTATTGCTCCATTAAAAAATAATAAAATAAAAATAATTTTGTCATGTTACAACTAAACACGTAAATGTATTTTATTGGAATTTTATGTAATAGACCAACACAAAGTGGCACATAATTCTGAAGTAGAAGGAAAATGATAAATGGTTTTCAACATTTTTTACAAATAATTATCTGAAAAGTGTGGCGTGCATTTCTATTCACCCCCCTGAGTTAATACTTTGTAAAACCACCCTTTCAATGCAATTACAGCTGCAAGTCTTTTGGGGTTGGTTCTACCAGCTTTGCACATCTAGAGAGTGACATTTTTTGCCCATTCATCTTTGCAAAATAGCTCAAGCTCTGTCAGATCGGATGGAGAGCATCTGAACAGCAATTTTAAGTTTTGCTACAGATTCTCAATTGGATTCATGTCTGGACTTTGGGCCATTCTAACACATGAGTATGCTTTGATCTAAACCAGTGGTTCTCAACTCCGGTCCTCGGGACCCACTAACAGGCTAGGTTTGCAGGATAACTGAAATACATCACAGGTGATATAATTTGCTGCTCAGTGATTGCAGTATTCTAGTCTGCATCTCCCCAAGGCAATACGTCCCAAGGACCGGAGTTGAGAACCACTGATCTAAACCATTCCATTGTAACTCTGGCTGTATGTTTAGGGTCGATGTCCTGCTGGAAGGAAGGTGAACTTCCGCCCCAGTCTCAAGTCTTTTGCAGACTCTAACAGGTTTTCTTCTAAGATTGCCCTGTATTTGGCTCCATCCATCTACCCATCAACTCTGATCAGCTTCCTTTGCTGTAGAAAAACATCCCCACAACATGATGCTGCCACCACCATGTTTCATGGTGAGGATGGTGTGTTCAGGACCACACATAGCTTTTTGCTTTTATGCCAAAACATTGAATTTTGGTCTCATCTGACCAGAGCACATCCTTCCACATGTTTGCGGTGTCCCCCACATGGCTTCTTGCAGACTGCAAACGGCATTTCTTATGGCTTTCTTCTTGCCACTATACCATAAAGGTCAAATTTGTGAAGTGCACGACTAATAGTTGTCCTGTGGACAGATTCTCCCACCTGAGCTGTGGATCTCTGCAGCTCCTCCAGTTACCATGGGCCTCTTAGCTGCTTCTCTGATTAACGCTCTCCTTGCCCGGCCTTGTCAGTTTAGGTGGACCGCCATGTCTTGGTAAGTTTGCAGTTGTGCCATACTCCTTCCATTTCTTAAATTAAAAATGGATTAAATAGTGCTCCGTGAGATGTTCAAAGCTTGGGATATTTTTTTTAAAACCTAACCATGCTTAATGGTGTGTTCCTTGGCCGTCATAATGCGATTTGTTCATTAAGGTTCTCTAACAAACTTCTGAGGGCTTCACAGAACAGCTGTATTTATACCGAGATTAAATTACACACAAGTGAACTCTATTTCCTAATTAGGTGACTTCTGAAGGCAATTGGTTCCACTAGATTTTAGTGAGTATCAGAGTAAAAGGGGGCTGAATACAAAAAGCACGCCACACTTTTTCACATAATTGTAAAAAATTTTGAAAACCATTCATCATTTTCCTTCCACTTCACAATTATGTGCCACTTTGTGTTGGTCTATCACATAAAATTCATTTACGTTTTTAGTTGTAACATGACTAAATGTGATCAATTTATTTTTCAAGGCACTGTAAGTGTTTAGGTCAAATGGCTTCCTTATATGTTTTCAACAAGTGACAGCTGGTTCAGGGAACTTCTCCCCGTACTGCTGCCACAGGGAGGGGGGCAGCATGAGGAACGTTACATGTTCCACCCTAAAATCAGGTAGAACATGTAACATGTTCCCAAAGGCGAACCTATCCTTTAAAACATATTTTCGGATGAGAGGGTATGCTTTCATTATGACCACCTAAGCTTATCTCATAAGGAACATTACAGTGCATCCACTCTCTCAGCTGGACACAGGCTTTATAAAATATCTCACAAAAATTTGACATTACTAGTAGTGCTGCACCGATGCCAATACTAAGCAATTGCACGAGTGCTTGTACTTGTGTAAATGCTCCAGTACTAGAACAGATACAGTACCTTCAGACTCGGTTCACATATGTGGGGGTCGGTTTGCAGTGCCACTTTGTTCAGAGATTCAGGTGCAATTCCAATGTGAATGGTGTACAAAATTATAAATCGCACCTGAACCGGACTGAAATCGCACAGGACTCTTTAAATCACACTGTGGCCCGGGCCGCACATTTGTGAACAGGCCGTAAAAAGTGACTAAAATGCAAATAAAAACTGTGTGAAACTGATGCCTCTGCAAGTGAAATCTGTGCGGTTTTCCTATCAGTTTTCATGCATGTACGCTGTGAACAAGCCCTAAAATAACTGTGAAATGACCCTTGAAAAAAAAGTATCAGTACTCGGTCTTAAAAAACTGGTATCAGTGCATCCCTAATGACTAGTGTAGTGGATGCCCTATCTGTGACTTGTATCTCAGTGCAGACTTCAGGGAAAAGCAGTGAACCAATCACACAGTTTATTACACTGGAAGGATACAACAGTTCTATTTGTTCACTGTCACCAGCCCATCAGAGTACCCGAGTACCTGTCACCAGCCCAGAGTACCTGTCACCTGCCCATCCAAGTACCAGAGTACCTGTCACTAGCTCATCAGAGTACCTGTCACCAGCCCATCAGAGTACCCAACGTACCTGTCACTAGCCCATCAGAGTACCCAGGTACCTGTCATCAGCCCATCAGTGTACCGGTCACCAGTCCATCAAAGTACCTGTCACCAGCCCATCAGATTACCAAAGTACCTGTCACCAGCCAAAAGTACCAAAGTACCTGTCACCAGACCATCAGAGTACCCAAGTACCTGTCACCAGCCCATCTGAGTACCCAAGTACCTGTCACCAGCCAATCTGAGTACCCGAGTACCTGCCACCAGTCCATCAAAGTACCTGTCAACAGGCCATCAGATTACCCAAGTACCTGTCACCAGCCAAAGTACCTGTCACCAGACCATCAGAGTACCTGCCACCAGCCCATCAGAGTACCTGTAACCAGTCCATCAAAGTAACTGTCACCAGCCCATCAAAGAACCCAAGTACCTGTCACCAACCCATCTGAGTACCCATCACCATCCCATCAGTGGATCCGAGTACCTGTCACCAAACCATCAGAGAACCCGAGTACCTATCTGCAGCCCATCAGAGTACCCGAGTACCTATCTGCAGCCCATCAGAGTACCCGAGTACCTATCTGCAGCCCATCAGAGTACCCAAGTACCTATCTGCAGCCCATCAGAGTACCCGAGTACCTATCTGCAGCCCATCAGAGTACCCGAGTACCTATCTGCAGCCCATCAGAGTATCCGAGTACCTATCTGCAGCCCATCAGAGTACCCGAGCACCTATCTGCAGCCCATCAGAGTACCCGAGCACCTGTCTCCAGCCCATGCCTCATAGAATATACCTTGGGGTGTTTGCTTTAAAAAATTGGGTCATTTTGTGGATAATGCCACTGTCTTGGTGCTCCAGGACCTTCAAAATTGTGATAGGTAGGAATGAAATTAGATGCGTAATTTATGCTCGTAGAACGCCTGAAGGTACTACTTCAATGTTGGACCTCCCTATGTGGCCAGGCTGTGTAAAAGTCTCACACATGTAGTATCGCCATACTCGGGGCGATTAGCAGAATGTATTTTGGAGTGTAATTGGAAGTATGCATATGCTGTGTGTGAGACATAACGTATTATGAAAATTTTGTGTAAAAAACTAAATAAAGAATTTCTTAATTTTTCCAAGAATTGTTGCAAAAAATTACAACTTCAAAAAACGTGCCATGCCTCTTACTAAATACCTTGGACTGTCTACTTTGCAAAAAGGGATCATTTGGGGGGTATTTGTACTTTCCTGACATTTTCATGTCAGTACATCAGGTGTGATCAATTTTCAATGACTGGCACCATAGCTTGTGAACTCTAACGTTCACACAGACCAAATAATATCCACTAATTTGGTTTATTTTTTTACCAAATATATGTAGCAGTATACATTTTGGCCCACATTTATGAACAAAAATCACGAATGCAAAATGTTATAATAGAAACTAAAAAAAAAAAAAAAGTTTTTTTTTTTTTTCAAAATTTTCGCTCTTTTTTCACTTATGTCGCAAAAAAAAAAAAAAAATCCCAGTGGTGATTAAATACCACCAAAAGAAAGCTTTTGTGTGAAAAAAAAAATGATAAAAATGTTGTTTGGGTAAAGTGTTGCATGACTAAATAATTGTCAGTCAAATTGTGAGAGCACTGAAAGCTGAAAATTGGTCCGGGCAGTAAGGGTGTATAAATGCCCTGTATTGAAGTGGTTAAACATTATCTGGAATGTTACATCAGACATTTACTTTATAGCTAGTCACATATTTTTAGATTTCTCTTGTTTAGTCTTGTGAGAGAAGAACAATCCAGCTTATAGCACTGTGCAGTTGCTGCAAATCAAGAAGTGAAGCCTTCATATGTAATGCGCAAATAAAAATGCCTTCTGTACATCGAAAGTTACAATCTGGTCATATTTCTTTCCTTTTAGGCTGGGTTCACATGCGTGTTTTTTTCCCCCACATCCAATTTCAATGGGGCCGGTTCACACAGGTCCGGGACGGGAGTGGAGCAGATTGCAAAAGGGTCCTGTGCGTGTTTGGGTTCGGTTCAGGTCCAAATTCAGCCAAAAATTTGTACCCGAATCGCACCTGAACCGGTGAACAGACACTAACCCACGGCCGCGCACATGTAAACCCGGCCTTAAAGGCCAATTCCATCTGTATTTCAGTTGTAGTGTAGGATCATACAGTATTTTGGTTACCCTTAGGGCCGGTTCACACTGAGGCGATCCGACTTCGGGGCGATTTTGCTAGGCGATTTGAAAAGGCGAAGCGGCGCGATTGCGAAGCGGCGCGATTGCGAAGCGAAGCGGTGCGATTGCGAAGCGATATCAGGCGATTTTAGGCGATTTCAACAGGAGTACCTGGGACATGAGAGGTGTGTCTTCTGGCAAAATTATGTTTTTCTTCCTGGAAAGTCGCTTCTTCATAGACGGGCATCTGACTTGGAAGCGAACTTCCATTGACTTCTATGGGCTCAATTCGCCTAGAAGTCGCTTGAAAATAGTACAGGAACCTTTTTTGGAATCGCTGCGGACTTGAGTAGCGCATATTAAGACGGCTCCATTCATTCCAATGGGATTTCTGATGTCAGGCGATTTGAGGCAAATTGGGGCGACACAAGTCGGATCGCAAATCGCCTAGGATCGCCTCAGTGTGAACCGGCCCTTATTCCCCTCTCCCATACAGCTGCTACCACTACAAAGCCAAAACAATTGTGACCCTTTCTTCTGATCAATTTTAGGTAGACAAAAAATGCACAGTGAATCTAGCTGTGAAGGACTGACACCTCATGTTTTTTTGAGTGGGGGACATTGATAAGAAAACTGTAGTTCCCGTACTGAAGGCTTGAAGACCAATTGTGTTCCCTGGCTAATGTACTGTACACTTAGGGGATCATTTATAAAGCAGTGGGATAGCACACAAATGTGCAGTGGGACTGCAGAGTGCAAATAAAGTGACCAGCTTCTACTCCATTCAGAGTTCTACTTGCTGCATTAGACATAGAGAAATCCTAGACATACAATGGTTTGCATTTTATCCATAGGACATATAAAGGCCCAAAGTATCCACAACTCCACACCAGCAGACACCTTGAATCACTATCACTGCCATGGAGAATTCTTGCCATTACATTTTTAGTTATCTACTAAATGGGTGGATGGGAATGAGTTACAATATCTTCTGTGTTTTTTTTTTTTTTTTTTACTTTCTGCCAGCTGTGTCTCCACCAAGAAAAATGTAACCTTACTTCCTGATTCAGTGTCTGGGTTTGACAAGCGCAGGAAGTGATGGGTAGGTTTTTGGCAGGAACAGAGGTAGCAACAGCAATCCTAAAATTGTATCAAATATTACCATAATTGTCCTTTCTTGGCACCATGCCACATGTATGTTGTCACGTTGGCGCCAGGAAACAGTTACCTAGTAGAGTGGGGATAGGTTAGAACTTGGGTTTTTATTGCGGTCTGTTGGCTCCCTGTCCCAGTGACACCTACATCCTCTTTTTTTTGTTCCGGTGTCACCAGTACAGAGGTGTGGGGGTCAATCTCATCATTGAGGATACCCTCAGCGAAATTTAACAGAAGTTCTGATCCATACTCACTTTATCAAAAAAAAAATTGTATGAGGGGTTGGGAGGTACGTATGATTTCTTACCCATTTATAAAACTGTGAAATCAGTTAATAACACGAGGAAGACTGAACAAAAATAACACTGCCTCTTCTATTTTTGCCTTGATTAAGCAAGAAGAGAGACATTTTACTGAATTGGAGGCTGTCATGAAAAGAACATCAATTTGCTGAAAATTCAGAAGGCAGAATTTCGGAGTCTATTTTTACATGTTATTCAGTTGGTAGGAATGTATGCTATTTCACAAGCATGCAAGGCCTCCTGTGACCAGAGAAAGCTGTTTAGTTTGGCAGTCTGGAGAATTTTAAGTAGCTGAGGGAAAGGAATCTAATTCTGTACCTGTAATAAAGACAAGAACCAGAGGGCAGGATGACAATTAGAAGATTGTTTTATCCATCAGACCAAGGCTCATCAGATATATAATACAGCGTTACTGTTTTATTTAACCAATGCATTGGAGGTGGGCAAAAAAGGATCAGTCATACTGAAACGTACACTATGGAAATCTAGATCAGGGTTTCTCAATCTTTTTTCAGTCGGGGCACCTTTTAAAATTATGTACAATCTAAGGTCCCCCATTTTAAAATGTAAAAAAAAAATTTACATATTGCAGCAACATCTACACATGTAGGACACCCAACATTAGAGGGGATTTCTTTTTACAAACCAATATACCTTTGCACACTGGTATTCCAGCATTTATCTACTCCTTCAGTTTCTCTTCTTCATTCAACTAATGCTGATGGCGATGGGCAAACACGGATGCCCTCCCTATTAACCTATGACAACATTAGTTGTTAGGGCGCCAGCAGCTGGCATGCAATGTGCTCAAGGTGGTAATGCTGCACAATGAAATCCTGAGGCTGTGTGTGACAAAAAAAAGGCAGGCTTGCTGACATTTTTTGTACCATTTGGGCAATTTTTAGGCATTTTGCCAAGGCACCCTAAGGAACCCAGAAGGCACCCTGGTTGATAAAGGCTGATCTAGATGTCTGGCAATAATGAGTGTAGAGAATTCTGAGGAGAATGTTACAGAGCAGTTACTTTTTGTTGTAGTTAAAGTGGTGTTAACCACTTCACCTCTGGAAGAATTTCCCAGTTTAGGACCAGAGCACTTTTTGCGATTCGGCACTGTGTCGCTTTAACTGACAATTGCGCGGTCGTGCGACGTTGTACCTCCCTACAAATTGAGCTTTCTTTTGGTAGTATTTGATCACCTCTGCGTCATTTCTGATCGTCGCTATAAACAAAAGAAGAGCGACCATTTTGCAAAAAAACCCAAATTTCTTACTTTTTGCTAAAATACAAATCCAAAAAAAAAAAAATATATATATAAAAAAACCTTTTTTTTCACCGGTTTTGGCCGATTTATATTCTTCCCCATATTTGTGATTAAAAAAAAAAAAAAAAAAAAAATCGGCATCTGTTGATTGGTTTGCGCAAAAGTGGGCGCGTTTACGGATGGTGAGAATTAATTTCTGAGGTTTTTTTTTTTTTTTTTTACTAGTAATGGCGGTGATCTGCAATTTTTTGCAGTTCTGCGATATTGGGGCGGACATGTCGGACATTTTTGACACTTTTTTGGGACCACTGACATTTATACAGCGATCAGAAATGTATATGTCCACTGATTACTGTGTAAATGTCATTGGCAGTGAAGGGGTTAACCTGCAGGGTGTAGTGAAGGGGTTAACTATGTTCCCTGGGTGTGTTCTAACTGTGGGGGGGGGGGGGGGTTGGGCTACCATGGGCATGAGAGATCTAACTGATCCCAGTGACAGGGATCAGTAGATCACCCATGCCCACACTGTCAGAATGGGGAAACGCCTTCGGCGGTTCCCTGTTCCTTGCCTGTGGCCGCTCATTGCAGCTCGCCGGCGGACATCGGGTCTGCCCGAGCCGTGGGCACACTCCTCAGGAGTGCGGCGGGCGCCCCCTAGCGGCCATTCACAGATCGCCGTCTACACGGCAGGCGGTGTGGAACCGGTTAAACTGAATTTTCTAAAAATTGCTGATGGTTAAGGTTTTTACACTGTGTGCACAATTATTAGGCAACTGAGTATTTTGACTAAATCTTAATTTTTATGCATATTTTCCAACGCCAAGTTGCTTATATTTGACTGCTTATTGGATTGAGGCAAATCCGGTAAGGTGTATTTGTGTAACGAGGAAGGGTGTGGCCTAGGGAGATCAAACACCCTATATTAAGGTGTGCATAATTGTTAGGCAGCTTATTTTCCTCAGGCAAAATGGGCCAAAAAGAGAGATTTAACCGACTCTGAAAAAAATATTGGGGTGTGATCACAGAACCACCAAATGTTTTGTCACAGATAGTCAACAGGGTGTTGCAAGAAACGTGCTGAGAAATAAAAAAAAGAAGACACAAATTAACTACTAAAGATTTGAGAAAAATCAAATATGAAGCTACCAGGAACCCATTATCCTCCAGTTCTGCCATATTCCATAACTGCAAACTACCTTGAGTGCTCAGAACAAGGTGTTCAGTGCTCAGAGACAAGGCCAAGGTAAGGGTGGCTGAAACATGACCACCACTGAACAAGACACATACGTTGAAACGTCAAGACTAGGCCAAGAAATATCTGAAGACAGATTTTTCAAAGGTTTTATGGACTGATGAGATGAGTGTGGAGTGATGAATGCAGCGCTTACAGGATGCACAGCAGCAAGGGGGATGAGCGCTTCAGGGTCCTAGGAAACGAAGTTGGAGGACGGTAGAGGAAGGTTGGATGGAGCCGTGGGGCGGAGTAGAAGCAACTCTGTCAAGGTAGCAGAAGGAGAAAAGCGGTGCCCCACTAAGTGTAGTAGTTAATTAAAAACACATTTTATTAAAATTGTACTTACAAGAGATCGCTGTAAATAGGCATCAAGATAATAGAGTCCTGGGATTCTCCTCCGGGATATGCCTGGTGGTGGTGCTGTTCCCGCAGTCCTGATGTCCTGGCCGCACCGGCGGTGTCCGGAACTCTGAGGATTCAGGTGGGCGGGGCATCACAAGTACCGGGATCCGAATGGAGGAGAGAGGAGGTGTGCAGCTGTCTTTGGCGCTCGTTAGGAGGTTCCGTGCTCCTTCGTCAGGCCTGACAAAGCACGGATGCTCCGAACGCGTGCCAAAGATGCCTATTTGCAGCGATCTCTTGTAAGTGCGATTTTAATAAAATGTGTTTTTAATTAACTACTACACTTAGTGGGGGGCCGCTTTTCTCCTTCTGAAGAGATGAGAGTGACTCTTGATGGACCAGATGGATGGGCCTGTGGCTGGATCAGTAACGGGCACAGAGCTCCACTTCTACTCAGATGCCAGCAAGGTGGAGATGGGCTACTGGTATGAGCTGGTATTAAAAAGGTGAGTTAGTTGGACCTTTTCGGGTTGAACATGGACTCAAAATCATCTCAATACCAAACCTACTGACAGTTTTTAGAAGACACTTTCTTCAAGCAGTGGTACAGGAAAAAGTCTGCATCTTTCAAGACCATGATATTTATGCAGGACAATGCTCCATCACATGCTTCGAAGTACTCCACTGCGTGTCTAGCCAGTAAAGAACTTAAAGATGAAACAATAATGACACGGTCCCCAACCCCACCTGATCTAAACCCTATTGAGAACCTGTGGGCCCTTATTATATGGGAGATTTACAGTGAAGGAAAACAATACACCTCTCTGAACGGTGTCTGGGAGGCTGTGGTTGCTGCTGCACAAAAAGTTGATCATCAACAGATCAAGAAACTGACAGATTCCATGAATGGAAGGCATATGACTGTTATTGAAAATAAGGGGGGCTATGCTATATTATATAACATTATATATTTTTTTTAAACAGAGGTCCTAGAGAATAAAATGGTGGGTGTTGCAATTTTTTTGTCACACAGTATTTGCACATTGGTTTTTCAAATGCAATTAAAGAAAAATATACTTTAATGAATTCTAATGCACAAAAACACAAATTAACACCCAGTTGTTTGGTAAATTATAAAAGATGATGGTATGTCGAGCAAATAGATACCTAACACGCTCATGGAATGGCGACAAACTACAGTACATAAAGGATAAGTTCACCTTTTGGAATATGTTACATGTTCCACCCATATTTAGGGTGGACCATGCAACATGTTCCAGCAGCTGCAGCATCTTGCCCACCCACTGTCACTGTTTGAAAAGAACGTGGCCTTGGGGGCTCTGTTCACCCAGCCATGTCATTCATTTACAGTCCTCTGTGAATGGGAAACTACAAGTCCCGACAGCCTTCGCGGCTGTTGGCTTGTAGCTTCAATGAATTACCATGGCGCTGTTGAGGACTCTGGTAGTTCATTCATTCTGACAGTGTGCATCTGCCTGGCCTTACGAGGTATGAGCAGACAGATACACTGAGAAATCTGCAGGAATCCTGCATGGCACCTGTGATTGCGGGTGCAATGCTTTCCAGGCTCCAAGTTAATAAAAATAATGAATGCACATTTTTTTACCTACAAAGATGATGTAAATTTATTTATTTATTTTTTTAAAAGGTGAACTTATCCTTTAAAAATCTCCATAGGCAACAATTTAAAAGACTTTACAGGATACAATTAAGAGTAACGCAGGAAGTCTGGTGCTAGAATTATTGATCTCACTCGTAAGGTTTGCGACGATACCTGTGTGGTGTGATTGTTGTTTATGGACCAAAGCGTGCGTTCGCCTTTGCGTGCAAGCATGGTGGGACAGGGGTGCTTTAAAAAAAAAAAAAAAAATACACATTTATTTACGTTTTGTTTTAGTTTTAAAACTGTCTATATATATTTTTTTTATCACTTTTATTGCCATCACAAGGAATGTAAACATTGTGATAGCTATAAGCACTGACAGGTCCTCTTTATGAAGAGATCTGCAGTCTATAAGACCCCAGATCTCCTCTGCAGGAGGGGGGGGGGGGGGGGGGGCTGTAAAAGTAGTCCGGCGGCTAATTAGCAGGTAGGATTGCTATTACTTAAAAACAGAATCGTCGACCGAAAAACACAATACAGAATGATGTCTGCAGCCATCATCCAAGTATACTGGCAATATAAATGTACGTTAGCCGGTCTTAATGTGGTAAAGGGTTTAATAACCCTGTAAAGCTAATGTAAACCTTCACCAAGTAAGTATTATGTGAAATCCCTGGTGTTCCTGCCAGTCCCTCTGCTTTCCTATTAAAAACTGACCACACTAAGCAGGAGAACACACCCGTGGTCAGTTCTCTAGCTATGTACTCTCATCCAATGATCAGACTTGCCCTGACACGCCCTCGCTGCACTGGGAAGCTCAGTGTATTGTTGCTTCTCCTCCCCCAGCTCGTATGCAGCTGAGAACAGAGGGAGTGAGGCGATCAACTGCTGTAGCTTACATCCCATTACTGCACTGTAATAAAAGGGTGAATAGAAGCAACTACAGTACGTTATTTGATATGACATCTGCCTTCAGAATTTAAAAGCATACTCAAATCATCCAAACAATTTAGACTGGGTCAGACATGACCCAGTTAAGCTGAGTGACATCCAATGCATACAGAGTGTTTTCTGCATTCAAACATCAATTTTCAAGAAGTTGCCAATGAATTTGCTGGATTCAACAATTATCCAAGAATTCAGGAAAGATAACTTTAACATGGATTTGTTATGAAAAATTCAGACAAGGTTTTTAAAGCCATTGAACAAGCTCATTACATTTAGCAGGCTGTTGCAAAATATCATCAGGAATTAAAAAAAAAAAAAAAAAATCTATGCTACTTCTGGGCACTAGAAGCTCAGCACAGTAGTTCGTTTTGGCGCCAAAAAGTAAAAATAATAGAAATCCTTCCAGTGTCCATAACCTGGGCTATTTTTACTTGTTGAGCAGATCCCAACACTCAACCTTTTCCTTAACAAACCGTAACACACAACCCCCTAAAATAAGCCCTGATTTCTTAGTCTCCTCCAAACACTTAAAGGCTAACTCCACCTTTAGAGACGTTACATGCGTATTTAAGGTGTAAAATGTGACACGTTGATTACCAACAAAGAATGAAAGTCAGATTCTTAGAACCTTCTGAATTAAAAAAAAAAAAAAACACATACATTTATTGATGCATTAATGAATACAGAGGTGCATTAATTTGTGTTTTCCATATCTGCTTAGCGTTCAGGTTTACCTTAACCCTTAAACTGATGCCAATAGTAGTAACATTTAGTGCCGGTTCACACAGAAACACATTCCTTGTTTCAGTGCGATGCATTTTTCTCATTTGAATGGCATGAAATTGAACTGAATCGCACCAAAAGTAGTGCTTGCACAACTTTCAAAAACACATAGATCACCTGTTACTGCAGTACCATGCAATCCGATGCAGGTAAATGCATTGTGTTTGTGATCTGTGTTTAGGGTGGTGTTAGATATACAATGGCACCCGCAGCATATCACACACCCAGTGTATTTTGAACAAGGTGCGTTAAAAACCGTGCATAGAACATGAGTTTCCCATACCGTGTTCTGTACAGACTCTTAAGCGTAAGGCCTCATACACACGGACGTTTTTTGACGCCGGCGTTTTCTGGCATTTTTTGCAGCTCTCCGTGTTAGTCAATGGCCCCATAAAAACGTCGGCGTTTCTGAGCTGTAGGTGGCGTCGGCGTTAGTGAGCAGAAAGTAGAACCCATGGCCATCGCGTTATGAGGCTGTAACGTTTTGACGTTTTTTGACGCCGACGCCACAATATGCCAACAAACGCCACCTAATATTGTACCGGCGTTTTCCGGCGTTTTTTGACGCCGATGTTTTTAGGTTGAAAAATAGCAGAGGGATGATTTTTTTTAAAAAACGCCTATTGACGCCGACGCTCACTAATGCTCAAAAACGCCAATGCATAACGCCGAAAAACGTCGACTTTTTTTCCTTGACGTCGGACCCGACGTTTTGTTTATTTTTTTAGATACGCCCGTGTGTATGAGGCCTTAAGGCCAAGTTCACTTTTGGATCATTTTACGATGTAACATGTTCCAGCTCCTGCCCAGTTCACCGCCCTCACCCCTTCCACAGCAGGGGGGGGGGGGTTCTTCTCCCCGCAGACGCGGTCACATTTTAAAAACAGCAAAGCTGTGCGGGGCTCCGCCTAATATCCATTCGCTGTTTTAACACCCCTGGATGGGCTCCAGACGCAATGCTCTGCGCCCCGAGCCCACCCTATTTTGAAGCCTCTGGTTCTAATCAGGTGCTTCAAAAAAACAAACCCCCGCCATAGGAATTCATGCGCCCCAAGTCCTGAAAGGGGCCGGGCGTATGGATGAGGGGGTGGGCGGTGCACCCACAATGGATGGGCCGCCCCTGATCTGCAGGTGCCCGACATTGCCACTGATTGGTTGTAGAGTGCTTTGCAGGCTCCTGTAGGAAACAATAACAAATGCACATTTTTTTTTCTGCAAAAATATGTGTGTGTATTATTTTTTCCTAAAAAGTGAACTTAGACTTTAACCTGCCTGCTAACATTAAAGCCAACTCTCTTTTCTTGAATAGATATAGCAGAAACAGAAAAAATGGAAAGCCTGCCAGAAATATTACATTTTTTCCACTCTGTCCAAAACTAAAAATAAAAATAAAAGTTTCACAAATCAAGCAATATAAAATATAACTTACTCGAGTTTCCCAAGAAAATGGTGCAGAGTGTTCATCTTGCCATGTTATATCCTGAAAAACAGTTATGAAATTTCAGCATCCACTGTTACATCTTTAATGTAGATTATGAATTATGCTTAAATTAATGGGCATATTGAATTATCCAAAAGTTCCCTGTGCAGGCACCTGCTTTAGCTGTTCGAAGCATACTGTACAAGAAACAGCCCTACAAATCCAAAGAATAAACGCTGTGCAGAGCTAACACAAAAAAAAAAGTGAAACAAAGCTTGACCTACAGGTAAACTGCATGCTTTCCTGCACCCATAGAAAAAATGCACTACTGTTAGCAGTGGCACTCATTTTTAATGGCACCCCCATGCCCTGGAAACTGCAGCGCAATTTCCCTAGCTGGGAACGCATAGCACTATGCGGTTTCCCTGTGGCTGTGATTTTGGAAGGTTCAGGGATCTTTTCCCAGCATTTTCCGCCAACTACCAGAGGCCATCTTGACACAGGCAAGACTTTGCTTCCTCAGATCAGATACTGCAGCAAGGAGAACAGTAGGAGGCAGCAGTGGCATCACCAAATTTCACTCCTGATCTTCTGAGACTAGCAGTCAGAGCAGTGCTGCCAACCTATCAGACTGAAATTTACTGACACGACACCTACAATTTGCTGACAAAGCCAAGTTTTTCCTGGCATTGTCAAATGTTACACAGTTAGTTTTTTGTGCAAATTTTAGTATTTAGGCTACAAACAAGTACAATATGCAATTATCAATGTGATTTAAAGGTAGATATTAAAGCGGAGTTCCACCCAAAAGTGGAACTTCCGCTTTAAAAGGAAGGTGCCCCCCTGACATGCCACAATTGGCATGTCTTTTTTTTGGGGGGGGGGCCCTGTTTTCATAAGGTCCCAGGTCCACTTCCTCACCTAGAGCCGTGGCTCCGGAAGGAAGTTTACCTTCCTCTCCCTCCCTCTTGGCGATCTTCTGGGACACGTCACAGGTCCCAGAAGATACGCCGGACATTCACAAGGTGCATCGTGACTCTCGCATTCGCAGTGCATGCCCCGCTTTGAAGCCAAAGCCGGGTGCCCACATTCGTGATGCCAGGTGGTTCCTTCAGTTCACTCCAGTCCAAACCTCACTGACAGTCCCACTCCCGGCTTTCCTCACTCACAAGGCTTCAGGTGCTCCACTCGGCTCCCTTGCACTATGACATCACACAACACGATCAGGAATCGCCTCTGCCAGAACCCACTCACCCCCCCCCCCCCCCCCATGCCAGTACTACCCAATCACAGTGTAGCAGGAACTCGGATGGTCTGGGCCAGCTCTGGACTGGAACAGTTCCAAACCAAGCATTACAGCCTTATCACTGACATTTACTGGCAGGAGAAAAATGCTCGTATTTTACTGGCTGCCAGTAATAATACTGATGGTTTGCAACACTGAGTCAGAGGCAGCAGTGGCTTAGATCCCACATTACAGATATACAACTACGGAGCTGTATTCACACAGGCATGCCTAGGCACCCTGGCATACCAGAAAGCACACTGGTATTTTTCAGGAGGAATTACAGACAATAAAATACATTTTAGGTTATTGCTTAGGCACAATTAACAGTTATTAAATATTTCCTATTATTGTTAAGAAAATGAATCAAATAATTCTAAATATTCCATAACACAATGCATATCTTCACTTTTTGAGTTCAGGTCCACTTTAATATGAGGTGCACCCATGGCACTGGCTTCTGAGAAGAAGAAAAGAGGGGATTATTCACTCTTCCCACTCATTCAACTTTGGGTTTCATTTTTCGCTTTAACTTTCGAGATTGCAAGCAACAGGCTTTTTCCGCAAAGCAGTTACGCTTAGCCTGGTAAATAGGAGCCAATTGTTCCATCTGCTTGCTAAAAATAGGTTATTATGAAAATCATCATATGCAGTAAAGTTTAAAAAGTTTCATTCCTTAGATCTAAACATAAGAAAATGTATACAAAAATATGCTGTGACTTTTTTCAAGCACTATGTGTCCCAAAACTACTTATTAGGCCTCATACAAACGGACGTTTTTTACAGCTCTCCATGTTATTTAATGGCCCATTAAAAACGCCAATGTTTTTGAGCTGTAGATGGCGTCGGCGCTAGTGAGCTGTAAATAGAACGCGGGACCAGCACGTTCTGAGGCTGTAGTGTTTTGGCTCTGAGCCGGCAAAACGCTCACTAAACGCCTTACCGACGTTATCCGGCATTTTTGGCGCCAACGTTTTCAGGTTAAAAATAGCAGAGGAATGTTTTTTTGTTTTTTTTAAAAAACCGCCTATTGATGGCGACGCTCACTAACGCCGATGCATAACGCAGAAAAAAACAAAACAAAAAAAAAAACCGCTGATTTTTCCCTGACGTCGGGCCCGACGTTTTGCTTATTTCTTCTCATACGCCCGTGTATATGAGGCCTTAGAATTCATTGTGGCTCTCAAGAGATTATGAAAGAAACATTTTCATTTAATATCTCAACATAAACATAGATTAGTGCAGCGTACCATACATTCGATTATAACGTGCAATTCATGACGAATGAGTGATCAATCCCACATAAAGTGTAAATTAGTATCAAAATCAATAGAGTGTAATATTAATAAAATATACACATGAAAGCATCTATATACTCGATATAATAAAGTGAAAAAAATTGCTAAAAAGTTAAATATAATTCAAAAAGTGCTCCATGCATAAATTTGTGCAAAAAGAATTTTGTGCAAAAAAAAAAATATATATATATATATATATATATATATGTCTCTTTCAAGTGAAGTTCAGACTTCCACAATCGAACAGTATATATCCAAAAACACTTGGTGATAATACTGCAGCCACTAAGACCCCTTTCACACTGAGGCGCTTTACAGGCATTTTTGAGCTAAAAACAGCACCTGTAAAAGTGCCTCTCCATTAAAGTCAGTGTGTTCTTTCACACTGGGGCGGCGCGCTTGCAGGAGAGGACACAAACTTCTGCAAGCAGCATTTTTGGGGTGGTGCGGGAGCAATGTATACACCGCTCCGCCACCGCCTCTGCCCATTGAACTGAATTCCAAAGTGTCTGTACACCGCTGTGGGAGCGCCGTGCGTCGGTGCTTTTAACCCCTTCTTAGCGGTTAAAAGCGCCCCGCTGCCGCCTGACTAGTGGCACTTTACTGCTGACGCTCGGGCGGCCCCAGTGTGAAAGGGCTCTTAACATAATCTTCCACCATGTATTTACATGTGTCACCATCACCATGATTCCTCCACCAGTTGTGCCCTCACCTTATGGGCGTTAAATATGCACCTTGTTTATATATCCACTGAAACATTCCTTCCAACGCTGCCCCCTGCTTATTGTCCACCAAGCTCCATAGATCACATATGAAAAGCAATGGGACCAAACATAGTGCTTTATCGTTTAACAAACTCATTCATTTAAAACAAAAATGGACACTCACATAGTGCAATTAAAAGGTGCAATTAAAAGTGCATTAAAAATGTGCATCAACGGTACTCATGGATATCACTTGCCCCCGGATCTGCAGCCCCAATTGTAAGTGTCACCTAGAACCGCTGAGTACCTGGCTTGCTTTCCCAGAATGACCAGCTGCTCTGGTCCCTCCTACTAGTTTCATGACTTCAGCAAGGCTCTGAGCATGTCCAATGTCACATCTCAAACCCCTGACTCGCTCCACAGTACAATATAAGGGTAAGGCAGCCCACGCATTAGTCATTTTCTTTGTTCAACCAGCGGGTTGAAAAAATAAAAAACAAAAAGACCTGATTTCCCCATCTACACATTCGAGGTGGAGGTGGGGCAAATCAATAGCTTATTGTTGTGTTCCGATGCTGGGAAGACTCAACTAAATTAGAAAAATAATGAATGGAACTAGAATACGTACAATTTAGATGAAGTTAAGAGATTCTAACAAAATGGCAGTTTTTTTTATAGCCGAATGCACATGCTAAAAATTAAAAAAAGGACTATTGTGTCTGCTGGTACTCCACATCCAAATGAAAGATTCACACTACTAACACCACAGCCTAAAACCAAAGCACACGCTTTGGGGGGGGGGGGGGGGGGGGGGGGG
>BLSH010249461.1:318713-336928 GCA_018402905.1 Glandirana rugosa
CCCAGAAAAATCTTGTTTAACCCTTCAGTTGCCAGAGCAGTTTTAGCACTGTTTGCACGCACTTAAAAAAATCTAGGGAACTAAAAAACAAAATGGTGATAGAGCCATTTTCTTAGGTCACAAAATATTAGTGCAAGGATTCATGAAATGCAAAATTTCAGTAAAATAAGTTCATTTTAGGGCACATAAATGCAATATATTACCCAATGTTTGATAAAATATAAAAGTGGAGGTTGCACCAAGTTAACAGATTCACAACCTGTCAAGCCATAAAATTGCATGTGCCTGTAAAATGGTAGTAAAATGTTGGTGCCCTATATTTTCTATAAGGAATGCTTTAAAAGCCCCTACAGGTCATCAGTTTATAGTTAAAGCGGTAGTAAACCCATCCATTTAACAGTTTAAAAACCAGTTACATTTCCGACACGTGCCAGAAATTTAACACTCCCATTGGTTGTGCTCGAAACTCAACTGTCAAACCATCCAATGGCTGGTGTCATAGCTGATCACATGTGCAGCATCATGGCAGTTTTAGATTAAACAGAGGCCATGATGGCAGCTTCCTTGGCTGAAAATGATAGGAGGGTTTACTACCACTTTAACCTTTATAAATAGACCTAGAATTATCGCTCTCACTCTGGCATGCACAGCATTATGTAACACATGCAGTACAATCTACGTTTTCTTGCGTAGGTGCCCCTTACATATACATTTATATTTGTATGTGTGTATAATGTGGGGGGGGGGTGCTCAATGTGTTTAGTTGGAAGTTTACTTTTTTACACTTTTTAAACCTTTTTTTCACAATCACGTGGACAAAGAGTCCTGAAAGGAAAGAAACTAGATCTTAACCAGAACATAAGAAAAGTGGAAAACCAAAAAAAGAAGTCTACCCATAGAGTTTGAAAGAAAAAAAAAAAACACATGTCTGAAGCTGACAAATGGGAAAAAAAAAAAAAAACACGAAAAGAATGTATAAAATCGGATCATTAATGACTGGAGTATTATGGACATATCTGAGGTGTTTGGATCAAGGGTAATACTTGTGAAACAAACAGCACATGAAAGAATGGTGGAGTGCTGGGTGCCTTCTCTTAGGTATAGTGAAGAAAATGGTAGGAAGCTACTTACAGTGCTCTGAAAAAGTATTACAACCAAAAATATAAATGTATTTTATTGTGATTTTATGTGATAGACCAACACAAAGTGGCACATAATTGCGAAGTAGAAGGAAAATGATAAATGGTTTTCAACATTTTTCACAAATAAATATGTGAAAAGTGTGGCGTGCATTTATATTCAGCCCCCTTTACTCCGATACCCCTAACTAAAATCCAGTGGAACCAATTGCCTTCAGAAGTTACCTAATTAGTAAATGGAGTCTACATGTGTGTAATTTAACTGCTTCCCGACCGCGCGCCTTCTTTTCACGGCGGCAGTCGGGGAGCCCTGCACTAATCGCCGTAAATAATCGGCGATTCGCATTTGGCCACCAGGCGGCGCGCACGCGCGCCCCCGCCGCACTCCTGGGGAGTGTGCCCGCGGCTCGGGCGGACCCGATGTCCGCCGGCAAGCCACGATGAGCGGCTACAGGGAAAAGAACGGGGAACCGCCGATGTAAACACGGCGGTTCCCCGCCCTGTCAGTGGGGCATGGGTGATCTACTGATCCCTGTCACTGGGATCAGTTAGATCTCTCATGCCCATGTTAGCCCAACCCCCCCACAGTAAGAACACACCCAGGGAACACTATTAACCCCTAGATCGCCCCCTGCAGGTTAACCCCTTCACTGCCAATGACATTTATACAGTAATCAGTGGACATTTAAATTTCTGATCGCTGAATAAATGTCATTGGTCCCAAAAAAGTGTCAAAATGGTCCGACATGTCCCCCCCAATATCGCATTACCGCTAAAAATCGCAGATCGCCGCCATTACTAGTAAAAAATAAAAAAAACCATAAAAACCCCAGAAATGAATTCTCACCATCCGTAAACGCGGCCACTTTTGCGCAAACCAATCAATAAACGCCGGTTGCAATTTTTTTTATCGCAAATATGAGGAATTATATAATTCGGCCAAAAACGGTGAAAAAAAATGTTTTTTTATATATTTTTTTTGGATTTGAATTTTAGCAAAAAGTAAGAAATTTGGGTTTTTTTGCAAAATGGTCGCTCTTCTTTTGTTTATAGCGGCGATAAGAAATGACGCAGAGGCGATCAAATACCACCAAAAGAAAGCTCTATTTGTGGGGAAAAAAGGACGCAAATTTTGTTTGGGTACAACGTCGCACGACCGCCACATTGTCAGTCAAAGCGACGCAGCGCCGAATCGCAAAAAGTGCTCTGGTCCTAAAGCTGCAAAACCTTCCGGTTGGTAAGTGGTTAAACACAGTATACATACAGCTGTTCTGTGAAGCCCTCAGGAGGTTTGTTAGAGAACCTTAGTGAACAAACAGCATCATGAAGGCAAAGGAATACACCAGACAGGTCAGGAATAAGGTTGTGGGGAAGTTTAACCACTTACTTTTGTACATGTAAGCGCATTTGTTTTAGATTAAAATCCATTTTTTAAAGTGATACACTATGAGAGATTTTATTTGCTTACTTTCCCTATGAATGGCTGGTCCGGAGGGGATCTGTGGAGGCAGGAGTAGTTCATTGCTTTGGACATACTGAATGATCCTATTTATCCAGACTCAAGGAGGAAGTTGGAGTTCTCTGGTGCTGTTGGGCTGACTGTTATATACATTTCTGGTGAGTCTCAGTGTGTTCGTTTATGCACACGGTGACACAGGTGGAGGAACACTCAGTTTGGACACACAAGACTTTTTTTGTGTTATTCACAAAGTTGGACTTTTACAGAGCACTAGCACTTTACTTTGTTATGCTTGCACTTTTGTTCTTTTGCACAGAAGAATTTATTGTGCTGCTATTAATCTTGCTGTTTAAGGTTTCCAGGTTACAAGGTGGACGCATTATTCTGGGAGGGTGTACTATAATGCCCTCCCAGAATCGCGCTCCAACATGCCCCCTGGGGCGCGCACCCGGGAATATCCGTTTACCGTGATCAGTGATGCAGGACCCGGCGCATCACAGTAAACGGCTGCTTGCAGCGGCCCTTTTCCACATGATCGCTCCATCAAATGAAGGAGTGATCAGATGTAAACAAGCAGGCACATGTCCAGCTTATCTCTCCCTTCTCTATACCGATCGGTACAGTGTGAGAGGAGAGGGAAGAGATCAGATGCAGCAGCGCTGTGGGCTTTATCTGTAGTGCCCACAGCGCTGCTCTGTGCCAGTCTGCAGTCATCCATCCATCCATCCATCCGTGCTCAGCCATCCCCATCTGTTTCCATTGTTCTGGTGCTCCAGGACCTTCAAAAGTGCAAGAGGTAGTCAAGAAATGAAATGTGTAATTTATGCACCTAGAACGTCTGATGGTTTTGGGGTGTAATTTGTGGTATGCATATGATGCGTGTAAGAAATAACCCGTTAATATGACAATTTTGTAAGAAGAAAAAAATAAAAAAATAAAAACTTTATTTTGCAAAGGATTGTGGAGAAAAAATTACAACTTCAAAAAAAAAAACTCACCATGAAACTTACTACTTTGGAATGACTACTTTCCAAAAAGGGGTCGTTTTGGGGGGGGGGGGGGGTAATTTGTACTTTCCTGGCTTGTTAATTTTAAGCCCGTGTTCACACGGGGCGATCCGACTTTGGAGGGCGACTTCAGGTACTTCAGGTGACTTTAAAACACGACTTTTGCCAGGCGACTTTGCCTTGGCAAATCAGAGAAGGGAAGGAGGGGGTTGCCTAAAGATAAATTCTATTCTTTCAACTATAAAATCGCTTCCATGTAGATTGGGGATCTGACTTCAAGCCGGCTTCTATTGAATCCTATGGGCACAAGTCGGATAGAAGTTGCCTTGAAGTTTTGCAGGAACCTTTTCTGAAGTCGGAGGGACTTCAGTAGTGTACATTAAGACGGATCCCATTCACTTCTATGGGATTTCAAATGTCAAGCGACTTGAGGCAACTCAAGTCTGAGCGCAAGTCGCCCCTGTGTGAATGGGCACTAAGTGTCTCAAGAAATGAGATAGGCCGTTAGTGCATCAGGTGTGATCAATATTCAGTGATTGGCACCATAGCTTGTAAACTCTATAAAACTTTCACAAAGACCAAATAATATACACTTATTTGGGTTATTTTTTACCAAAGATATGTAGCAGTATAAATTTTGGCCAAAAATTTATGAAGAAAAATTACTAATTTGCAACATTTTTTTTTATAACAGAAAGAAGAAAAATGCTGTTTTTTTTGTTTTTTTTTTTTACAAAATATTCAGTCTTTTTTCATTGATAAACGCAAAAAATAAAAAACCCAGTGATGATTAAATACCGCCAAAAGAAAGCTCCATTTGTGTGGGAAAAAAAAGGACAAAACATTCATGTGGGTGCAGTGCTGCATGACTGAGTAATAGTCATTCAAAATGTGAGAGCACTGAAAGCTGAAAATTGATCTGGTTAGGAAGGGGGTTTAAGTGCCCAGTAGGCAAGTGGTTAACGCACGGTTAGGTTATAAAAAGATATTGCAAGCTTTAAACATCTCAAGGAGCACTCTTCAATCCATCATTCGAAAATGGAAAGAGTATGGCACAACTTCAAACCTACCAAGACATTGCCGTACACCAAAACTGACAGGCCAGGCAAGGAGAGCATTCATTAGAAAAGGAGCCAAGAGACCCATGGTAACTCTGGAGGAGCTGCAGAGATCCACAGCTCAGGTGGGAGAATCTGTCCACAGGACAACTATATTAGTTGTGCACTCCACAAATCTGACCTTTATGGAAGAGTGGAAAGAAGCCATAAGAGGTCCTGTTTGCAGTTTGTGAGAAGCCATGTGGGGGACACAGCAAACATATGGAAGAAGATGCTCTGGTCAGATGAGACCAAAATTTAAACTTTCTGACCTAAAAGCAAAACGCTATGTGTGGCAGAAAAATAACACTGCACATCACCCTGAACACAGCATCCCCACTGTGAAACATGGTGGTGGCAGCATCATGTTGTGGGGATGCTTTCCTTGCAGGGACAGGGAAGCTGGTCAGAGTTGATGGGAAGATGGATGGAGCCAAATACTGGGCAATCTTAGAAGAAAACCTTTTAGAGTCTGCAAAAGACTTGACCCTAAACATACAGCCAGAGCTACAATGGAATGGTTTAGATCAAAGCATATTCATGTTATAATGGCCCAGGCAATATCCAGACCTAAATCCAACTGAGAATCTGTGGCAAGACTTGCAAATTGCTGTTCACAGATGCTCTCCATCCAATCTGACAGAGCTTGAGCTATTTTGCAAAGAATAATGGGCAAAAATGTCACACTCTAACTATGCAAAGCTGGTAGAGACATCCCCCAAAAAGACTTCCAGCTGTAACTGCAACGAAAGGTGGTTCTACAAAGTATTGACTTGGGGGGCTGAATACAAATTGCACGCCACACTTTTCACATATTTGTTAAAAGCCATTTATCATTATTTTCCTTCCACTTCACAATTATGTGCCACTTTGTGTTGGCCTATCACATAAAATCTATTTGTTTTTGGTTGTAACATGACAAAATGTGGAAAATGTCAAGGGGTATGAATACTTTTTCAAGGCACTGTAGGTTCTGGCAAAGTGTGAGATTTCCAGAGGATGCAATGAATAATGAACCAGAGGTTACCTTGCTATTCACAAGGTCATACCATCCCCTGTGGCCAGCCCTAAATTGGTGCAAAGGTCAATACAAAGCATAGTTCTAGCCAATTTAAAATCTATTTGAGAATGATAATACACTAAGCTGGTGTCCAGTCTTTCGTGGACTTGCAGGCACAATTAGCAGATCTCAATTCTTTTGGGCTCTTGTGGGAAGACAATAATACCCTAGAAGCCAGTCACACAACTGGAAAGAAATATGAAAGATTGAAATTTCCTCCTGAATATATTCAAAAACTGACAACTAAAATGCTATAGGTCTGCAAAGCTGTAAATGCTGCAAATAGAGAATTCTTGGATGAATGGAAGTTGCACTAAATAAAAGAAAAAATGTTATGACAAGTTTAACATGATGACTATAATTTATGATCAATTTAATGATACCTTGATGAAAAAAAAAAGTATCGGCTTCTATCAAAAAACATGAACAGGTCTTAATGTAGCTAGAAGCTGACAGGCGTATAAAATGTCATGGAATGGTTTGCTGAACACGTCTCAAATACATTTCAACACTTGATAAACTTACTAGGGAGCGTCTGATGACAGAGCTGATATCAAACACTCATTTGGAGTGGAAAGGTTTTCTTTTATTAACCCTCAAGCTATAGCTACAGTCAGGTCCATAAATATTGGGACATCGACACAATTCTAATCTTGTTGGCTCTATACACCACCACAATGGATTTAAAATGAAACGAACAAGATGTGCTTTAACTGCAGACTTTCAGCTTTAATTTGAGGGCATTTACCGTATTTTTCGCACCATAAGACGCACCTGACCATAAGACGCACCTAGGTTTTAGAGGAAGAAAACAAGAAAAAAAAATATTCTGAACCAAATGGTGTACTAAAATAATTTACCAGAGCAGCCATATACCAGTCCCATGAAATACAGCACATAGCAGAGTTCATAAAATACAGCCATACCTGTGTCCATGAAATGCAGCCTGACAGACCTGAGAGGGATGATTCATATCTCCCGGCACCGCTGCGCTGTGATGATGTCATCACACTGCGCCTAGTGGAGCTCCACTCTGCAGCCAGATCCCATTCAGAAAGAAGACAGAGCAGCTCCAGCTGCCGCAGTACTTCATTCGGCCACTGGGGCCGAATGAAGCCCCAGTGGCCAAATGAAGCACTGCGGCTGCTCTGTCTTCTCACTGTGTGAGATCAGAGCAGCGCTCTATGCGGCTTTTTTTTTCAGGTATTCGCACCATCAGACGCAGGGAGACTTTCCCCCACTTTTTGGGTGGAAAAAAGTGCGTCTTATGGTGCGAAAAATACGGTACATCCAAATCAGGTGAACGGTGTAGGAATTACAACAGTTTGTATATGTACCTCCCACTTTTTAAAGGGACCAAAAGTAATGGGACAGATTAACAATCATAAATCAAACTTTCACTTTTTAATACTTGGTTGCAAATCCTTTGCAGTCAATTATAGCCTGAAGTCTGGAACGCACAGACATCACCAGACGCTGGGTTTCATCCCTGGTGATGCTCTGCCAGGCCTCTACTGCAACTGTCTTCAGTTCCTGCTTGTTCCCTTCAGTTTTGTCTTCGGATTGCACTCCTGTGACCCATAGGAGAAGTATGGCCAAAACGAGCCCAGGCCATACTTCTCCTTTAATTGTATCTTAACAAATGGATAGAATATCACAAAATGATGCTTTGTCCTGTTATCTGATAGGAAGTGCACAACCGCCCAACTTGCAAATGCATGCAGATAGCAAAGACAATAAGTATAAGCTATAGATCCTCATCTTGAGAAAAGGATCCCCTTGAGAGACGCCTGCCTTTCTCATGAGTTACTGGCCCTTCATAGGACAGTATTTTAGTATCATGGAATATCTCTGTAATCAGAGCTACACACAAATGACCTTCATTTTAGTGTTTTAAAGTTGCTGGCCAGAAAATGTGGAAAGGAAACAAAGGCATTATCGGCAGCAAGGCCACACTATGCGGTTATTACATTGTATTCAATTAGTGATAACAGAGGATACTGAAAGATCATCATCAGCCGATAGAGCAGCAGCTGGAGTTCTCACATCAACAAATATACAGGCTGCACTTCATTACTTCTGAAAATTCTAGCGGTCACGCTAATTCACAGGTTTCAGTTATTGACCTGCCGCTTGTTCTATTCCTAAGTGGTAGTAAACCCAAAAGCAAACATTATATTGCAGCTTACCAATTCTTAGATGTGGTGGCTGCATTCATTTTCTTTTTTTGGGCTTTTTTCTCTATTTTCATTTAGTGATCTACCAGTAAATCTGTTGTTTTTCAAAAGAAACTCTCTTGCAGATGTATATTTTAAAGCGGAGTTCCACTCGTTTTTTTAGTTTATTAACCACTTCAGACCCGGAAGGATTTCACACTTTAGGACCAGAGCACTTTTCGTGATTCGGCACTGCGTCGCTTTAACTGACAATTGCACGGTCGTGTGACATTGTACCCAAAATGAAAATTTGCGTCTTTTTTACCACAAATAGAGCTTTCTTTTGGTGGTATTTGATCACCTCTGCGTCATTTCTGATCGTCGCTATAAACAAAAGAAGAGCGACAATTTTGGAAAAAAAAAAAGTCGTCTTACTTTTTGCTAAAATACAAATCCAAAAAATAAAAAAAATATTTTAAAAAAACATTTTTTTCCATCGGTTTTGGCTGATTTAGATGCTTCCTGATATTTTTGGGAAAAAAAAAAAAAAAAAAAAAAAAAAAATCGCAATTGGCGTTTTTTTGATTGGTTTGCGCAAAAGTTGCCGCGTTTACGGACGATGAGAATTAATTTCTGGGGTTTTTATTTAATTTTATTTTTACTAGTAATGGCGCGATGATCTCTGATTTTTTTAGCGGTACTGCGATATTGCAGCGGACCATTTTGACACTTTTTTGGGACCATTGGCAATTATACAGCGATCAGTGCTATAAAAATGCACTGATGTCTGTGTAAACGCCATTGGCAGTGAAGGGGTTAAACTGCAGGGGGCGCTCTAAGGGTTAACTGTGTTCCCTGGGCGTGTTCTAACTGTGTGTGGGCTGCCCTGGCTGGGGGAAGGGGGTGATCACGGCTTCCATATACAGGAAGCCTGGGATCACCGCCCTTCCCCCGCTATGAGAACGGAGATCCGTGTTTACTTACATGGACCTCCGTTCTCTCACTGCGGGGCGGACACAGTGAGCGCGCGAGTGCGCCCCCGGCGGCGGAAAGTGGTTAAAAGTCAGCAGCTACAAAAAGTGTAGCTGCTGACTTTTAATAAACAGTAACTTACCTGTCTCCCGGTCCAGCGAAGGCTGCGACCGAAGCCTCGCTCGTCTCCCCCTCCTCCCTGCGGCGCTGTCATTGCAAGTGGCTTCACGGGCAGGCACGCACTGCACATGCGCGAGTCGCGCTGCGCGTTCCTAGTGGCCAGGCAATCTTCTGGGACCTGTGACGTGTCCCAGAAGATTGCCAGGAGGGAGGGGCCGCCTAGGGGGAGAGGAGGAGTCGCCTAGGGGGAGAGGAGGAGTCACCTAGGCGGCCCAGAAGTGGAAGGAGGAAGAGGGACAGAAAGTCCCTCTGAAAATCAGGTACACACCCCCCCCCCAAAAAAAAAAAATGACATGCCAAATGTGGCATGTAAGGGGGCAAGGAGTGCTTAAAGCGAAGTTCCATTTTTGGGTGGCACTCCGCTTTAAGGATGGGGTAAACCACTTAAGGTGGAAGTCCATGCAAAAACTAACATTCCCGTATCTATAGCCACTCACATTCTAACACCAACCTCTCTAACCCTGTGAAGAAAAAAAAGCAGTATTCCCACCTTTTCTGCAGACGATCTCCAGCGGTGGAAGCTCTGCACAGGACATGGCCGACAACAGCTGTGAAATGAATGGAGAGTGATGGGGCTTCCATTGTTGACCGTGTCTCCTGTATCCTCCTCTACACAGAAGCCGCGGCTGACAGCTCAGCGCGGGATCAGAGCTTCCGCCGCTCGAGATTGGGTCAGATTGCCTGCAGAAAAGGTATGTATATTGCTTTTTTCTAACACAGGGTTAGAGAGGTTAGTGTTAGAATGTGGGTGGCTATAGATACATGGACTTAAGTTTTTGCATGAACGTCCACTTTAACACTGGCAGTGGTGCTTACAATGATCAGCTTTTATGTAAAACCTTTTTGGCAAAATGAAAAAACAGTTTGCTGTAACCGATTATAAAGTATTAGCTGGAGATTGGCTTCAATTTGTTAGTGTATTTAAACCTGCTAGTACCCAACACTTGCCTCCCCCCAGACTGACAAAGGTGCTGTCCAAAGGTGCCCCCCGTGCTCCTTCATCCAGGAGGTGTGTTACTGTCCAGATCACCTGGTGAAAACAGAGGGGAAAAAAAGCCTTAAAAAAGAAACCCGATGCGGCCACCACATCTAATGATTGGTAAGTTACAATATATTACATTTTTGGTTTTGAGCGAATATCTCTAAAGCCTAGGTTCACATCTATGCCGCTGCGCTTAATACAGTTTTTCAGGCACGTAGTGTGTTTTCTATGCTTTTTTGCATGCATTTTGTGTTTTTTTTTCTTCTTTAAACACACTGTAAACATACTGTATATAGCTGGTTACTAAGCAAGGGGCCGGGAAGCCAGCCGCCATGTCCTTAACAACCGATGAGTCAGGTTAATGAGATGAGAATGATAAATAAAAAGGGCGTGCCCTGCCCCCGAACCATACCAGGCCCTTAAGGCTTCAGGTCTAGTATGGATTCAGAGGGGATCCCCCACACTAAATTTTTTTTTTAAATATGTGGAGGGGTCCCCCCAAAAATCCATACCAAGCCCTTATCTGAGCATGCAGCCCAGCAGGTCAGGAAAGGGAGGGGGATGAGCAAGCGCCCCCCCCTCCTGAACCATACCAGGCCGCATGCCCTCAACATGGGGGGGGGATAAGTGTGTTGGGGGGTTCTGCTTCCCAACAATCCTGGCCGGTGGTTGTCAGGGTCTGCGGACAGGGGGCTTATCGGAATCTGGAAGCCCCTCTTTAAGAAGGGGGCCCCCAGATCCAACACCCCCATGTGAATGGGTACCCATTCACACAAAAAAAGCAGTGCAATGTAAAAAAAAAAAAAAAACCAAGAGCCGTTTTTTGACAGGTCCTTTAATAATAGCTCTGAGCTGTCTTCTCCTGCTGCCGTCTCTCCCAGTGCCGTCTTCTCTCCAAGCAATCTTCTCTGGCCGCCATCTCTCCCACCGCCGGTTAGCCGTCACAAGGGATGGGCTCTCTGGGTGATATCATCAGATGGCCACGCCTCATGGCTATGTAAGATTCCGAGTAGTCCCCCCGCCCACAGACACCGACCGACAACCACCAGCCAGGGTTGTCGGGAAGAGGCCCTTGTCCCTATCAACATGGCTCTGCCCCTCAAAGACACCCATCACCCCATGTTGAGGGCATGCGGCTTGGTGTGGTTTGGGGGGGGGGGGGGCACTCGCGCGTCCCCTCCCTTTCCTGACCTGCCGGGCTGCCTGTGCGCATAAGGTTTTGGTATGGATTTCGGAGGTACCCCCACACAATGTTATTTTAAAATGTTGGTGTGAGGGGAGAGACCCCACGCTGGGTTTTTTTTTCCCAGCAACATTTTTTGCCAGCTGATGATTCATCGGTTGTTAAGAACGCGGTGGCCGGCGGCTTCCCGGGCCCCCTGCTTAGCAACCACCTATATACAGTGTTAAAATGAAAGCCTCAAAATGCAAAACACATAAAAATCGCATCAGAAGCACAACACGTTTCAGGTGTGATTCCATTGAAGTCTATTACACGCAAAATGCGGGAAAAAAAGTCCCCAACCCTTTCCAAAAATGCACCAGCCATAAAACGCATAGATGTGAACTTGTACCATGTTAAATGGACTGTATTGTGTTTCTGAAAAACACACTAAAAAACGCATAGGTGTGAACCTAGGGTTAGTGTGTCCCTTTGGAGCTGCAAGGACATACTAACGGAACCATATCAGCATGGCGGAGAGGCACAGGCATCTGCCACACTCTGAATTCTTGGTTGCTGAAGATTTTAGTGGTGTACCTCAGCAAGGGAGCACCGTTTGGGTTCACTGGTGGCAGAACTCGTATTGTTAAACAGCTTTAAAAAAATATTTTTTTACAATATTCTTCAAAGGGAAACTTTTTGAAGACCGTGTGTGTGTGTGTGATATATATATATATATATACATATATACACACACACACACACACACACACACACACACACACACACACACACACACACACACACACTTATTTATTACACACATATACATACACATGGAAGAGTCAATTAAATTCAACCTTACAGTTGGACAGCAGTCACTATCCGATGTCTGTGGATAATGATAACAAATTTCAACACGAGTCTGCCCTCGAAAAGCCATGAGCTACTCTCAACTTTTCATAAAGTCCAGAACTCATAGATCGACTTTTCAGAAAGCCAAGCATGAATACATCCCAGCAATGCATTATACTTACCTGCTCTGTGCAGTGGTTATGCACAGAACAAACTGGATCCTCCTCTTCTTGGGTCCCTCTTCGGTGCTCTTGGCACCTCCCTCTTGTTGGGTGCCCCCTTGCTCTGGGGGCACCGGAGTCGAGCTGCAGCTCCGTGTCCAATCAGACACGGAGCTGCAGTTTGGCTTAGGCCCCCCCTCTCATCTCATTGGCCAACTGACATTGATTGCCAGTAGCAGGAGCCAATGGCGCCTCTGCTGTCTCTCAGCCAATCAGGAGGGAGAGTCCTGGGCGGCTGAGGCACTCGTGCACATCGCTGGATCGAGATGGTGCTCAGGTAAGTATTAGGGGGTGCTGGGGGGCTGCTGCACAGAGAAGGTTTTTCATCTTAATGCATTAAGATGAAAAACCTTCTGCATTAACCACTTAAGGACCGGAAGGATTTCCAGCTTTAGGACCGGAGCCCTTTTTGCGATTCGGCACTGCGTCGCTTTAACTGACAATTGCGCGGTCGTGCAACGTTGTACCCAAACGAAATTTGCGTCCTTTTTTTTCCCACAAATAGAGCTTTCTTTTGGTGGTATTTGATCCCCTCTGCGTCATTTCTGATCGCCGCTATAAACAAAAGAAGAGCGACAATTTTGCAAAAAAACCCAAAATTTCTTACTTTTTGCTAAAATACAAATCCAAAAAAAATATATAAAAAAACATTTTTTTCACCGTTCTTGGCCGATTTATATTCTTCCACATATTTGCGATAAAAAAAAAAAATCGCAATCGGCGTTTATTGATTGGTTTGCGCAAAAGTGGTCGCGCTTACGGGTGATGAGAATTCATTTTTGGGGTTTTTATTTTTTTTTTATTTTTTACTAATAATGGCGGCGATCTGCGATTTTTAGCGGTACTGCGATATTTCAGCGGACATGTCGGACTATTTTGACACTTTTTTGGGACCATTGGCATTTATACAGCGATCAGTGCTATAAAAATGCACTGATTACTGTGTAAATGCCATTGGCAGTAAAGGGGTTAACCTGCAGGGGGCGCTCTAAGGGTTAAGTATGTTCCCTGGGCGTGTTCTTAGTGTGGGGGGACTGCCCTAACAGGAGAAGGGAAGTGGTCACAGCCTTCATGTACAGGAAGGCTGTGATCACAGCCCTTCCCCCTTCACAGAGCGGAGGTCCGTGTTTACTTACACGGACCTCCGCTCCTTCGCTCCGGGGGGGCCATCGCGGGTAGCCGGCGGCAATCGAAGCCGCCGCACCCGCTCCCCGGCCCTCCCCGGACACAGTGATGACGGCGATCCGCGTTACAGAGCCACTTTGCCGCCGTCAATTGCCGATTGACGGTCGGCAAGTGGTTAAAGTCCACTTTAGTACATTTCCCCCTGCAGTAGGGATTAGTTACAGTATCACTGGCCATCTTGTCAATTCTCTATGCAAGCAATGAAAACACAAACAATAAGAGCCAGTTCACACACGGGCGACTTGTCAGACGACAGTCGTGGTCCATGCAGTGCAATGGAACCGTTCTAACAGGAGCGACTCAAGTCGCTCCGACTTAGAAAAAGGTTCCTGTACTACTTTGGGGGTGACTTCAGGCGACTTGCATTGACTACTATTACAGAAGCCGCTTCCAAGCCGCGCTGTGCGGGGTCGTGCTGAGTCGTCCCTGAAGTCGGATCGCCTATGTGTGAACCGGCTCTAATAGAAAACCTGTTAGGGCCCTTTATTTATTATTACGGGTACTTATATACCTTTCACACTGACCAGCGACCATTAAATCCTATGGAACTCTTCATACCAGTCAGTTGAATTTTTAGAAGTCCTGTATGCTGCATTTTTGGTCCAGAAAAAAAAAAAAAAAAAAAAAAGTGCATCTCCCCATTAAAATAAATAGAAAGTGCAGCAAAAAGGCATCAAAAATGCTCACAGTTGCATTTTTGGTATGTCTTTTGAGTCATATGTCATTTTGTCACAGGTGCAAAGTGCACCAAACGCGCATAGGTTTTTTACCATGTTTTTGCAATGGAGCAGTGTGAAAGCAGCCTAAAGCCAGCCATACATGGATCAAAATTTGGCCGGGTCAGCAGGGACTGAATTTCCATCCATGTACGGGCAGGCCGATTGTTCCCAAGTTGATCCATAGATTGACTTGGGTACAATGAGCCGGTCATATTTTCTACATACGATTGTATTCTGCTGGCCGGGACGGCTCCCCACACCTGCCGCTGGCAGAACACAATAGCGCTGCAAAAGGCATTCCCCCATCAACACTGAATGTGTTGATGGGGGATTGAGTGACTTTTCTTCCCTGCACCAGTAATCTTTGGCCTGCTTTAGAATCTGAAAGGAGAAAAGGGGATAAAATGGGAAAATAGAGTTCCATTTTATGTCAGCGAATGCATGTTACATGAAAAGGAATGTTGACAATACAAAAATGAACAGTCAAAAAAAACAAATATAATTTGAGGACTGGAATGACAACTGTTAACCACTCCCCAGCCCCTCCAAAAATTCTGTGACATCAGGAAAGCCTGCAAGAACAATGGGAAGAAAGGGGATTCCTCCTCATTCTTTCATTCTGAGATTAGTTGTTGGATACAGTATGCTTGCTATTAAGCACTTCCTGTTGGGACGCCGTCAAATGACATCCTTGGCTTTCACTGGTGATATCTGAATGATGTCTGCAGCTGCAGGCATCATCCAGATATGTGTTTTTTTCAGCCTGCAATTCCCCGCACAGTAAGAACAATCATAGCGGCAGTTCAGCTGCTTGATCGTCCTTACAGGCAGCGGGAGGGGAAGTACCCCCCCCCCCCGACCGGCGCCCTCTGGTGCTTCTCCCGGCTCCCCCGTGCGATCAGTGAGCTGGAGAAGAAATCAGCCGGCGCCAGAAGGCAGCCATAGAGGAAACCAAGGGACAGATGGTCCCTGGCAATATCTATGGCTCTTGGAGGCCCCGACATGAAGTTATGACGTCAAAGGGGCCAGCGGAAGTAAAAGCCGGGGACACGGCAGGAAAGCCTGACAATGTTCATTTGTTTTGATCTCAGGCTTTCCAGCCTGGAGGAGAGATATGAGGTCTTCTAGATCCAGCATATCTCCATAAAGAGGACCTGTCACGCACTTTTCCTATTACAAGGGAAGTTTATGTTCTGTGGGGGGGTTAGCTCAATGGGGATCACCTTCCCTGGGAAAAAGGCAGTCCAAACGGCAGGTTTTCTTAAAATCTGACTTGTAGCCAGGTTTATTTAAAAAGTTGCAGGTAAATCAAATAAACAAAACAGAAAATAAATTCTTGCCATCCAGGCACTAACTAAACATTTCCAGTTTCCTAACTCAGAGGTGAAGGGCTTCTCCCAGTCACCCACAAAACAAAGATAGTGCAATCCTTTTGTTTAAGTCACAAAGCAAAGTTCAGTTCATCAGCTCTCTTAAGTTTGATGGCTCCCGAGTCCCGGGCCAGAGGCATCATCTGATCCAGACCTGCTTCCTTTATACCACCTGTTCATGGACACAAGTGGACCACAAAATCTGGTCCGGCATCCACCTTGCCAAGGTGGCTGGTAATACCCGGACCAGATTCCACCTTAGTTTCCTGCAAGTGAACGCATGCGAGGTGAAACATAACGTCCATCGATCCCCTCACCTTTTATAATGCCACAATTCCTTGTAATATGAATAAAAGTGATAAAAAAAAAAAAACTTAAGATAAAGTGTAAAATTAAAAAAAAATGTAGATCGCCCCCGTCCCCACGTGCTCATGCACAGAAGCGAACGCATATGTAAGTCACACCCACATTTGTAAAAGGCGGTCAAATGACACTTGAGGTATCGCCGCATGCGTTAGAGCAAAAGCAACTATTCCAGCCCAATACCTCCCCTGTAACTCGAAACTGGTAACCTGTAAAAAATGTTAAAGCGTCGCCTACAGAGATTTTTAAGTACCAAAGTTTGGCGCCATTTCACAAGTGTGCGCAATTTTAAAGCGTGACATGTTGGGTATCTATTTACTCGGCGTAACATCATCTTTCACATTATATAAAATTACTGGGCTGACTTTACTGTTTCGTTTTTTTTAATTTGTGAAACTGTCTTTTTTTTTTTCCCCAAAAAAATGCGTTCTAAAAATCACTGCGCAAATACCGCGTGACATAAAAAGTTGCAACGACTGCCATTTTATTCCCTAGGATCTCTGGTAAAAAAACATATATAATGTTTTGGGGTTCTGAGTACTTTTCTGGCAAAAAAATATGATTTCTACGGTAGGTTGATTAGATCCTGTCTAAAATTGCCCCTAGTATGTGTATGTATGAATGTGAGTTAATGACCTTAGATTGTAAGCTCCTTGAGGGCAGGGACTGATGTGAATGTACAATGTATATGTAAAGCGCTGCGTAAATTGACAGCGCTATATAAGTACCTGAAATAAATAAATAAATAAATAAATGTAGGAGAGAAGTGCCAGAATTGGTTTCTTTTTAATTCGTTTTTTCCCTACTTTTTGTAACACCTGACAGTTCTATGCGTGCAGCGATATCTTATAGCGCATTGGCATGGGCGGTTTTAAAAATGTGACATGCCCAATTACCTTCAGAGCACATCATTGCAGTGCATTCGTGTGAACAGAACACCTAGGATAGAAGGCACAGTGTTTTGTCTATGTGGCAGGCTACGCTGCCTAAATGGAGCCGGTGTCAGCGAGCACCTAAACATACTTTGTGGATTGTTTTGCGCTGTGCACGCTGCAGCAGCTTCCTGAGCAGACATGGAATTTAATACCATATGACTGCCAAGAGACAAAGAAGGATAATCTACCATTCATCCTTTTTATACCATAGGGGTTATATCCACAATAAAAGACACACCACACAAATCTTGCTGAAAAAAAATAAGCACCTTGCTATGAATATTATATCAGCAACCATTGATATTACACATACACAATAAAATGCATACTCTACACTGCCTGGCCCTCTCCGTCTTCAGAATTCCCCTATTAGTTGGTGTAGATAGAATATACCTATAAAGAAAAAAATGTAGGTTTATCCTACAGCTCCTGTCTTCTGCCCGTAGTGCCTAGGTGGGGATACCTACCTATTAGATCCTGGGGAATACAGACATCCAAAACTCATGAAGAGACATTCTTGTCATAGACTGGAGAGTCGTTATTGTGAGATTTCACCTGCTCTGTGTTCCTCGGGAATCATCCTGGAAGGATGGGGACATCGCGCCCAGAGATCAGGACAGCAGAACAGCAAGTGTCTAACTTTTTTATTTACAGATACATTTTACACCAACTAATTGTAAGGGACTTCTGGAGGACGAGGTCGTTTGAGTAATACTGCTGTAATGGATATATACAGTCAATGTGTTGGTCTTAGTGTTTGGATAACCATGAACTATTTACTATACAGGTATTGGCAGTGAAGTCACAGGGCTGTTTACCATCACAGTGTGTACCACCATGTCATTACATGTAGTCTGTATGTTCCCATGTCCCCAGATCCCGGTCATTGCATGCAATATCTCCATGTAATTATCCCAAGCAGTGTATACTTGTCAACCCCCCCATGCAGGGTGCTCCTGCCACCCTCCCCCGCCCCATGCAGGGTGCCTCTGTCATCCCCCCCCCCCATGAAGGGTGCTCCAGCAACCCCCCCCCCATGCAGGGTGTCATATGTGACGAACCCTATTAATGTACCTCTATAACGTACGTTACTGGCCCTAGACCCCTGTACCCTTGTATGTCTGATGTACATTACTGTACCACCATGTGTGACACTACCATTTGTCGGGACACTGAAGTGACGGTTATGGACATATCATTTATCAAGTACCAATAGGTTTGTGATTCTGGTTGTGTAACTGACATATATAGGTAATGTCGTCATAATGAGTTTGCTGGAGCAGGAGGTCTTCAGGGAATGTTAATCAACCACATTTTACATAGACATTTATTTTTTCAATCTGTGAACGACAA